>JAJQQW010000023.1:7516443-7828943 GCA_025583905.1 Ia io | reverse complement strand
TCCTGGCAACCAGGGATCTGTTCTCTATCTCTATAATCATACTAGAGGCCCGATGCACGAAATTTGTGCAAAACTAGGCCCTCTCAGCCCCAGCTTCGTCCAGAAGGTTGTCCGGAAGGCCGTCCAGACAGTCATTCCGCTGTTCGGCTGTTCGGTCGATTTGCTTTTATTATTATAGATGGAGACATACAGGACATAACCTTTCGAGGTTGTCTTTTTTCACTGAAATAATGCCCTTGAGACCCACCCAAGTGGTAGGATGTACCCACAGCTTGTTCTTTAATATTCTAGAATATTCCATTCAAATAATGTTTTACCAAGGGAATCTGGGAATTAATTCACAAGTTAAAGAAGAATAGCACCCTTCATTTAAAAAAAATATAACTACAGACAGCCCAGCCGGAGTGGCTCAGTGGTTGAGTGTTGACCTATGAACCAGGAGGTCACGGTTCTATTCCCAGTCAGGGCACAGGCCCGGGTTGCAGGCTCGATCCCCAGTGTGGGGTATGCAGGAAGGCAGCCGATCAATGATTCTCTCTCATTATTGGTGTTTCTACCTCTCTCTCCCTCCCTTCCTCTCTGAAACCAATAAAAATATATTTTTTAAAAATGTATATATAACCACATACAGGTAAATCTTCATGCATACTTCTACATGGATATCATACAGCCATGACGACAGAAAATGGCACAGAGACCTCACTTGAGGACAGGCCTACCAGTTGCATTTCCTCTGGGAGACCAGTGCCGCTGTGACCCCACCTCTCCACCAACCAACCAATCGTGTCTCCCCTCGACTCACGCTTCCTAGAGCCGCTATCTGGAGATGTAACGCAGGAATGGCATGTACAACCTGGACCTCTGGGTCAGGCACATTTCGGCGAAGGGCAGTGCCATTTAAGTTACCAGTTGCCAAGGTGCCATAGAAATGGATAATGGGCGGAATGGATCAATGACAAGCCGGAGCTAGAGTTTCTTCGTTGTGCGTGAGGTTTCTGGGGCCGGCTACTCAGTTATTCTGCCCACGAATGTAAATGCTTCTGTAGCCTCTTAGCTCTGGAGAGAAGGAAAACTAATCCTTCAACAAACAGTGCTTTCTAAATAGACCACACAGGAGATGGTTATGCACAAAACCAACCAACAAACAACAGAAAAAAAACTGTCCTCCTCCATCGTTAGGCCTTTAAGGAACTCCTGGAGAGAGGGAATAGCGTGGACACTCAAATTCCGTCTTCCATTGCCCCAGAGAATTTTTTCATTGGCAGCACGCCAATAAAAACACCTCCCTTTTACCTTCTTAGGGTGAACTTTCCCGGGGCCAATTTGGAGGTAGCACATCGAAAAGTAAACACACTCTATCCTGGGATTTTTAAAAAAAGGAAGGAAGAAAGAAAACGCACACACAGTGTCACACCTAAGCGCCAAAATGACCTACGATTGTCTTCACTATTAGGTCACCATCTATTATTTAAGGTTCTACCCGCGCCGCCCAACACCGCGGCCACTAGCCACCTGTAGGCATTTCGGTGGATTCAAATGCAGCGAAACGTACAATTCCGAGCCCCGGTCTCACCAGCCGCACCTCAAGCGCTCAGCAGTCGCACGTGTCCTGCAGCCACAGGACTGCACGCCGAGAACACAGACCGCACCCTTCGTCACGGGAAGCTGGACGGAGACACTGCCCTAGACCAACTTGAAATGAACTGTTAACACCCCACACCTCGGCTCTAAAAGATCAGCCAGTCCCCAACCAAGAAAAGGGGGAGCACCTCAAGAGGATCTTAAATAACATTTTCACCCAACAAACGCAGCATCCTATCCACGTGCCCACTGGGGGCTCGGCTGGGAGGCCCATTTAGAGGCTCCGGGCAGCAGAGAGGATGCTGAAGTGAGGTCACGTTACCTTGGACTCCATCATGCCTGGGGGGAGTGGGGGGAGAGTGCGTGGCTAATAATTACTCCACGCGAGCCCTTCCAAACTTGCTTCTCACTGGCTTCTGATCCTGCGACGCACGACACGCAGCAGCAGCGAGGTCTGAGCAGAGTCTAGCTCGCTGGGTGGGGCGGGGCGGCATTAAAAATTCATCCTGGGAGGCAGTGACTGCATCCTATGGCTGCTTGGGAGCGATAAGAACTGGAAACCCGACCTGCCTCGAGATTACGTTACAGCCACTGCTGATCTTTGATTAGTCCCTGACGTTCCCGACGGGTCACCATCGATGAAAGTTGGGACCCTCATGAGCGATGCACACAAAAAAATAAAAAAAAATTCTCCCGACCACTCGGCCTAGACCCCGCTCAGGGAAACTCCCATTGGGATCATCTGCTGGCTCCTCTGGAAGAGTTTACATCCTCAAACTGCAGGAAAGCAAGTCCACTGGCAGCCTGAAGGTGCATAGCAGAGGGATGCCTGCTCTCCCAGGTTCCCTCCGTGTTCATTTTGTTCTTGTTAATTTTCAGATGCAAAAACAGCCCGTGTGCGCGCTTATGCATTGACAAATTACAATGTTGCCCTGGCTGGTGTGGCTCAGTTGCTTGAGCATCAATCCTGGGCACCAAAACGTCACCGGTTCAATTCCCAGTCAGGGCACAGGGCCAGGCTTGTGGGCTCAATCCCTGGTTAGGGTGCGTGCAGGAGGCGACCGATCAATGTGTCTCTCTCTCACATCGATGTTTCTCTGTTTCTTCCTCTCCCTTCCACTCTCTCTAAAAATAAAAACAAATCAGTGGAAAAACTACCCTCGGGTGAGAATTAACAAATAATAATAATAAAGGACCCCTTAAGAGGCCAAGCAAGTAATAGCAGCTTCTAGAATTCTCCTTCCAAGATGGTCTGCTTTGCTCACAAGCTCTTGGCTCTAAAGAGGGCCCAGACCCAGACTTTGAGTCTAAATGGGATATGGCCCATGGATATGGCCCACGCTGGATCTCACAATTCCTACCTCCGGTGGAAACAAGTTCTCGAAAAGCCTTGGTAGGCGCTCGAGCGTGTCAAAGAAGGAATTACTTCCCATGATGAAATCTGGGACGACCGAAAACGCTAAGAACCAATAGCAGAGACAGGCGCTCCAGTGAATTTCCCAAAATGGAGATCCTCCTCCAGGAAAGCAGAAAATGACGGGCGATTGGGACACATCAGGCTAGCCATAAAGACACACAAAAGCATGTGTTCTGTGAAGGGTTATCCATTCTAGAGTAAATTAGAATCATTAGCCAGAATGAGTGACTTGAGTTGAGGAAGATGTATCCATGGCATAATGCCATGCCCAAAGCCGCCTTTAAATGATTCTTAAGTGAGCAATCTATCAAATGGTGTCCAGTGTTATAATATTCATTCATTTTGAAAGAAACACATGCAACTACTACTCACAGGCTAAAAAAAAAAGCACCCTCGGACAGAAACACGGACAGTGCCGATTCAGTGATGATTGGTGGGTTGGCAACCCCAGACAACAACTCTACACAAAACCAGAGACTTCAGGGCCACGTCCTGGAAATCCCGCAAGGCAACTTCCCGTTGAACTTGCAAGCAAATACCCAGGCACGATCTGCAGGCAACGGGGTGGCGTTTTGTTCTAGAACAATGGGCCCCAATTAAAAATAATGAGGCCTGTCTCCAGCCGCCAGACCCCATTAGAGATAATGGGGACTGATGGCTCCCGAAATAGATTCATTTTTCTCTGATGGACGAATTGGGACAGGGGTCTCGGAAGGGTCATCGGGACAGGCCTGGCAACAAAGCCTGGGTCGCCCGGGCTTAAGAAATCCCCACGAACTCTTGTTATTAAGTAAGGAAGTGGGAATAACCCCGCAGGACGTGCGCCCACCAGCCACTTACACTCCGCCCCCTTCGGATACACCTTACATCTGAGAAGGGGTTAGTAGCCAAGATACACAAGGAGCTCCCTACACTGCAGTAGCAAAAAATAAAAATTAAAAAAAGGCCCTAACTGGTTTGGCTCAGTGGATAGAGCGTTGGCCTTCGGACTGAAGGGTCACAGGTTCGATTCCGGTCAAGGGCATGTGCCTTGGTTGCGGGCACATCCCCAGTAGAGGGTGTGCAGGAGGCAGCTGATCGATGTTTCTCTCTCATCAATGTTTCTCTCTATCCCTCTCCCTTCCTCTCTGTAAAAAAAAAAAAAATAAATATATATATATATATATATTTTTTTTTTTTTTAAAAAAAAGGCAAAAGGCAAAGGACCGGAATAAACATTTTTCTAAAGGAGACATAGAAATGACCAACAGGCAGATGAAAATGTGTTGGTTCTACATCATGAATCACCTGGGACATGCAAATCAAAGCCACAGGTAGGGCCCACCTCACACCTGCCGGGATGTCTACTAACCAAAAAGACAGGAGGTGCCAAGTGTTGGTGAAAACATGGAGAAAGGGGGACGCTGGTACCTTTTTCATGGTAAGCAAAGGTTTTCCTAATTTGTACAATGGCAACACTCATTTCCTTGATTAAAGAAAAAAAAAAAAAGGATGTTATTCTGGCCAAAACCAAACAAACAAAAAACCACAACATAAAATTTACCATCTTAAGCATTTTTGTGTCCAATTCAGTCGTGTTAAGGATGTTCACGTTGTTGCCCGACGGATCCGGAATTTTTTCAACTTTCAAAATGGAAACTCTGTACCCATTGACACGGCAGGGATAGGGACCAGTCACAAAGCACCGCTCAGGTTATCTATCCGGAGAGGCCTATGAGCGTCCGTGCAACGCAGGCTGTAAAACCTTCAGGGAGGGTCATTAATGGGTCCAACAGCGAGGACGAGGTCATTATCACTCAGCTGGCCCATCGCGGCTGCAAACCCCTGGGTTTAGGAAAAGCAAAACCAGGGTGGGGTGCGTACGCCTAAAAGCAAGACAGTTTGTCCCGTCAGACGTAGACACGACGCCCCCTTGCACTCTCAGGAGCTCGTCACAGAGCGGTGCTTACAAAAGGACTATTTAGGATAAACAGCTCATTTAGATCAACATGGTCTCGCTTTTGAGGAACAGGCCCTAAAAACCCAAGACAATTGTGTTCCATTCTTTTTTTTTTTCCTCTCATTTTAATTGATTTCAGAGAGGAAGGGAGGGAGAGAGAGAAACATCAATGATGAGAGAGAATCACTCATCGGCTGCCTCCTGCACACCCCCTACTGGGGATCGAGCCCTTGACTGGAATCGAACCTGGGACCCTTCAGTCCGTGGGCCAATGCTCCACCCACTGAACCAAACCAGCCAGGGCCATTGTGTTCAATTCCTTCAAGCAGCCCAGCCTTTTTGGGTTTCTTTTGAGACAACTTATTCTGGTTGGAAAGTTATTTCTTCCCCTTTCCTTCGGAAAGCAAGCCAGCCATTAGGAGGAAGATCTTTGGGTGTATATTGAAGTTGCATGTAAATCTCAACTAGCGTTGAAATGGCTAGTCTTTGGTTTAAAATTTCAGTGAACAATTATTTTTTTAAAATATAAAGTATAAATATAAACATTCACATCAATATAAATAATACTAGTGACCCGATGCACAAAATTCATGCACATTAAAAGGGGACTAATTAGAGGAAATAATTTAATATTGCTATTTGCCCTTTCTCTATAATATAAGTGTCAGAGATTAAAGAAAATTAGTAAAATGTATATGAAAACCTTTCTCCTGTCAGAGTCTGGGGCTCACCACGGGACCCAGAGTCAAGTCCCCACCCTCCCGAGACGCCTCAAAATTGCATTGAGACCCAGACCTGGCCGCCCACCCCCCACTGGACTAGATCCAGACCCAGCCAGTCCCACCCTTGTCAAGCCCAGCCGGGCAGGGTGCGTAGTCCCCTATCAAGCCTCACCAGGTGGGGGGCACGGCCTGAGGTCCCCTGCCTGGTGCTGGGGCGGAGGGAGTAGCCTGAGATCCCCTAGACCAGCACCAGGACAGGAAGCGCACCTTGACGTCCCCTGTCAAGCCCTGTCGGGTGGGGGACATGGCCTGAGGTCCCCTGTCAAGCCCCACAGGGGAAGGGGAGGGTATAGCCCAGTGATGGCGAACCTATGACACGCGTGTCAGCACTAAATATTTAGTTTTTGGTTTATTAAATACAATTATATATAACAATTATACATTTATGTTATTTAAACTATAAATATTGCAAAATAATGTTTTTTCCTCAAGGTGACACACTACCCGAGTTATGCTAATTTTCTTTGGCGAAGTTGGACACACCACGCTCAAAAGGTTGCCCATCACTGGTAGCCTCAGGTCCCTGCTGATTGCTTGTTAAGGCTCCTTATGGGAACTTGGCCTCAGCTGTGGGTGCAGCCATTTTTGTGACAGCGTGATGGTCAATTAGCATATTCCCTCTTTATTGGATAGGATACTAGTAAATATTTGCTTAGTTCAGAGTCCCAGGCACACTCCGGCTGCTCACTGGCTGTCCTGAGGTCTGTATTCGAGACTTTGCGTACGAGTTTGCCATTTTTAATCTCTAAGTTGAGTCCGTCATGGGCTTTTCAGTCTGTGGCTTCGAGGAATGACGATTTCAAAATCAGGGGCATGGTCCTTTTTCATTTCAGGTGCAGATTAATTTCTAACTCGCAGAGCCCTCCCTCTCCAGCCCCCAGCCCAGCGAATCCCTTTCTGGTGATGAGTGAGCAGCCGATACCGGTTCTGATAACGAGCTCTCTCCACTGGGCACAGCTGTTCGGCCCACGGCGAAGCCGCTCTTGGGAGCAAATTCTTGTGCAACGTGGAAGGGTTGGGCGGAGGACACGGGTGAACACGCCTGCCTACGCCCTGGTGGGTTTCAGCACGCAGAAGGCGCTGCAGACTCTCCCAGAGGGGCGGTGGTGAAATGGACACATTCTTGGGGGCCCGAGCGTCCCAAACAAGTCAGGCGCTAGGACCTCCGCTGTCTCCTCCAGCCCGAACGGGGGAGGTCTTTTTGTCCGTTACACCCAGGCATGTAATCAGCGATTGTTCCCATTGTGAGGCCCAGATTCACCATCTGTATGCTCCAAAGGGCCGGGGGATTGTGAGGGCCCCGTCCCGATGGGATTAATCTGCAATTTCACACCGAGTGATTTTTAAGGATAATTTGTTACAACGATACAACGTTACCATTTTCCAAAACAAACAGCCGGGACTGTCACCTTGCAGAGGGGACGTGTCCAGGGAGCGCGACACTGGGATGAGCGTCTGTGTGATCGTTTTATCTTCACTGCACTTTAGACGCAAATGGAAAGAGATGTTGGGGCGGGGGGAACCCCAATCCAGAACCTTGGGAAGGGGTTTTAGGAAAAAAAAAAAAGCACGTTGCTTTTGACTCCTGGGGAACAGGAACTGCAAGTGCAAGAGTGATAAAGTGAGTTCTCTGAGCAGGGTTGTGTGTGTGTTTTAATATATTTTTATTTTTTATTTATTAATTTTTTTAAAAATATATTTTATTGCTTTTTTACAGAGAGGAAGGGAGAGGGATAGAGAGCTAGAAACATCGATCAGCTGCCTCCTGCACACCTCCCACTGGGGATGTGCCCACAACCAAGGTACATGCCCTTGACCCGAATCAAACCTGGGACCTTTCAGTCCGCAGGCCGATGCTCTATCCACTGAGCCAAACCAGTTAGGGCTGTTTTAATACATTTTTATTCATTTCCGAGAGGAAGGGAGAAGGGAGAGAACAACAGAAGGGCCTGCAACCCGGCATGTGCCCTTGACCGGAATCGAACCCAAGACCCTTCCTTCCGTCCACAGGCCGACGCTCTATCCACCGCGCCAAACCAGCTGGGCAGTGTTTTAAAACCACTCTGGGTTGGTGGCTCGGGGTTTGCAGGATAAAGCTGCTCGCCGTGAAAAAATTGGAGTCTAGATTCTTTGCTGAGCAGAGAACTGTTCAAGGCCTTTTTGTGGACAAAGGAGGAGCCCCCCAGATCAGCCTGTGCTGGCTTGAGGCACACGAAGAATTTATTCCTTCTCATAAGGCTCTCTTCCTGTGCGCGTGTGAAGCAAAAAATTAACTTCCACCGCTGAAAGCCGCTTTTTAAGAGAAAGGCTCCATTGGGCGCGAAAAGGACCAGGTCCTCGGGCGGGACGTCCGAACCACCAGCAACACGGCTCCGTGGAGAGATGAGCCCGCCATCCGGGCGTGGAGCGTTTTTATACATCAGGGAGGGGTGGGGGCGAGAGGCCAGCCGTTCTGAAAGAAGTCACATTCATGATAAACAAAGCGGGTACGGGAAGGTGGGGTGGGGCCAGCTCCAGGACAGGCACCGTCAGCACACACGTGGCCACCCCTGTGAGCTGGCCGTGGGCAGCCGACTGGAAAATTCATGTGCAAATAGGACACGGGGGCTCCTGGGGTTCCAGCACGCCTGGCTGTTCTCCCTTTTGGAATCGGGGCAATAGCCACCTGGAAATGAATCCTAAACTCCAACAGATTTTCAGGAATGTGAGGGGCCTTTTGTCAGAGCTGGTCCACAGCTGTTAACAGGTTGTGTCCTCTCTCTCTCTCTCTCTCTCTCTCTCTCTCTCTCCCCCCCCCCCTTCCCTCCCTTCAGCCATTGGACTTGAGAGCATCTCAGAACCTTTTTCTTCTCACCGTCTTAGTTTATGGCACAAAAGGTATCACTATAACCAACAGTGATAACTCTAGCCATGGCCTGTGTGGCTCAGTTGGTCGGGCATCGTCCTGGGCACTGAGTTTGCTAGTTCGAGTCCCCGTCAGGGCACGTGCCCAGGTTGCAGGCTCAGCTGATGTTCTGCTCTCACACTGTGACTTATATCTCCCCTCTCTGCTTTCCCTTCTCAAAAAAATTAATTAATAAAATAAAATCAATAAAAGTGTTTTTTAAAGTCATCAAGTCTTTTAAAAAAGTAATAGCTCTATGAATTTCAAGAGGCAATCAACCAAAGACCTTGTATGCATAGATGCATAACCCATGGATGCAGACAATAAGGTGGTGAAGGCCTAGTCAGGGCATGGGGGCGGGCTGGAGGGGGGTCAATGGGGGGAAAAGGGGGACATAGGTAATACTTGCAACAATCAAGAATTATTTTTTTTTAATGTGCTATTTATATACATGAGCGTGGCACTGAAGTTCAGGGATGGGATGTAGACTACCATGCGTGGAATTTCAGCATTGGGTCAGCCTCGGAGGCGAATCGACTCGTCTCTGGTTTGTGAATGCTCTGCACCTGTGTTCATTCCCTGCTGGGTCAAGGGCACTTGCTACCAGCGGAGGAGAAAGGACGTCTAATTGTTAGAAAGGTGTTCCTGATATCGACTAGTGAAGCCCTGGAATCTACAACCGGTGATCTCGGCTGTTTTGTGGTGTTACAAACCAAAATAGGCCTCTGCTTTTTCTTCTTTTTACACTAAAAAAAAAAAAAAAAAAAAAAATCCTCAAAATTTAAAAACACTTTTTCATGAAGAAACGCCTGCACGTGTTGCCAGAACTGACTCCTACACGAGGTTGTTATAAAGGGAAGGAGAAAGACAGTTGTGGGGAAGAACAAAAGCTCCTGTGATGTGCTCGGTGGACGCTCACGGCCCGCGCTCTTGAATGGGGTTCGTTTTCTGAGCCCGTAGCCACCTTTCTGAGGACAAGACGACAATGTTCGAACCGGGCGGGGGCAGGGGGACATCATCAAGAATCAAAACCAGGACAGTGTTCCCTCCCTGGGGACATCCAAGGGCCTAGCATCCTTTTATTAAATAAGATGTGTGGCGATTATAAGCGGCAACTCCTCTACAAAGGCGCTCCCAAAGAGAGCCACAGTGCACGCATCAGTCATGCTCGCCGAGCAAAGGGGATCAGCGACCAGGACTCTTCCATGGCCTCCCCCGGGAAAAAGGAATCCCGTGCCCCCGTCTCCAGAAGCTGTGTTCCACTTCACGCAGTGGCTTCACGGGGCTCCGAACCTCCCATCTTAAGAAGCCAGGATCAGAAATCATTTTTAGAGGTGGCACGAAACTTGGAGCATGAATACCGGGTAAGCTTTCCATTGAGAACTTTTTTTTTGTTTTAATTTTTTTTATTATTGATTTAAGAGAAGGAGAGAGAGAAAACATCAATGATGAGAATCATTGATCACCAGCCTCCTGCATGCCTCACACTGGGGATCCAGCCCACAATCGGGAATTGAACCGTGACCTCCTGATTCATAGGTCGACGCTCAACCACTGAGTCACGCCGGCCAGGCTGTTGAGAACGAACTTATTTAAAAAAATTCCACTTCACTAGTTTTTAGCAATTGACAAAGCAAGAAAAAAAAAAAATTTAAACCTGTTAATCTGCAGAGTATCTATTATATGCCAGACACAGCCCAGGGGACTGTGGCCGAGAGAGGGGTGTTCTAGTTAAATCATTCACGGAAACTCATTTGGATATTTCTGCTTCATAAACATGGCCTTCAGCTCACTATACCAGCCAGTGGTCAGCGGGGAAGAAAGAGAACTGTGTTGCCCAGCTGGCGTGGCTCAGTGGCTGAACGTCGACCTGGGAACCAGGAGGTCACGGTTCGATTCCCGGTCAGGGCATATGCCCGGGTTGCAGGCTCAATCCCCAGTGTGGCGTGTGCAGGAGGCAGCCGATCCATGATTCTCATCATTGATGTTTCTATCTTTCTCTCCCTCTCCCTTCCTCTCTGAAATCAATAAAAAAATTTTAAAAGAAAGAGAACTTTTTTTTTTTTTGCTACAAATCATATATTCCTGACCACACTCCCGGTTCCCTCATTACCAGAACATCAGAACAATAAGCAAAGCCAAAGTCAGGAGCTTAGGAAAACAGAAATGTTTCTGGCCTATGCTAAAATCGAGCTTCTTAGCAAACAAAACCTGCTTTAAACTTACTAAGCGAGTTAGTAGTTTTTAACCTTACAACACAAACACGGTGCCTACACAATGCATCCGAAGGACTGGTCTCCCCACTTACAACTGAGTTGTTTTAAGCGCATCCTCAACATGATAAATGTTTCATGCAAAGCCACGGGTACCCGAGCGCGGAACAGACCAGGCACCATACTGCTCAACTATCAACATTTCAGAAACGCGGGCCCAGGCTCGAGCTTTTTCCACTACATCCAACCGCAGAGTAAACAGAAAAGCCGTATACTTACTGCTTTTGCTTCCTTCCTTCCGCAGAGCCTGGGCACCTGGGTTTCTGTTCAGCCTTGTGGGAATCCTGCTGGCAGCCACGCAGCTACTTCTGCAAACTCGGGACCCATCTGAGGCCCTCCCCCTGCCAGGAGCAAACGCTATGATGCTACTTATGTAGCTATGGACACAGGTGAGCTTCGCCTTCTTTAATTAAAAAAGAAAAGGGTGTTGGCCATCTTCACTTCAGTAAGGGGATCACCCGGCACAGGTGCCCACACTTATTTGATCCTAGAAACACTTGAGACCCTGGTTTAAAAATAAGGATCTCCGAGGAGCATTTGAGATCTTGCTTCCCAGCAGTTGTCACCAGTTTGGTTCAAATAAACTCTTTTTTTAAAAAAATATATATATTTTATTGATTTTTTACATTGATCAGCTGCCTCCTGCACACCCTACTGGGTATGTGCCCACAACCAAAGTACATGCCCTTGACCAGAATTGAACTTGGTACCCTTGAGTCCACAGGCCAACGCTCTATCCACTGAGCCAAACCGGTCGGGGCTCAAATAAACTCTTATAAAATGTCTCTACAGGTTTGGCCATTTCTTATGTCAACAGCCAGTAGACAGAAGTTGCAGGATTTCTGGAAGATAGTCCATCATTGCATCAAGTTACCCTTTTGTTGATTCCTCTCACCTGATTGCTGTTTTTTTAATTGTAGATTCATTAACTTCACATGTCAGTGTCTCCCAGGAAGAGAGACTCTCTTGCCAAACAACATATGGGGAGGGTGTGTGTGCATGCGTTTTCTTTGCCATCTTTTTTTTTTGCTGGAAAGTCTTTGGAATAGGATGGATTGCTTTGATCAACCTATGCTTGAAAAGGGATTCATGAATCTACCGCTTGATATTGGTAGCAAACATCTGAGCCAGACACTCCGACACAACCAACATGCTCAAAATGAATGAGAAATAAGTACATGAATAAATATGGATTCTCAGCTCTTGCTTTTTATGGTTCTGATTGCACCCCCGGTGACTTACACAGTGCAGCAGGCGTGAGGACACCCTACATTTATAAAAGGGGGGGACATACGGGACTCTAACAAAAGAAGGGTTTTGGCTAAGATACCCGTGTTTTCTGAATAACTCTATAACAGTAAATGTTTGAGGGGCAATATTTTCACCACCCAGTCCTGAAGCAAAGCACTCAAAATCCCAATCTTTAGTGAAATCATCGCGTTTGCCAGCCAGCATTCCAAAGGGGCTCTTGAGGGCTGCCTAGAACATCCTGCATGTCTCTCTTTAAAAAAATAAAAATAAAAAAATCGAAGGGTCCTTGCTCTTCTTTTCCACAGTACTTGTGTCTACAGAATCCACAGACGGAATGCCTTTTATTTTGAAAGCTTTATGGACGCCATCAGCTTTCAGAAGAAAGACTTCCTTTCCAAACGATTCGAAAGATACAAAATGATCGCTGGTAATGAAAGGGGCTGTCGCTTCCGGAGGAGGTTGTCAAGTCACCCCGTTTACTTACAACTCCATTAAAGATTAAAAGAAATCAACCCAAATGCTTTGAATCCGCAGGTACGTAGGTGCAACTTAACCGGTGAATTCTTTACAGGTCGGTCATTCGGGGACATTCGAGGCATTGTAAACTACCTTTTATCATCCGTCAAAATAACAAAGTTTAAATATATGCAGGTGGGAAAGAGAGATGAAAAATGAGAAAGTTTCCTGACCATGACCTTAACTAACATCTGTAAATTACTTCTCCTGATCCACGCCCCCCCCCCCCCCCCCCCCCCCAACTCCCCCTCCTTAGAGAATGCAGGCTGATCTATTTGCTCCTGGCCCAGAAGAAAGGAGGCAGGGCGGCCAGGTGCTACAAGAAAACCCTTCAGGACATGGACCAGCGCCAGGGCACAGCCCACCTGAATGGGGAGATGAAATCCAGGCCCAGCCAGCCCAGGGAGCCTCCGCTCCCGGCGGAGCTGAAACCCCAGCGGCGGAGGTGCGTTCTCCTGCCGCTACAGGAAACCTAAGGCCAGGACAGCCTCCAAAACCCCTGGAAGCCTCGCTGCTGGGGCCCGATGCCCCCACATGCAGGCGCAGAGGCCTCCGTCACAAGCTCGCCTCGCCCCCTTGGCCCACTCCTGAGGGCCCAGAGCTTCCACTTCCCCATCTGCAAAAAGGGGGCCATCCCAGCTGCGAAGGGGCCGGTGCAAAGGCCAGCCGAGGCGGCAGAAATGCGTAAATAAATAAAAGGCGACTGTTCCTGTTGTTGTGGCTGTGGCAACTTATTCCAACAGAGGCTCACGGGTGAGAGGACCGGGAATGCAAACTTTCCGGGGGGCTCAAGCTCCTCGGGCCTTCCAAGGGGGCCGGGAGACCTTTGTGCGCGCCCCGCCCCGCCCCGCCCGCGGTCCGCGGTCCGCGGTCCGCGCCACCTTTCCCGCGGCGGCTGCCGGGCTGGGCGGGGCGGCCGGCGGCGCGGGCCCCGCGGCCGGGAAGGCGGGAGCGCGGGCGCACCGGCGGGCCGCCGCCCCCAACGGCTCCGCCGGCTCGATGGCCGCTCCGGACCCCGAGCCCCGCAGCCTCCTCCACCGCCGCTGCTGCGGGCTCGGGCCGCGGCCCATCCCCGCGGCGATCGCTCCGGGCCAACTCACTCTCCACGCGGGCCAGGGGGGCGCAACGCGCAGACCGGGGGGCGCGCCCCCCCCCGCACCCCGCGCCTGGCCCCCGCGCTCAGCCCGGCCCCCCTTCGCTGCCCGGCAGGTGGAGGCGCCCGGCGCGAGCGCTCCCGGCCCCGCGGTCCCCTCCCGCCCCGCGCCGCGCGCCAGCCCGCCCGGGCGCAACTTTCTTAAAGGGACAGGTGGCCGGAATCCGGTCTACCTGCGGCCCCGACTCGGCCTCCGGGCCTGTCCCCGCCGCTTTAGGGGAGAAAGAGGGTTGCAGTCTCTCCATCCGCCCACCGCCCTCCCCGCTGGGCAGTGACGGATTGCACGTTTTAATGCACCCAGCATCCTTTTGCCATTCAATGCTTTTGGCCCAAATCGCTCCTCCAGGCAAGCTCGCAGGCATGTAGCTGCTGCCCCCGTGGGCAAAGTTGGAAGAGGGGTGTCCCTACCCTTGCGCCCCACCCCACCTGGAGCCCCGAGGCGTGCAAGGCTCGCCGCTGCCGGGAAACGCCGGCTGCCGTCCCCTTGACCCTGCCCTGTAACTGACCCTCGGGGGGGGGGGGGGGAAAGACCCCCCGCGGGGCTACTGCGCATGCTCCGAGCTGGACAGCTCCAGAGAGGGAAATTTAAAAACGGTTCTTGCAGCGACGGCGACCAAATTGCAGAACGCGAGGGGCGAGCGCGAGGGAGTCCCCCTCCGAAACCCTCGCCCACCCCAGGAGCGCGGGTGGCGGCGGCCCGGCGAGGACTGGCTCCAGGTACCGCCATGCAAGCTCGGCTTTGCTCCCTCCTGGACCCGGGAAGTGCCCGGCATCGCATTTCCAGGGCGGAGACCCGGGCTCAGGGCTTGCGGGGGCTGCCTTATTCTGCTCTACTTATTATTGTGTTTTTTTTTTTTTTTTCCCCTTCCCTTCCTGGGAATCCCTGAATGACTTTTGGGGGCGGATCTGAGAGTCTTGGGTGGGTTTCTGTGTACATTTCAGGCTTTGAGTTGGAGAACTTTGGGAAAGATTTCTTTTCCTAAAGGCTGACTGTTGTTTAAGGCAGCGGTGGGGTGGGGGGTTGGATTGGCTCTCCGGCCAGGGCAGGTGGCACTTCCGAAGGCATTTCCAGGGCGGGAGCCATGCGGGGATGTCTCCTTTTGCAAGTGGGAATTCGGCTCCCCCAGAGCAACAGGCACAGGCACATCCAGCCGGCCTTCCTTGCTTTTTAGTTTCAACGGGATCGCAGCTGCGTGCGGTTGAAAAGATTAGGCTTGGAAAGGAATCGGGCTTTTCTGATTTCTATTTTGCGAGCCCACATTTTCCAAGTCTTGACACTTAGATTCTAGAGTCTTCCTCTGCCCTTCCCCCATTCATTCGAAAGAACCTGGAATTCCATTCCATTCTCTTCGTTCGCTTCTAAAACCCTGTAGAATTGCCCTGGGAAAGTGACCTGGGACGCCCAGGAATCCTCTAGTACTTTTCTTTCTTTCTTTCTTTCTTTCTGATTCTTTCTTTCTCTCTCTTTTTCTTTCATTCTTTTTTTTTTTTTTTAAGTATACTGTCGGTTGTTTGAGCTCCATCCTTCTGAACTGTGGGAAAACTGTGGTTTCTGCCCCGTCCACATCGTTGCTCATGGCAGCTTTGTTTTCTGCTTGTCTTTTCTCCAAGGAGATGATAGAAAGTGACATCTCATCCATAATGTCAGGAATTATTCGAAACTCAGGGCCGAGTCATCACCCCTCTCCCTCTCCGCAGGAATACAGGTGAGGGCTTCAGCCGGGACAAACCATATGTTTTATCATTGCTTGAAGGGGGTGTACGCTGTTTACGGTTCCTGAAAACAATTTGGTCCATTAAACTGTGGGGTTCCGTAGGAGAGCTAGGACGTTCTGATGTCAAGGTGGGTCTCTCTGAGGGTGTTGAGCTCCTGGCCTGGGGCAGTGGCACCTCTAAATGCCTGTGGTCCTTTGTCCTTTCCAAGACAAGCCCTCGCCTAGTTGAGAGACTGGGCACCCTGGCGAATGTTAAGATGACAAAAGCAGCTCTGGCTTCCTCTCCAGTGGCCCTAACAGGGCTCCAGGAAATGCCCCCCAAATTGGGGTTTGGCTTCCATCCTCCTCGGTGCACTCCTGGGTTCTAAGCCTGGCTGTGTGACTTTGGACAAGTCCCTTGCCCTCTCTGGGCCTCGTTTCCTCGTCGGTTAAAGGATGCTCTTGAATTAGATGGTCTTAAGGTCCCTTCTAGGTCTCATGTATTTGAAGAATAAATGAGATGGAGACCGAGGCCAAAATACATGACTTCTTGAGATGGGATGAAGGGAGATGCAGGCGTGGGTGTGGAGGTGGGGTGTGTGTGGGGCTTCCCCTTTTTCTCTTCAAAGCTCAGGCCTAGAAAGGTCCAGCCCCTTCTTTTACAGATGGGGAAACTGAGGCCAAGAGAGGAGAAGGGGCTTGTCCAAGGTCACATAGCAAATGGGAGGGATTCGAATAAAAAAGAAAGGACCTGGACGCGCTCCCCCTCCCACCCCCCACAACCTCTCTCCCTTGAGCTCTGAGAGACCTGACATGGTTCCCAGCCCCACCCCCATGGCAAGCACCGTGTCCAAGGGTTGAGGGATGACAGCCCAGATTATGGAGTGGGAGCAGGACAGGGGCCGGCCTGAGAGGAGCGGGCTGTCACCTCACGTACCCCATCCGCCTCCGGTGCCTTGTGGGGAAGACCGTCGCCCTCCATTAGAGGGAGGCAGCTCCCTGAGGGCTGTGGGTCTGAAGGCTGCTTTCTGAGACCCAGCTGAGGCACAAATGCAAACACATATTTGCCGGGAGTCTGCTGTGTGTGGAGCTGCGACCCCAGATGTGGGCCAGGCACACAGCCATTGGTGAGCACCTGCTGTATGCCAGCCCCTCTCTCCCCATCACTCACCTCAGCCTGGGACGCTGCTCTGATGAGTCCTATTGTACAGGTGGGGAAACTGAGGCCCAGGAAAATGAAATGGCCCTTCCCAGGATCATACAACCAAAGGCCTCTGGGTTTCCCTACAGCGCCCAGGGTTTTGGGGGCAGCCCAAGGGTTGCGAGTATGGGCTCTGGAGTCCGTTAGAATCCCAGCTTCTCTGGCTGTGTGGAGCTCTCTGAGCCTCAGTTTCCTCATCCATAAAATGGGGATAGAAATAGCACCCACTACATGGAGTTGTTATAAAGATTAAATAACAATTTCTGACGCTGCTGTTTGCCAATTGAATGATCCTGGGGAAATGGGTGCCCGGCCTTTGTCATTCACATGGATTCAGGGTTGTTTTCTCATGTGAAACAGCTAGTTTGTCCAGAAGGCAGAATGACATCATCATCACCATCATCATCATCATCACTGGTGGTTTCTTAACCCTTTATTACCTGCCTGACCTGGGCCACAGCGACTCCATCAGAGTAGCACTATTGTGCCCATTTGGCAGATGAGGAAACCAAGGCTCAACCAGATTAAATGGCTCCACAAGATGATGCCACTAGATATGGGCACAGTGAGAATTTGAACCTGAGGCTGTGGCACCCGCAGGGTATTGTGGCTGCTACCCGCCCCCCCTGCCGCCCCATTGGTGAAGAGCACAGGTGCTGGAGCAGAATACGTTGTCCTACCACCTCCCAGCTGTGTGACCCTGGGCAAGTCGCTGGCCCTCTCTGTTCCTCAGTTTCTTCATCTGGGCAGTGGAGCAATGAGAACCCAATTCGCAGGTTATTGGGAGGTTCTGTGCCTCCATCTAGAGAAGTTGTTTAGCCAGGCCTGGGGCAGAGAGGAAGTTTTTATGATCATACAGCAAACCACGCACCCCAACCCCATTTCCAACGAATCACATTTTCCCCTGCATAACGGCCCCGGAGAGGTTTATGGGCTTCTCATTCCACCTCCCAGGCCTCTGAGAATGGCTCCAAGGACCACTCAGGGCTGCTGGTCCAGCCTGGCTCCAGCCCCCACGCAGCCCTCCACGCAGCCGGCTGCCCCGCATCCCTAGGGGCCCAGTTTGGCCGTTAACTTTCAATGGTTGTGTTCGGGGAGGTGGGGGGAATGGACAGCAGCTGGAGGCGGCCGCCCTGTCCCCAGGGAGCTGTCGGGAGTCAGTGGCTGGGCCTAGACAGCAAATTGGCAGCAGTCTCCCCGCCTGCAACACGGTGGCCAGGGGCCAGGGGTTGGGGCAGCCCTGACCTCCCGGGCAACGGCAAACAGCTTGTGCTCAACGTGGGTTAGCTACTCCCCCCCCGCCCCCCCGGCTCAAGGCCTGGAAGGGACTCCCCCTCTTATAAGTGCTAAGAAAGTTATTAAGCACCTACTGTGTGCCAGGCACCTGCTAAGCTCCTTAGCAAGTGCACCATCCCCTTTATGGTAACAACCGTGAGACAGGTTCTGGCATTATCCCAGCTTCTAGACAAGGAGGCGGTGCCCCGAACCATGGCGCACCCAAAGGCATGCACTCAGGAAGGGTGAACCACCTGCCTCAACCTCTGGAATTTATTCTAGAGGTCAAGTCCCACAACCCCCTTTTACAGACTGGGAAACTGAGGCCCAGAGAGGCGAGAGAAGGCTGGCTGCTGGCTCCTGGGCCCTCACCTTCTCCCAGGACCATGCCAGACCCTCCTCTCAGAAATTAGGTGACCTTGGGCAAAAACCCCTTCTCCTTGCTGATGGTGGTTTTCTCCTCTGTGAACCACAGCTCAGGGCACACAATAGATACTTAATAAATAATCATTGGGTGGATGGGTGGATGGGTGGGTGGGTGGGTGGGTAGATGGGGGGGTGGATGAATGTTGTGTGAGATACAACACATCCATGGAAATGCCGGGAGGCTATATGCTCATGATGCTCATGATGACAACATCCTGTCGCATGGACCAGACGGGCGGACACCACCTGCCTTTCCTCCAACTTCCCCCCCTCCCCACCAGCTCTGTATGGCGATGGTTAACCCCCTGTCAGTGTAGCCCCCCCCACCCCCCCGCCAATCGGTTGTAACCTTGCAGAGGGTGTTGACATCCTTACAATCCTTCACCCTCCTGGTGCCTGAACAGCTCTCAGTCTACACTGTGGGCAAAGAAAAGGGCAGCCTTGCTGAGGTCTAGCCCTCCTTCGGGGTCCTGCGGTCCCACCCCCAGAAACACACACACGCACTCACGCACCCACACACATACACACGTCCCAAGCCAAGTTCTAGAAAGGGAAGGTTCTCTTTTCCTAACTCCTAATGTAATCATTTCACATTACGCTCCCTCCCAGCCCCATTTCTGCACTTGCTTTTGAGTTCCTGTTTCCTGGAAACGGCTACAAAAGATATGTTGGCTAAATAAACACCCCTGTGAAATGCTTAATCCCTTCCGTGTGGAGGTTGAATCAGAACCAGGAACAGTTTGTGGTGATGTAACGGTTTCTTATTAACCACATCTGGAGGAGGCAGGCGAGACTTCTTGTAACCAGCGTGGAGGTGCCATCCCAGGGAGGGCCTGGCATGCCTCTGCACAGCCGGGGTGGTCACCTGACCCCCTAGTGACAGTACTTTCTGGACAAACCCCTCCCAGTGACCATGAAAGGCAAGAGGAGAGAACGCAGTGAGGAGGAAGGAAGAATCATGGTTTGAGCGCCTCCTGCATGCTGGGCACTGTCTTACAGTTTATCTGCCCTCTGTAGTGGGAATCATCACTACTAACCCATTTTACAGATGAGGAAACTGAGGTGCAGGGAGGTGAAGTGACTTGCCCAAGGTCCCACAGCTACAAAGGGGTTGACATGGGATGTGTACCCCCAGCAGATGTTCCTTCTACTGCTCAATTGCTATATCAACTCTAAGGAGCCCCAAGATAGGAAATAAGGGGTTCGCTGTGGGCTTGACTTCAGCTCTGTAGGCAAAGGTCCCCACAGAACTGTATTCCACCAACAAATATGTGTGGCCCTGTGCAGGCACCTCTGCAAGAACACCATCGCCTTTCACCTTACAGACAGGGCAGTGGCCCTGGGGTCCAGTTTGCCTCGGTGGACAAATATTTGTGAGAGAATGAAAGCCTGGACTGGTGTCCTCTGAGTCTGTATTCGGGTATAGGACGAAGTGTCCCTGTCTTCCAGGAGTTTAGCATCTACAAGGCAAATGTAGATGAGAAGAGATGCCCGAGTAAAAGTAATGGGTGATCGTGGGACTTTGTGTCACGTGTAGACACAAAGAGTGGCATAGATCATTCTAGGGCAGTGGTCGGCAAACTGTGGCTCTGTTGACTCATTAGTTTGCCGACCACTGACCTAGACACTCTATTCCAATAATTACAGGCTGTTGTTGTTCCTTGTGATTAAGCCCCTATCCCAGTGGTCGGCAAACTCATGAGTCAACAGAGTGGCAAACCGCGGCTCACGAGCCGCATGTGGCTCATGAGCCGCAGTTTGCCGACCACTGTTCTAGGGGATGAAAGACTGGGAGATTCTGGACTGATCTGGGAGGGCTTCCTGGGGGCAGTGGTATCTAAGCTGGGCAGAAATGGAGAGAGATTGGGGCATGCAAGATGTGTTGGAGCTGGGATGGGGGCTCTTTCTTCCTTTTCTGCTCCAGCAGGTATGTAATAAATGCCCACAGGCTGCCAGGCCTTGTTCTGGGTGCTGAACAAAACAGAGGGCTTCCCATCCTTACCCTTGTAGAGTGAGGCTCAAAACGTGTATAAATGCAAAATAAAGGGCCACTAGGGTTGTTCGGGGAGTGGCCAGGAGGGGACTCTCAGAGGAGGGGACAGTTAGGCTGAGATCAGAAGCATGAGAGAGAAAGAGCCTGCTGGGAATGAGTACATGGAACAGCATTTCAGGCAGAAGGAACATCATGTGCAAAGAGAACAGCCTGTTGGAGGAACTAAAAGATGAACAGGTTTGCCAGAGCAGAGGGGATGGGAAGGAAGAGAAGGGAAGGAGGTAGCCAAGGGCCAGATCACGGCGAGGGGCTGGACTCTTACTCCCTGACGAGTTTGAAGGACAGGGACAGGTTCTAATGTCCCTATTGAAAGCCACTCCGGCTGCTGGGGGTTTCACAAACGCATCTCTAGCTCTTGAGCCGCCCACTCACTGTCCTGCACTCTTCCCGTGGTTTACCTGCTCTGAACCAAGCGGCAGGCCCCGTGGTCACCTCTATTCTGCACAGGAGGAAACGGAGGCTCAAAGGCATTGAGTCGCCTGCCCAAGGACCCCCCATTGGGAGTGGAGCCAGGACTGGAATCCAGGTCTCCCTGGGCTCACCCCTCTAGTGGCCTGCTCCCCTGACTCACCTTCCATCCCTCCCGCAACATGGCTGATCAAGGACATGGTTGAGGTTGTCCGGTTGGGCCCCCCTCCCACCCCCTTCAGTGTAGGATGGCAGCCGGGGTGTGTCACTTTGCTCAGGGCCACCACGGGGCCCACTGACCATGGCTCTGCCACCATGGAGGCCCTGAGCAGATTCTTCTAAAAACGGTATGACAGGGGTCTGCCCTTCCTGACTTACTTCAGCCAAGCTGGCAGAGTGGCTGAGGGACGAGGTTCCAGGGGGAGCGGTTTAAATATCCCAGCCCCTTGGCTGACATGCTGTGTGGCTGAGGGGCATCTCTTTCCCTCTCTGGGCCTCAGCCGTCCCATCTGTGAAATGGGTATGATCAGTAGCCACCCCACAGGCCGTCGGGAGATGAAGAAGGTGCAGAGCTAAGAGGACTGGCAGGAAGGTGGGCACGCCCCGGGGCAGTTCTCCCTCCTCTCCCCTAGGCCCGCTAGGAAGTGATCTCCGTGGGCAGGAGTTTTGTCTACTTCCCGGAACAGGGCCTGGCAAGTAGAAGTTCGGGAAATATTTGTGAAATGCTGTGGACACTGCTAGTGGCCATCCCCCGAGAGGCCACTTGATGCCGAATCCATACCCTTCAGAGGATGTTTGCCGTAATGGAACCTCTGTCGTGCAATGCACGTTGATGAGCTGGGCACCTGCCTGCATGGGCTCATCCAACCCTCAAAACAAATAGCTTGTGAGATGGGCATAGGTGTTAGCGCCCCCATTTAACAGATGAGCAAACCGAGGCTCAAAGAGGCAGATGACGCCAGACAAGGCTGGGATTCAAACTCAGGCCTGGCCGGCCCCAGAGCCCCCACTCATAACCACAACACAAACGCTACAGAGAGAACAATGAGGGGGGACGTGGCCTGGGCTCCCCGGCTGAGAGGGGTCACACAGGGCCTGGGCTGGGCCTTCTGAGGAGCCAGAGCCCTCTAAGCAAATGCACCAGGGCTCCCAGGAGCAATGGGGTGACAGCACACAGGAAGCCCTCGGGAGATGCTGGTTGTGTCGCGACCCTGGTGACAGGTTATTCTGGTGTTGGTTTTCCCAGGGTGCCAGCTCGCTCCTAACCAGGCCCTGCCCCCTCTTTCACACCCTCAGCATCCCCCCACTTCCCAGGGGGCCCTGCAGGCTGTGGGTCCCAGTGGCAGCCCCGCAGAGATGGAAGGGACTCAACCGCTTGCGTTCCGGATGGGGAAACTGAGGCCTGGGGAGGGCAGGTGGGAGGTGCTGGGGAGGTACCTGGGGCTGCTGCCAGGAGGCAGCTGAAGCACATGCACCTGCAGGGCCTCACCTTTCCTATCTGTGAAAGGGGTGATGCTGCCCCCTAGGGGTGTGTGTGTGTGTGTGTGTGTGTGTGTGTGTGTGTGTGTGTGTGTGTGTGTGTGTGAGTTTTAAAAAGGAAAAGATGGATGTGGTTGAGCTTTGAAAAGAAAGGAGAGCCCCCCATTGTGGAGTGGGGAGCTGTGGGCGACCTCCTGAATCAGGAGGGGACTCTGAAGTGCCGGATAGGTATTTTTTTGTTTGTTTTGGGGGGTTTTTTTTTGCCCCCAAAGCCCTGTCTGTGACAAGTCCCCCACCTGGTTTGAGGAAGGCGCTTTGTCAGGGTCACTCCTGAAACCCTGGACTAACCGTGTCAGCTGCTTTTTCAGCAAACGCTTAGCGAACTGTCACCATATTGTCCCCAGCCCGTTTCGTGTAGGTGCCATTTGATTCCCATTTCACACACGGGGAGACCGAGGCCAGGGAAGGTGAGTTACCTGCTCAGCTCACACAGCCAGGAAGCGTGCAGGCGGGGCCCACCTGCCTCGGGGTCCTGCCTGCTTCTCACCACGGCTCTCCTCTGCCTTCCTGGAGCCCCAGCGCCAGTGCTGCGCTGAGGGAACCTCTCCTCTGCCACCCCTGCTTTTCAGATGGGGAAACTGAGGCCTCGGAGGGACAGGAGCGTGCCAGGATGGCAACGCTTTGGGAATGCAATTAGGGGGTCACCTGCACGCTACTGCCATGGATGACAGGGTCCTTGGTCCTGCGTGGCCTCATCTTGCACCCAACAGGGGCCTGGCAGGCCCCTCGGCTCCTGCTTGCATGCCCCTGGGACAGGGAGCTCACTACTTGGTGTGGCCTCGGTACCCAGCTCCCAGGTTTACAGAGCCCTGCCCTCACTTCCTCACTGCGGGGGGTGAGCTGGGGGACTCTTGTTTTCATTTCATTTCATTTTATTTTATTTTATTTTATTTTATTTTATTTTATCATTGACAGTATTACAGATATCTGCCTTTTTCTCCCTTTTTGCTGGGGGAATCTTTTATAAGGAAACATACTAAAACTCAGAATCCCATGAAATCAGCTCCTGAAATTTCCAAACCTAACTCAGATTTGTACTTGTGATCAGGCGATGTAGAAACACCACGGATTTTTCCATTAAGACTGAACGGAATGTTCTAGACCATTGCCTCTTGGTAGGACTTTCTGCACTGTCCACTGTGGCAGCCACCGAGCCTCCGACGTGGCTGGTGTGACAGAGACGCTGAGTCTGTAATTTTGATGTTAATGGATTTAAACTTAAGTAGCCACAGGCAGCTAGTGGTTCCCTATCGGCTGGCACAGTGCTAGAATTGTCTAGAATGCACAGAGCCCGTATCTTCAACCATTCTGCAGGGCAGGGAAAGGGACAGTGGGCTATAACGAACCCAGTCTCTGGCTGGGGTATCCTAGACAAGCCCGTGTCCTCCCTGGCCTCAGTGTCCCCACCTGGCAAATGGGAAGGCAGTAATGATAACAATACCTGTGTGATCAGACTCTTGTGAGTTTGACATGAGACCAAACACGTAACCCACATTAGCTCAGGGCTGGCCACATGCCAGGGGCTCGTGTCCACAGGCTTCCGCCCTGCCTGACCCTGGGGCGGGTGGGGGTGGGGCATCTGGGAAACCTGGGTCTGTGTGCTCATCAGTCCAGCCCTGAGGACTTACTGAGCACTGTGTGCCCAGCCCTGGGTGGGATTCTAGGGGTCCAGCTCCTCCCTCAGGGGGTGCATGGCTCCTGCTTCAGCATCAGCATCTCCTGGGGCCACCTGCACCCTGCAGTGGGCTCTGCCCCTGCCCTGGCCTCCTCCCTGCCAGACCTGGGGGGCCCCAAGATCTGGGGGTGCAGGCCCTGCCCTCCTGGGGACATTAGCGGGGCTCCCTGAGGCTCAGGTGGGGGGACACGAACGGTGCTCAGAGCGTTGCTGGGACTGCTCAGGCCTCAGTTTTCCTGTCTGTGAAATGGAGTTGAGTGTAGCCCAGGCTCTGGCATACAGAAGCGCTCAACAAACGAAAGCCCTAGTAGTAACAACCACAGGGGCAGGTGTCTGTAACCCCCAGAGTCCACACCTTCGAAGTCCTTCCACTCCCTTGAGGCCCTAAGTTTATCATTAACGTTAATACTGATATTAATATTAATATTAATGACAGCGAAGTCAGACACTGTTCCAAGTGCTCTACATGCAGTAACATTTAATCCTCGCAGCACCCTACAAGATAGGAACTGTTTTTACCCCCATTTCACAGATGGAAAACTGAGGCTCAGAGAGGTTCAGTCAGTGGCCCGCAGGTAAGTGGAGACCAGGATTAGAACCCAGAGCCCAAGCTCTTAAACACCACGGGTCCTGCCTGTGAGATGCACCCGCCACCAGAGATTTGATCCACGGGGGTGCCCACGAACCTGGTTCGTTTACAAGCCACCCCACCACCATCCGGGGCTCCGATGGGACCCCCACCTTGAGAAACCTGCCAGCGGGGACTCCCTTCCGCTCCTCCCTGTGGCCACAGCGCCAGGCAGACGGGTGAGGGCAGTGGGAGCCTCAGCAGGTTGCTGAGCGGGAGTGGGGAGGTGGGTGGGCTGGCCTTGGGGTGAGAAGGGGCGGGTGGGAGCCAGCCAGGCATTCCTGACAGCAGGTGGCACACCCGGCTCTCTCCCTCAGCCTCACTCCGAGGTCTCCACGGGCTGAGGGGACAGATGGCATCGCCCAGGCCCGGGCCGTGGCTGTCACTCGGCCAGATGAGTTACCAGCGGGCCAAAGGGGCGGCAGCTGGGGGGGCTGCAGAAACAATCGCATTGAGACCCCAGGACAATGGGGGCCACGTGCCACAGGGGCAGGAGTCGTTTGTCACACAATGGGCCGCGGCGGGGGCAGCAGCCGGGCCAACTGCTGCCGCGGACACGGGCCGGCCGCGTTTTCAAACCCTTTCCAGGCCCTGTTTTCCTGCAAGGCAGCCAATCGCCGGGCAGCCGGGCGGTCACCTGATGCCAGCTTGGTGGGCCCAGGCCCTGTGACAACTGAGCAGCAGTGGCCATGGCAACGCTAATTGTGGCCCTAAAACACGGGGAAAGAAAGAGCAGGAGACATGGGAAGAAGGGGGAAGAGAGAGACAGGAAGAGAGAGAAGGAGGGCGAGAAGACCAGATCTGGGGGTGGGGGGGCCGCAGATGGCAGGGGGTGGAGGCTGATGCCCGTCGGTGGGTCCCGGTCACATGCCCGAGAGAAGCAGAGGTGGCATTTCTTCCCGTGTTCTCTCTCCCTCTCCAGCTCTGTGTTTGACACGTTGAGCTTAGAATTTGGACCCGGGGCCTCACGGCAGCAAACCGGACAGCCCCTGGCCTCAGGGTGGCAGGGGTGTGGGCCTGGGGTGGGCGCCTGGCCGGTGGGCAGCCACACGATCGCCTGGATAAGGTGCTGTGTGGGCCCGGTGCTGTCGCAGATCGGGTCCCTGTCCGGCATCCTCACTGGCCGCCTTTCTCCTCCCGTGGGAAGTGCTGTTTTGGCTCATGAATCTGTTCAGGGCTGGGGGGCATGGGTCCTAGATGGAGCCTCCAGGGGCTGCCTGGGGTCACGGTGAAGAGTCCGGGCTTCAGACCACGTGGCCTGGGTTCCACCCCACCACGTGGTCTTGGGCAAGTGACTCGGTGCTCTGAGCCTTGGTTTCCCCATCTGTAAAAGGGGGATATGAGCATATCCTACCTGTCAGGCTTGCTCTGGGGATTGAATGGGCCTATCCTTTTTTGTTTTTAATTTATTTTTATTGTTTCCAGAGAGGAAGGGAGAGGGAGAGAGAGATAGAAACATCAATGATGAGAGAGAATCATTGATCAGCGGCCTCCTGCATGCCCCACACTGGGGATAGAGCCCACGACCTGGGCATGTGCCCTGTCCAGGAATCAAATTGTGACCTCCTGGTTCGAGTGGGACTATGCCTTTTGAGCAGGGATGCCATTACCTCAGTTTCCCCATCTGTAAAATGGGTACAATGATAATACCTGCCTTATGGATTAACCGGGAATGTTTCAATGGCTTAATTCCTCGAAAGGACTTGATATGGTGCTTGGCATATAGTAAGTGTTCAACAAACATTAGTGCTTGTCATCTTGGGGCAGGAGCTAAGGAACGTGTTAGAGGAGTGAATGAAGGAATGATCTGAGGCTGTGTAATCTGGCTGCCAAAGGGACCAGCATGTGGAGATTGAGAGGTGGGGGAGGCTCGGGGAGGTCAGGGGCTAAGGGGGAGACTCCAGAGGCAGGGGAGCCCCCGGAGCTGGCCTGAGCTCCCCGCCTCTCCCGAGCTCCTGCCCTCCCTGCAGGATCCTGGCCACGACCGGCGACGAGGACCTTCCCGGGGACCTGCAGTCGCTGTCCTGGCTCACAGCCGTGGACGTGCCCCGGCTGCAGCAGATGGCAAGTGGCCGCGTGGGCCTGGGTGGCCCCAGTGCACCACACCCACACCCAGGTAGGCCCAGGGGCAAGGTGGGACGGCGTGCAGGTAGGACTGGGGAGGGGCGACACCTAGAAATACCACCCCCCGGCGGGATGGCCAGGGCCAGGTCACGCTCTGGGCCTCAGTCTCCACATCTGTAACATGTGCGCAATTCCGTCTTCCCCGGAGGGGTGTGACTCACTCATTTGCTCACCGCTATGTGCCAGGCCCCTGGGAGCTGAGGTTCCCCCGAAGAACAGACAGCCCTGCCCCTGCCACCTAGAGCAGCCTGCAAGCTAGGGCCCAGGCCTGTTTGTGTACAGATGGTTTTCACATCTTTCAAGGGTTGTAAAAAAAAAAAAAAAAGACAGAATCCACATGGCTGGCCAAGTCTAAAATATTTGCTATCTGGCCCCTTAGAGAAGTTTACCATCCCTGACCTAGAGGTGAAAAGAGAAGGCATGGAAGGTGCTGAGCACAGGGCCTGGCACATAGTAGGTGTTCAGCAAACGGCAGCTGGTGGCAGTGACCGCAGGTGGATCAAATGCCTAGAGACACAGAAAGTGCTGAACAGAAACGGTCACAAAAGCAGTCATCGCAGTGTTCGTGGCTGGAAAACGAGCGTCCAGGAGTATTTCCTTCATTGAACAAGTTGTCCGAGTGGCCTACTTCACAGGTGGTAGCCACGTGGTACAGATGGGGAAACTGAGGCTGGCCCAAGATTATCCCCAACCCATTCTTCATCGCTACCCCCCGCAGGGAAGTGATTTGCCAAGCACCTACTATGTGCCGGGCCCCAGAGGGGCAGTATGGCTCTGCTCTCTTGAGGGAGGTGCCCAGGGACTGGGCTGTCCCTGCCAAGGCCACGTTGCCTCCAGCTCCGTGGCGTCTCTCTGTTTCCCTCTTGCAGGTTCCTTGGCTGGGGTGGCTGACCTCCATGTAGGAGCCATCCCAGGGCCCCTGCTCCATGGCCCGGCAGGCATGGCCCCCCCAGGTGTGCTGGGCCTGGGCCCCATGGCCAGCCACAGAGCCGGTGTAAGTGCTTCTGCATGGGTTGGGGAGCGAGGGGACATCCTGCAGGTTTGGGGTCTGTTCAGTCACTCTGACCCTCTGTCTCTTCCTCTCCCTGCCCCTGCAGATGCCCCACTTCCCTGTGGGGGGGCAGCCCCCCTCCAGCCTGCAGGACCCACCGCAGATGTACTGTCCGGCTTCCCAACCACAGTTTCCGCTCCCCCGCGGCACCCAGCAGGTACCAGGGGCTCGGAGGGGCCCTGAGCTCGGAGGCAGACACCCCTGACTTTGACGGGCCAGGGACCCCTCTGAGCCTCAGTGTGCTCCCCCGGAACACGGGAATAACGTTCTCCACTGAGTCCCTGTCACGGGCTCCTTTATTCAGTTCTCCCTAAAACCCTGCTGTGGATGCAGACCAGACTGTCTCCGGGGGGCTGGACACCCCACACCTCATCTCGCTTTTCTAGCCCGGGGTGGGGTGGGGTTACCGTGAGTGACGTATGCTCTGTCTCACCGTCTCTCTCTCTGCTACCTGTACCCTGTCCCTGCCTGTGGGAAGTGCCCTCCTGTGGGCCTGTATGGCTCCCCGTATGGGGCACGACCTCCCTACCCCCAGCCCCGCATGGCTGTGCATTCATCTCAAGAGCTGCACCCCAAACACTACCCCAAGCCCATCTACTCCTACAGGTGAGGTCCAGGGTGGGCCGCGGTGAGGGGGGCTCGAGGGGTGAAGGGTGCCTTTAGGGCACCTCGGACCGCTAGGTGTGGTGGCCCAGACTTCCAAGGGGGAGGTTTTGGGGACTGGGAGCCCCCAGGTGTGATATGCTGTCAGGAAGGGCCATCATGTGGTCAGTCGACCCCCAGGGTGGAGAATCCACTCCAGAATTGGGCCCAGGGCAACACTCTGTCACTCACAAGCTTCTCTGGACCTTAGTTCCCCCGATGTCTAAAGTCATCAAAATAATAGTATTGTAAAGTAATAATAATAATAATAGTATTGTGTGCCTCACAGGATTTGGGGGAGGGGAGTAAACAGCCTAGTTAATGTCTAAAGGCCCACAGACATTATTATGGGGAAGGGAAACAGGAAAAGATGGGGTTTCTCACATCGGTATCAATGGCTGAGCTCAGGGTCAAGGAAAAAAGGGCAGGGGGTGGGGAAGATGTAGGGCCAAGAAGAGGTATCCACAGTTAGCACTGTGAGTGTCAGGGCTGGTACCCGTGGGTCAAGCAGGGCAGACTTCCTGGCGGAGGGGACCTTGGGCTGTCTGCCCGAGACGCTTTCATGCCTGGCCTGCCCACCTTCGCCTCCAGCTGTCTGATCGCCATGGCCCTAAAGAACAGCAAGACTGGCAGCCTGCCCGTGAGCGAGATCTACAGCTTCATGAAGGAGCACTTCCCCTACTTCAAGGTGAGGCGCCGCAGCCAGGGCCGGGGAGCGATAGCCGCCCTGACCTCTCCCCGGCACTGTCAGACCCAGAAACGGCCCCTGGCCGCACCGAGCCGCCCGCCTAGGCTCCCAGTTATGTCTGAGACCCGGCAGTGAGGATGCGGGCACATGTGCACTCCCACAGACATGGGCAGAACAATCCAGACAGGGAAGGGGTTATCTGAGCTGGGCTCTGACAGATGAAGAGGAGCTCACTCGGCATCCCAGGGGCAAAGGGCAGAGGGGGCAGCCTAGTTCCTGGGCACAGGCTCCGTAACAGACGGAATGATGCGGAACACAGGCCCGGCAAGACCCTTTGCCTCTCTGAGCCTCGGTGTCCTCACCTGTGAGATGGGGAGAGTCATCCCCAGCTGGCAAGGTTAGCGAGGATTCTGCACGTCAAGGGCCTGGCAGCTCCTGGCACGTGGTTTAGTCATTAGTAATGTTGTCCTTGTTGGCATCAAAAGAGAAGGTCAGAGGGTACCAAGCTGTGGGGTCCCCAGCTGTGGGGTCCCCAGCCTGGACGGTGTGGCTTAGCAGAAATATTATAAAACTAGAGGCCCAGTGCATGAAAATTCATGCACTCGGGTGTGGGGCGGGGAGGGTCCCTCAGCCTGGACTGTGCCCTCTTGCAGTCCAGGACCCCTCGGGGGATGTCCACCTGCTGCCTTAGTCCCACTCCCCAGGGATCAGGCCTAAGCTGGCAGTCAGACATCCCTCTGGCAGCCTGGGAGCCCTCGGGGGATGTCCAACTGCAGCTTAGGCCCGCTCCCCATGAGAGAGGCTCCAGCCACCGCCCCTGTGCTCGCAACTGTCAGCCTGGCCTGTGGCTGAGCGGAGCTTCCCTTGTGGGAGCACACTGACCACCAGGGGGCAGCTCCTGCATTGAGTATCTGCCCTCTGGTGGTCAGTGAGCATCATGGCGACTGGTCGTTCCCAGTCATTCCACCATTAGGGTCAATTTGCATATTACCCTTTTATTATATAGGATAGTGGCAGGAGGGGCGAAGGGGAGGGAGGGAGAGAGGGAAGGGCAGAGAGAGAGAATAGGCGACGGTATGAGTTGCATTACAGTATCCGGTTACCGAACAATAAACTAAGAGCATTTAAACCTGGTTGGCATTTCATACACTTGACCAGTTATCCATGCATTAGCATCCTCTCGCTTGCTTGCTTCCTGAGTGGGAGGGAAAGTGGAAAACCCAGAAGCCCTGCACCCTGTTCTTATGTCGTAACCATGATGGGGCTGAGCTGTAGCTGCCCCTTTCATCGGGGCAGAGGCCCTCCAGTTTGCCACAGTCCCCACCACTCTCTCTCATCTTCCCGACTCAAAGTGGAGTGTGGACACTGTCCTTGAAGCCCTCAAGGCCCGAGCCTGAGACCCCCAGGAGAGAGGGTTTGCAGGGAGGTCTCTGGAGGGGGCTCCTGCTGCCCATGTCTCCCCACAGACGGCGCCCGACGGCTGGAAGAACTCGGTGCGACACAACCTGTCCCTGAACAAGTGCTTTGAGAAGGTGGAGAACAAGATGAGCGGGTCCTCGCGCAAGGGCTGCCTGTGGGCGCTCAACCTGGCCCGCATCGACAAGATGGAGGAGGAGATGCACAAGTGGAAGAGGAAGGACCTGGCTGCCATCCACCGGAGCATGGCCAACCCGGGTGAGGCCCAGACCCCGCCCCGACACCCCCCATACACACACGCACACCTCACTGCCCAGCCGAGCCCCAGCCCTCCTTCCCTCCTGTGACATCTTACCCTCCCTTCTCCACCCTGCCCAGTGGCCGCCCGGCTGAGGGGCCTGGGCAGACACGTGACTAGCTGTGGAAGCTCACCAAGCAATCCCTAGTCCTCACACAGAAATGCTGAACTAAACAACCTCAGGAGGACACTGCGTTCTCACCTTTCCTAACACATGTCTAAAAAATAGGAACACCCAGAGTGGGCTGGGGTGTGGAGAAACAGCGCCTGCATGTGCAATTCGTAGGAACATAAGTTGTTTGACTTTTCCAGGGCAAAGTAATAGATCCAAACTCCATACACTGTGCCCATTTATTGGTCCTGTTATTCTACCTCTGCCAATGAATGCTGCAGAAATCAAGGATTTGTATGTATGCGCACCTATAAACACTCACATATGCATATATCCACACTCATTTCTCTAGATAGTTGAATGTATGTGCACACACACACACACACACACACACACACACACACATCTCTATACATGGATATGTATCTATCTATATAAAAGCCTAAGCGACTGTCTGACTGGTAGCTATGACGTACACTGACCACCAGGGGGCAGACGCTCAACACAGGAGCTGCTGAGCTGAGGTGACTTGGCAGCTGCGGTTCTTGGGTGACGCACCCGGAACCAGAGAGGAGGGAGCCCGATTCTGGGGTGCATCACCCGAGAACCACCCTCTCACAACCTGGAACCCCTCGGGGGATGTCAGAGAGCCGGTTTGGGCTTAATCCCCGCAGGCCAGGCCGAGGGACCCCACCGGTACACGGATTGGGCCTCTAAGTCTACATATAAATAGAGAGAGAGAGAGAGAGAAACTGGAAGAAATATGCCAAAACCTTTACCATGAATGGAGAGCACACAGATAATTTCTAGATGCTTCGCCTTTCTGTATCTCCCCGCTGGGATCGAACCTGCAGTGTAGGTGTGTGCCCTGACCGGGAATGGACCCTGCAACCTTTTGGTGCACAGGACATGATCCAACGAACCGCGCCACCCGGCCAGGCCACAGTAACTCCTCTCACTGTCCTAGGAGCAGGGGGTGGCTAGGACCCCTACGTGCTCATTCCGTCCAGCCTCACGGGCCTTGTGACCCCTGCCTCACCCCCTCTTGCAGGGCCGTGATGAGGTTCAAGTGAAGTCCAGGAGCGTCAGGGCCACCCCCTAAGGCACTGTCCCCCTGAGGGGAGCCACTGTCATTGTCGAGGCGCCTCTCGTTCCTGCACAGCATGGGGTTCATCCCATTCCCACAATGACCCTGTGCAGTGCACGATGCCATCTCCTAGGTGCAGGGCCTGAGGTTCACAGAGTCCGAAAGGCTTGCTCAGGTCACCCGGGTCATAGCGAGGATCTGAGCCAGGCCTGGGCTGCTAAGTGACCTCCCCCCTTGCCTGCAGAGGAGCTGGACAAGCTGATCTCGGACCGGCCAGAAAGCTGCCGCCGCCCTGGCAAACCGGGGGAGCCCGAGGCACCCGTGCTGACCCGCGCCACCACGGTGGCCATGGCCCACGGCTGCCTGGCCGTCTCCCAGCTGCCGCCCCAGCCGCTGATGACCCTGTCCCTGCAGTCGGTCCCTCTGCACCACCAGGTCCAGCCGCAGGCACATCTGGCCCCAGACTCCCCCGCCCCGGCCCAGACCCCACCCCTGCACGCCCTGCCGGACCTCAGCCCCAGCCCCCTGCCCCACCCGGCCGTGGGCAGGGCTCCCGTGGACTTCATCAACATCAGCACCGACATGAACCCCGAGGTGGATGCCCTGGACCCCAGCATCATGGACTTTGCTCTGCAGGGTGAGGCTGGAGGAATGGGTGATGGGAAGAGAGGGGAGGGAGAAGCTGGGGGGCGGGGGGGGCAGGAAGACAGAGGAAGGCTGTCTGCATTCACCCCCAGCTCATTCCTTCAGCTAACACTTCCATCCACCTGGGAACAGCACATTCCATCAAGCACTTCATGGTGCTTACTGTGCAGCAGGCCTGGCCCAGCATTTCACAGGCAGCTCCCCCCCTCTTCCCACAACAAGCATCCTGTGAGGCCACAGCCCCCCACCTCTTCCCACAACAAGCATCCTGTGAGGACACTGCACAGCCCATTCCGCCAGTGCGGACACTGAGGCAAAGAGAAGGCCCACGGTCACCTGGCTAGTCAGTGGCAGAGCCAGGATTTCAACCCCAAATGTTCCATCAGGAACTGCTGCAACCTGCACGTGCCAACGCAGGCCGGTCACACTGACCCGCTGCCTGACACATGGCCATCCTCCATGCACGGGAATGAATAAGTGGATGAATGAATGAGTGAATGAATGAATGAACGAGCAAACAACCGAACAAGAGAAGGTCAGGTTTCAGTGAAGGCTCATGACTCATTCACTCACTCACACTGGTGTACCTACTATGTGCCAGCCAATAGCCTCTGCCCTCTCCATGTCTAGCGAGGAAAATGGACAAGTGAGCAGCTTAGTCCAGTGGTCGGCAAACTGCGGCTCGCGAGCCACATGCGGCTCTTTGGCCCCTTGAGTTTTTAGCAAAGGCCAGCTTAGGAGTACCCTAATTAAGTTAATAACGATGTACCTACCTATATAGTTTAAGTTCAAAAAAATTTGGCTCTCAAAAGAAATTTCAATCGTTGTCCTGTTGATATTTGGCTCTGTTGACTAATGAGTTTGCCGACCACTGCCCTAGTCAGCAAGCTAGTGCGTTAGTTATAGCTGGGAAACGGGGTTGTTGGGGCCTCCCTCCCCCCCCCCCCCGCCCCCCGGATTCTTGTGTTGTTAACCTGATGAAGAAAGGGAACGCTGTTCTGGCTTTGACCAGGATGGTACCCCTGAACGAGGGCTAAGTGTTTCCACGCACCCCTGGTCTAGGGGGTGGGTTCTCAGATGGCCTCCATTTCATCTGGGGGAGCCCGAGGCTCGAAGGAAGTGACGTTCCCGGGGTGCCCCGTGGGAAGGTGAGGGCTGGGGCTGGGACTCTGACTCCTCCAGGTGTTTCTCCGACCACACGGAATTTTAAATCCCACACGGGGTCCCGGCCTCCCTAAGACGGGACTGGAACTCGGGTCTCACATGAGCCAGCTCACTGAATGCTTTTGTCTTTGGAAGGGAACCTCTGGGAGGAGATGAAGGACGAGGGCTTCAGCCTGGACACGCTGGGGGCCTTCGGAGATTCCCCCCTCGGCTGCGAGCTGGGAGCCTCGGGCCTGACCCCTGTCTCCGGCAGCAGCGATCAGTCCTTCCCGGACCTGCAGGTGACGGGTCTGTACACGGCGTACTCGGCCCCGGACAGTGTGGCCGCGTCGGCCACCGCCTCCTCCTCCTCTCAGTACCTGGGCGCCCCCGGCAACAAGCCCATAGCCCTGCTGTGAGCTGATGGCCTCGCCCCCCCAAACCGGGGCCTAGCAGAGAGCCTACCAGGCCAGTGCTCCTCCCCCTCCCACAGGGGGCTGAACCTCTAGGGGGCTGCTGGCACCCCAACACCCCCACACACACACCTCCACAGGAAGCCTGTGGGACCTCCCAGGTCGGAAGGACAGAGGAGAGTGAACAAGCATCCTGACCTCTGCCCTCCCGGATGCTCCTGGGACGGAGGCGCGAGGCCTCCAGCCGGCCTCCCACGGGGCCCCGTCCACGACCTGCGGCCCATTGGGGACGCCTCGCTGCACCCCGGACACACCCTGGTGGGAAGGAAGGCCCTTTAATTTATTCTCCTCGGATGAACCATCTGCCGCAGCCTCTAGTGGACAGGCCCTGAGGCCCTGAGGCCCTGAGGCCCCGAGTGGCAGCCTGACTTCTCTTGGACTGGAAGAGGCTGAACTGGGAAATGGGTGCCCGCCCCCCTGGGTGTCCTCCCCTCCCACCCCCTGCCTCCAGGCCCACTTCTCCTATAGTCCCCTAGATGTCCATAGAGCAGATTTCCGGGCCACGCCAGGCACCATGACCCCGTGTACAGTTATTTATATTTATTGGAGCCCAATCACACCACCTCTTCGGATCCAGCCCGCAGCCCTGGAGTGAGACTCCGGGCCCCTGCCTGCATCCCGGCAATCCTAACACCCACGTTCTCCGCGAACCCCGTCTCCAACGGGCTCTTGATCCCCTTGCGGCCTGGGCTGCTCCTAGAAGGAACCAGCACTTTTGAGATGTGGAACATCCCATTTTGAAAACTTAGAGACCGGAGAGTTCCTAACTGTTCAGCCGTGATTCCGATCTCTCCCCGCGTGGACCAGGAGGGGAGGTGCCATGCTTTTGGGTCGCCAGGGCTTGCTAAGGGCAGATCGGATTGAACGAGATGAGCGGGCGGGGGGGGTAGGGGAGGCTTTGTGTCTGGGATTTAAGACGCCCCAACGGAAAGGAAGCAAACTGAACACTGGAAAGCTCGACCCACGCAGTGGGGAGCGGGCTGGGGAGAGGGGGGGGAAAGAATCTGCGATGCAGAGTCTCCATTGGCACTCGTCTGTTTCATTGCCCTGTGACCATTTTAATGTGGGTTTTTTATTCTCTTGTTGCCAATTACTGACTTTCCCGGTGGCGGGTTCTGTAGACAGCTGGGTCGGAGGGGAGCCAGGTGAGTGGCTTGGAGAAAGGAGGAAGGAATCGGGGATCTCCCAGCTAGTGGCTTGAGCCACTGTGCCCTCTTGACCAACTCGATGTTTCTGTCGGGGGGAGTTCCCCAATCCTCGAGCCAGAATTTTCCAATGAACCAGGAGGTCAGCCAGCCCCCGGGGAGATTGGGGGTTCGGCCCTTGTCTTGAAGAACCATCTCTAAGGCCCTCCTCGTTCTGGAAGCTCCCGCCGAGCATCACTATCCCCAGACACAGCCCAGCGCTGCCCGGCTGCCCGGCTGCCCGGCTCTGCCCGGCTGTTTTGTGGGACACGCCCCCATACGATACGGTGTTTGAGCTGTTGTTAATGAAGACACCGTGTTCGGGTGACGCGGGGACGATGTAAGCATAGTATTGGATACCTTGTCTGTCAATAAAGGCTGAACGGCAGCTCTGTGGCTCCCAGGGAGGGATGGGTGGGGCGGACAGCAACCTCACACCTCACAGGGCAGACCCTATTTACAGATGGGGAAACTGAGGCCCAGAGAGGTGACACCACAGCCACACGGAATCCAGGTCTTGTGATGCCAGGTTCCCAGCACCCCGGAAACCGGGAGGAGATTGTCACCATCAATAAACCAGCACGGCTGCCATGCACTGTCCCTCAGTGCCAGGCCCCTGACGGGCACCAGCTCAGGCGGGGAGGTGAGCCCCGTTCGCTGCTCGGAAAGCGGAGGGTGGGGAGGACTCTGGGCCAAGGGAAGAGGCAGCTCCGAGTCCATCACCCAGACTCCAGGGCCGGAGCCCGGCCGTACGCCGCGGAGCTGCCTCGCGATCCCTGGGGTGCAAGCAGCTGCACCCTCCCAGCGCCAGGCCCTGGGCTGGGCACTGCCGTGAATCAGCTCAGTCAATCCTCACTGCAACCCTGGCAAGCATGTCACTCATTACTGCACCCATTTTGCAAATGAAGAAACTGAGGCTCAGGACACAGACACCAGGGGGGTGAGGACATGAGGGGGGGTGGGAGGGCGATGGGGGGATAAGGACACATATGTAATACCTTAACCAATAAAGAGAGAGAGAAAAAGAAACAGGCTCAGAGGTTAAGCAGGTGTCTTGCCACCCAACATAACAGCAAAAGGATGTGATTAGGGGTCTAACTTTTAAGCCCACCCAGGAAGTGGCTTCCAGCCTCCCTAGGGAGGCCAGACAGATTCCCTCTCTCTCTCTCTCTCTCTATCTATCTCAAACACACACACACACACACACACACACACACGTGACAATCAGCAAGAGGGGTAAGAGGGTATGCGAGGACGGGGTTGGGGTGGTATGAGGCAGTGCTGAAGGGAGCCCCCCAGTGGAGACCAGGCAGATGGCAGGGAGAGGATGCCTGCAGCCACCCTGGGCTGCCTTCTCCCCAGCACCCGCTTCTCAGCTTGGCTCCAGGGGGACCCTGTGGCCCAGGCCCGGCCGAAGGACACATCACAGCCTCCAGCTGCCCCCAGCGACTGGCTGGGGTCAGAAGGCAAGTGGCCGAGGCATGTGGGTCACAAGCCGTATACAGCACCACCCCAGGACTCTCCAGAAGCGATGGGACAGGGCACCCTCCAGGAGCGCTGACCTGGGAGGGGAAAGCCTGGACGGCGGGGGCACCATGAGACGAGGGCGGGGAGCCGTGACGAGTCTGACCTCCGTGCCTGACACAGGCCGGTGGGCCCAGGCCTGCGGTCAGGCCAACATGCCAAGGTTGCAGCCACGGGCCAGGGCCACGCCAACACGGGAAGAAGGCGTGAAGGAGAGGCCGGAGGGGCAGGCGTCACTGAGGTTCGCTCTGGAGTTGGGGGGCTAACAGGAGACAAACCACCCGAGCCCCGCCACAACGGCCTCTCCCTGAAACTGCGCGGCCACCCGCCCAGTGCGGGGATGGTCCCATTTCCCAGAGGAGGAAACTGAGGCTCAGAGATGGTGAGAAGTCACCCACATTCTGACAACAAAAGTAATCAAACACTGGAGAACGTGTAGGGTGGGGGGGCTTATTCCTCCTGCTCCCCATGGGATGTATAACCCCTGGCCGGGTGCAGAATAACGGCCTCAGGCTCCTCATCCCCGGAACCTGAGGCCACGTTACATCAAGGGGAACTGAGGGGGCAGGTGGAATTAAGTGTGCTGATTAGCTGCCCTGGAGAGAGAGCCTTCTGCATTCGCCAGGTGAGCCCAATGCTCTTATCAGGAAAAGAGGGAGGCGGGAGGGTCAGTGTCAGCTCTGAAGGTGGAAAAATAAAACAAACAAAAAAACAAAACTAAACCGAAAACCGAATCTTCCCTTAGAGCCTCCGCGAGGACCGAGCCCGCCAGCACCCAGGTTTGAGCCCCGTGAGCCCCACGTTAGACTTCTGACCGCCAGAACCGTAGAAAAAATCAATGTGTGGTTTTTAAGCCACTGCGTTTGTGGTCCTTCGGGCGGCAGCCACAGGAAACACACATCACCCTTTTCACAGAAAGGGAAACTGAGGCTCAGAGTGGCTGAGCACTTACCAGTGATGAGTGACGTGCAGGACGGATTCGGACGACCTTCCTCCCCGCGGCCTCGTCAGCCTCAGAGGGCCCGGCGGACGGACATGGGAAAACCTCTGAGGTTACACTGCTGAGATCTGACCCCAGGCCTGCAGGCCTGCCGTCTCCTTCCGCCGCCCCTGGTGTAGCCTTGGCTCATCAAGGAGGTTTAGGGGAGGTGGGGGAAGAGATACGGCCAGAGCGGGGCACGAGGTGTGGGAGCCAGGGATCGCCACCTCTGGACGCTGCTGGCCGTGCCCACCCGTTCTTCCTCTGGCAATCGATGCCGGAGCCCGGAGTCTGGGGGGAACAGGACAAACACCAAACTGAGGACTGGAACGTGGAGAACTTCCTGGGCGGAAGGCAGGGAGGCGTGGCAGCCTGGGCAGGAGCAGCGGGGCGGGCGAGGGGGGCACGAGGCAGAGGGATCCAGGAATGGAGACTGGCTGATGGTGTCTGTACATCCCGTCTAGGATGTTGGAGAAATGCCAGTAAAGACTCAGTGACTTTTGAGTTAAAGTTACTTCTAGGCTACACCTATTAGGATGGCTACTTTTATTTTATTTTTTATTTTTTTTAATATATTTTATTGATTTTTTACAGAGAGGAAAGGAGAGGGACAGAGAGCTAGAAACATCAATGAGAGAGAAACATCGACCAGCTGCCTCCTGCACACCCCTACCGGGGATGTGCCCGCAACCAATGTACATGCCCTTGACCGGAATCGAACCCGGGACCCTTCAGTCCGCAGACCGACGCTCTATCCACTGAGCCAAACCGGTTTTGGCAGGATGGCTACTTTTAAAAATAAAAAGCTGCCAGGTCAGCATGGCTCAGTGGTTGAGTGTTGACCTATGAACCAGGAGGTCACGGTCTGATTCCCAGTCAAGGGCATGTGCCCGGATTGCAGGTTTGATCCCCAGTGTGGGTGTGTGGGAGGCAGTTGATCAATGATTCTCTCTCATCACTGATGTTTCTCTCTCTCTCCCGCTCCCTTCCCCAAAATCAATTTTTTAAAATTTTTGTTGTGTTTTTTTAAGAAAAAGCCCATGAAGCAAGGGTTGGTGGGGACGAACCCAGAAGCCTGCGTGCTGATGGTGGGGTGTAAAATGGGGCATGGGCGGTGGGAAACAGTATGAAGGCGCCTCAGAAAAATGAAACAGAACCATCATAGGATCCAGCAAGTCGACCTCCAGGCATAAGCTCCAAAGAAGTGAGAACAGACTTGACCAGATATTTGTACATCCATGTTCATGGCAGCGTTACTCACAGCAGCCCAGAGGTGGAAGCAGCTCAAATGTCCATCGGTGGGTAAGTGGATGAACCGCACAGTGGACTATTACCCACCTTGGAGAGGAAGCGCTGACGCATGCTCTAACATGGATGCACCTTGAGGCCACCACGCTGAGTGAGATAAGCCAGTTGCGAAAGGACAAATATTGTAGGGTTCCTTATCTGAGGTCCTAGGGCGGCCAAACTCCGAGAGAGAAAGCAGATGGCGGTCCCCAGGCTGGAGGGGAGGGGCCGTGAGGAGCTGGTGTTAGTGGGTTTGGAGCTTTGATCGGAGGTGAATAAAATGTCCTGGAGTCAGTGGTGCGGGTGCTGGTTGCACAACAACGAATGTACGTCATGCCCCTGCGCTTCAGACCGGTACGTTTCATGCACCTTCTACCACAATAAGGAATGTCTTCTAGGCCCTTGGCCTGTGTTTCCTGCAGACGACGCTGCTCGGAGATATACCACACGGGTCAGGGTCTCACAAGACAGAGAGCATCACTGGACGTGGCCTCTTAGGAAGCCACCTCTCTAAAACCCCGACTCAGCAGCCAGCGGGATCCAGGGACCCCCAGGTATACATCGCACTTACAACCCCACCTTTCACACATCACACAAAAGGGGGAGCACAGGGGCTGGGTCTCCAAAGCACCGAACGACTGGGGATTCACGGAAGGGGGGCAGCCAGGTGCTTGGGCCCACCTGTGACCAGCTGTGTGACCTTGGACAAGCCTACTCATCTCCGAGCCGAGGGTCTGTCTGGAAACAGGATACAGGGCAGCATGCGCCTCAGGGGCCCAGAGGATTGCATGGGTGGAGGCTCAGTGGTTAACGCCCGAGCACTCCGTCTGGACCTGCGCTGCTCACCAAGGCCTCTGTCCACACGCAGGGGCCGGGTCCTTCCCTGCCCTGGAGGCCGGCCTGCTCCGTGCCCCCGAGGGAGGAACGGCGGCCTCGGCAGGGAAGGTCCTGGCAGCTGAGGGCCAGGGGCTGAGGGCACAGCCAGCAGCCTGTTGTGTTTGTGATGGAGCCGGAGAGGCTCGGTACTCCCCCCGGAGCCTTCGGGGGAGGAAGTCCAGTCCCGGCTGGTCCTGAGCTGGGGGCTGGCTGCTAAGCCCCGCGGTGGCAGGAGGATGGCGAGCTCGGGGGGGGCGGCGGGGGGGGGGGGGGGGGGCAATCGCTCAGGGAGGCGGGCTGCCTTCGCTGATCCAGACATTCAGTCAAGGCCAAAGTGCTTCCTTTAAAAAATAATTTATTCCACACATCCCATGGTAGGTTCCTCCGCCCCCATCCCTGGGTAGCAGCTAGTTGTCAACCGGGCTCTCCCTGCAGAATCGAGGGCGTCCCCGACACAGAAAACATTCGGTTCCCAAAGCAGCATGGGGCCCCCCTTCCCCGGCCTCGGGATGGAGCAACCAGTGATTCATCCGTCTCCCCCTCGCCGCCCCCACGCCAGCGATGTCATTAGCTGGTGACGAGACTTTTTTAATTTCTTTTTTAAACTCAAGACAGCCTCAAGCATCTGGCGTGCGGGAGGCTTCCCTTTGTCCTCCAAATTGGCCAGGCGTCACATTGGATGTTCTCAGACAAACTGCCCATCACTGTAGTGGGGGCGGCCAGCTCCCCCTCCCCCCCTCCCCCCGTGGCCAGCACCCGGGATGGATGGATGAGGCCGGGAGGGCTGGCCCTGGCGCTGTGCAGCCTGCAGGGCTGGTGCTGGTGGGCGTGTCGCAAAGGCTCCCTGAGCAAATCGGCGTGGTCCTGGGGCCCGGTCCCGGGAGACCAACAGCTCTGCCCCTCGGGCTGGATCCCGCCACGGACATCGAGGCACCAGAGGAGAGGGTGATGGTGACTTGAAGGGGCCCCCCCAACGGAGTGGCGGCCATCCCAGCGGAGACGCCTGTGAGCAAGTGGGCTGTGAGTTTGGGAGGGCTTTCCGCTGCCTCTGTAGCCCCAACAGGGCAGGAGGGTACCTGGAAAGGGTGGCCAATCCCGTGGTGGGGGCGGGGCTGGTCCTTGTCCTCAGAGGGAGGGGCAGGCCGGGGGCTGTGAGCACCCAGAGGAGATCTCCATGTGCCCGGGACCTTACCCCTGGGCAGTTCTGCTCATTTTCCACTCCTTTCCGCAAAATGGAATCTCTGCCCCTGAGCGCTAAGCATGGCCTGCTGATGGGCCATCCCTAGCGACTCACTAGGGGACATGGGGGAACAACATTCCATTTTATTCTCTTAATAAAAATCACGGGTACCCTTGCCCGGGCGACTCGACAGTCTCCAAACAGCATCGTTACAAAAATAGGTTTCTCTTCTTCGTCTTGTCTCTTTATTTCTTTCCTTGGCCTCTGTGTTCTGCTGAAATACAGATGTTTACAGCAAGAGCCGGTCTCCGAGTAAAAAATATAAGATCCCATGATCTGATATAAAACCTGGGTCCTGCACGCCAGGCCCCGGAAGGGAAGGAAACTCGGGCGCTTGGGTTCAATTCATTCAGTGATGCAGCAAAAACATCTTCAGAGACAAACACTTCCCGACAACGGAGAGGAGGCGCTTTCCGCCTGGAGGGGGCGCTCCTGAGCGGTTTATTGGGACAGGAGTGAGTTGGGAGCCAGCAGCCCTGCAGAAATGCCCGGGAACTTTCTGTTTTAAAAAGCAAACCCCCATGGTCCTGGCAAGGGCCTGCGGTCGGCGGGCCAGTGCGGTTCCTCTTGCCTGTGGTGCTGCGAGCGGCCAGTGGGCAGTGCTCAGGTGGAGGCCGGGCTGTCCATGGTGGACAGGAGGTGAGCGACCTGGGCCCGCTGGGCCGGGCTGATGTGCTCGCTCATGTACATTATGCAGTCCGCAGCCACCTCGGGGTTCTCTTGGACCAGGCTGCAGGGGAGGGGAGAGAAGGGTTGGGGTCACCCAGCGTGGCCCTAAGAATCACTGTGCAGGGCCATGTCACCTTCCTGGGTGGGCAAGAACCCCGAGCTCCCAACCTCTTCCTGCTGTGGTCGCCATGGGGGGTGACGGTCCCATGGGGGGCAGGAGAGAATATGGCCTGGGGGTCAGGCTGCCTCGAGGAACAACGGGGGACCCTACAGGTCCCTAGTTGTGTTACTGAGACCTGAACTTCAGCTTCATGCCCCAAACGGGGTCCCACATGATCTACTTCCTTCCTCCCAGGGGACCCCATGAGAACGGGGGAGCAAATCATCCTGAAAGGCTGATACCGAATGGGAGCCAGCAGCCCAAGGCCTGTGGGTCCTCTGGCCGTGACCTTGGACAAGCCACTCTTTCTATTCCAACACGATCCTGATCTGAAATCCTCGCACAGCACCCCCAGGGCTCTGGGGGAGCTGTGGCCCCTCTGTTGGGGGGCCGGGCCCAGGGCTGTGCCGGGGACCTCGGGGCCTGCTGTGGTGGCTTCCAGTGGCCGCTCCGGGACAGGCCGCTGGAGGCCGAGCCCAGCTCTGCACTTGCTGGTCAGTCCGAGGGATGGGCGGCCACTCACCCTCGGATGGTCTTGAGGACAGAATCCCGCTTCAGGTACTTGATGTTCTCGCCGATGGTGGAGCGCAGGCCGTCACCCACCTGCCAGTGCTGCTCCAGCCACTGTACCACCATCTGGTTGTTGTCCCACAGGTAGGCCTGGGGAGGGGCAGAGGCTGCCTCAGAGGGGGACCCGGCTGCGCAGGCCCACCCAGCGCCCACCCGCCCACCTCCGCCCTGGCCCACCTTGACGGCGCCCTCCGTCTCCACGAACCAGCGGCGCAGCATGGACTGGATGTGCACGTGGCTGAGCTCGCTGCTGACCTGCAGGATCTCCTTCTTCACCTGGTCCTCCAGCAGCAGGCGGCGCAGGCGCCAATACAGGAAGGTGCGCGAGGTCCTCCACTCCAGGACGTCCTGCGGATGAGCCCAGGCCTGAGTCCCCGCTGTCCGGGGCTGAGCCCAGCGGTGGGAGCGGGCTCTGGGATCATGCCCATTTCACAGGCCAGGAAGCTGAGGCCCGGGGAGGTGAAGGCACCTGCCTGAGCAGCGGCAGAGCCAGGACTTTGCCAGGACGCTAGACGGGCTTCCCAGAGGCAAGGGGTAACAGGTGACTGACTATGGGACGTCCTCTTGGGGGTGGGGCCCTGGGGCGGGGGTGATGATGGCCAGAGGTGGGTGAACACGGGGCGGAAACCATGCTCCCCACATCTGGCTCAGCAGTTACAGCCACACACAGACTGGTGGTCCCAAACCTCACTGCCTATTGAAATCTCTTGGGGATTTGGGGGGGAAAATACTGATGTCGGACTCCCACTCCTGAAATCCTGATTTAACTGGTCTGGACATGGGCTCCGGGATGTTGTGAAGCTGCCCACATGATGCTAACATGCAGGGTTTGAGCCCAGATCTCCTCCCTGAGCTGGAAGCCCAGTGCCCGGCTGGTTGTGGCTTACGGAGATGACACCCTTCTCCAGCATCCTGCCCGGCGTGTCGTGGAGGTCGGCGAACTGCACCGCCACCTGGTGGTAGATGGGTAGCAGGAGTTCCTCCCGGGCCTTCAGCCGGCCCTCCAGGTCCTTGCGCTCCTTGTCGGAGAGATCAGACACTCCTGCGGGCCAGGGCACAAACCAGAGTTTGCAGGTCAGGCCTCGGCGCAGGAGGCCTGAGCTCTAACTGGGATCGCACCCCCAAATCAAGCGGCTCCTACAGGGTCAGAAGCACCCAAACAATGGCGAGATGGGGCCAACTTGCTACATGTGAACATTTAAAATATCTCCCAAGTTTGAAGCTGTTTGGGTAGGTCTCCAACAGCGGAGTGGGCCCCCCTGACCGAGGAGGGGTGGCACACGGGGGACCCTCGCACCTAACTGCTCCACGAGCTTCTTGTAAGTTGGGTCGATCCTCCTCATGGCCTTTATCAGGTCTTTTTTTCGGAATTTAATCTCCACTGTTCCCTCCGGCTCCAGAACACCCCCCCTGAGAAAAAAAAGAGGTAGGGTGTGCCGGGCGAGGAGGGCCCCCAGCAAGTGACGGACAGCCAGCAGACATGGGGTTGAGGCGAGAGGACCAGGACGTCTGGGTGTCAGTTCCTAGCTCTTTCACTGACTCGCTATGTGACCTTGGGCAACTCACTTTCCCTCTCTGGACATCTGCTTCTGTATCCATAAAATGAGGGGCCGAGCCAGCTTTTTAAAATAAAGTTTTCTGAACTGTAGGAGGCCCTTTCTGCTCTAAGAGTGTGTGACTTTCTCCAGGACAGCACAGCCCTCCTGCCCCTCTGCCAGTCCTTCCTGACTTTCCTCATTTCTGCTCTCCCAGAGCCTGGGTCCTGCTTCTTATCTCCTTACAGCTCTCAAAGGCACGATGAGGAGTCCAGCCCGGTCCCATATGAGCTGCCCGTCCATATCCAACCGTCTCACTCACCCCTATTTCCTCCAGCCCCCTTTTTGTCTGGTAATTTGGAAGCCCTGAGGAATGTTGTATGTCGCTCTGAGCTTCCTGGCAGCCAGAGCAAAAAGTTAATGAAGTTACTCATGCCTGAGTCCTCCAGGAGGATCTGGGCACACTGGAGGCGGGACAGGGTTAGCTGATCTGTGCCATATACCACAATGCCTAGCGTTGCCTGGTATAAAGTAAGGTGCTCAATAAATATCCACTGAATGTATGAATGAATAAGGGCATGAAGACAGGAATAGGATGCCTATATTTCGGGCAGAACTACTCTTAAGGCCTTTATATCCTGCATAGCATGTAGCAGTGAGTCTTCACTTGGCCAAGGTTTCTCTCCCCTGGAGACCTGGTATCCCATCATGCGAGTATTCATTCAGTCATTTGTTTGCTGGTATTTCTCAACCACCCAGTAGGTGTGACTGTGCCAGGCAGGCCCTGGGTAATAAAAATGGATAAAACACAGCCCCTACAGGAACTCAGAGCTTTGGGAGAGACTCAGAGTCTAGTGAGAACCAGAGGACTGGTCATATTTCCCTTTCATCCTGGCTGCCAGGGAGCTCAGGTGCTTTTGGTCTTTTCTTACTTGACTGCAAACTTCCTTGGGGAGCAGAAGAGCTTAAGTTAAGAAAGAACAGACAATTCCTCCGCCGCCTCTCTGCTTCAGCCACTTGCTCTACTGAGAAAAATCCAGTTGGATACTGGACACGAGTTTCAGCTTAAACTGGAAGCACTCCGTCCTTCAGAACTTCAGAGCGCCCCCGAGATCCCACGCCAGTGGCTCTAAGGTGAAGGGGCCTCCAGGCTGGCAGTGAGAATACGGGAAGGCTGAGCCGGGCTGAGGGGACACCCACCTGCTCTCTTTGTCTGCGTACATCTCTATGCACAGGGGGTTGATGGTGGAGTCCAGGACCACCCAGGAGCCACCCCGGAGCTCCGCGTAGGGCGGGATGTAGATGAGGATGGGCTGCTTGTACTGCCGGAGGCCGTCCACGATGTAGGCCCCGAACTTCAGCACCTGGTCGTACATATCTGAAAAGCAAAGCCACTGCCCCTGAGGCGGCTCCGGCCCTGGAGCTCATGCGCAAGCAGAGCGTGTTGCCCTGGGGGTTCTGGGAAAGCGTGTTCGGCTGGGAGGCTGCATGGCACTGTGGAAAGAGCCTGGGCTGAGAGTCAGGACCGGCCCGGGCACAGAGGATTCAACCATCTGTGGTTGTTTTTTTTAAATATATTTTTATTAGTTTCAGAGAGGAAGGGAGATGGAGAGAGAAACAGAAACATCAATGATGAGAGAGAATCATTGATCAGCTGCCTCCTACACGCCCCACAATGGGGATCCAGCCTGCACCCCAGCCATGTGCCCTGACCGGGAATCGAACCATGACCTCCTGGTTCACAGGCCAACACTCAACCACAGAGCCACGCCGGCCGGGCTCTGCCATCCGTGTTTTATAACAGGGAGCGATGTGTCCGTGCGACCTCGGACAGCCGCTCTCCCTGCCGGGGCCTCCATGTCCCCATCGTAAAGGGAAGAGTCAGGGCCAGCGCGCTCTAAGATCCCTTCTGGCTCCGACTCTGCCACCACCCTGCCCCACCTCCCAGCCACAGAAGCAAGTCCCTCTGCTCGTGGGCGGCATGGCCCTAACTTCCCAAGGGACACCCAGGTACGTCCCTCCAAGTGCCAAACACCCTCCACGGTAACACTAACCCCAAAAACAAAACCAACCGTAACCGCATGGGCCAGAGACAGGCCCCTCGAATCCTGACCTTGGCCCCCCGAGGTTGGCCCTATTCGTATCCCCCTTCACAGAGGAGGGAAACAGGCTCAGAGAGGTCGCCCAGCTAGCAAGGACTCACACCAGGGCTGCCCGCCTCCCAGGCCAGCTCTTTCCTCCACACCCCGCTGACAGCCACTGTCCCTGCCAACAGGCTCCCAGCAGCCCCCTGAGGAGGCGGGGCAGACACACCATCTCCTCCTCTTACGAGCGAGCGAGTGGGAACGCGGGGCTGACTGCCCCATCCCTCACCAGCTTCTGGGACGCCCCTCCCCACCCTGCCACTCACAGCGTGACCTCAGGCAACTCCCACCAGGAACCTCAGTTTCCCATCTGTGAAATGGGCTGTTTCCAGAACTGCTCCCATTCTCAGGGTTGTGGGGGACTCAGCTAAGACGACGATGGGACCATACACAGAATACCACAAGGGGATGTCCTGGGTGCTGGCCCTGCGGTTTCAGGGCACCCACGGGGAGGCTGCCTCACCTTTCATGCCACCGGAGAAACCCCTCCAGTTGGCAAAGATCATCAGGGGCAACTTCTCCTGGTTGAAATCCTTGATGACCTGGGCCGTCTTGTAGGCGGAGTCCGGGAACCACACCTGGCCCGCCTGCTGGGTTATCTGCAACACAGAGCCAGCCGGTGAGAAGCCTCTGCGCAGGGGCGGCCTCGGGACGTGGGACAGCAGGCAACCTGCCCAGCGTGGGCACCGGCACCACAGCCAGGCTCGCAGGGAGGGTGCCTCCCACTGCAGCCGAGAGGTCCTGCTGCCCATTTACAGGCTCAGAGGGGCCTGAGCCAGAGTCGGATCCTAGGACCCGGCCCCTGGCTTCTGAGCTCCTCCCAGAGGCCCAACCTAGGAACATCCATGGGGATGGGATCCCCGGGACCCTGTGGCATCCTCTGAGGGAGAAGGAAGCTGGTGTGGAAGGCTCTGCCACCGCCGAGAGGGGGCTGGGGAAACGGCACTGAGTCCCAGGCCGTCTCCTCTGAGTTTCTGAGCTGGAGAGGCAGGTTTGCAACCACCAGGACCCACACCTGTGGCTGAGCCGACGAAACAGCAGCCCCAGCCCCCCTCTCCCACCCCCCGCCCCCCACCGGCCCCTCACCTTGGCCTCGGAATCCAGGTTGGCGGGGTCTGCGGGCACCACCACCTCCACCGTCCGTGTCTCCACGGCGATCACTCCGACAGGGATGCCCCCCAGCCTGCGAGGCGAAGCACAGGTGAGCCCAGTGCGGGGCGCACCCCAGGCAGTGTAGGGGGCTGTGGGGCCCACCCAGCCCCAGCTATCATGCTACGGGTGTCCTGGGAGTGGGCAGCGGTGGCTGGGAGGGAGGCCGCAGGGCCAGCGCTGTTGTCACTGCAGGTGGTTTACTGGACGGCAAAGCAGCTGTCCAAAGCAGGAAGCGCCTCTCAGCCGGCAGCTGGGAAGGTCCCAGGGTGCCTCGCTGGGGCCACAGCCACCATGGGAGGGGAGGGGAGGGCCCGCCAGTGACGGCCTGAGGCAGCGCCGGCTGCGCGGACTCCCTGTGATGATGCCACGTTCTCCATGCCACAAGCCACACGGGGCTAGGGAGCGCGACACGCCATCCCCTTCCATTTTCATTCATTTGCTGGGACAATGGAGTTGCTGCACGTGGCCAGCAGCCACCACGGGGGGCAGCACTGTCTAGACACCAGTCACACTGGGAAAGCCAGAGGGACACTGGGCCTAAAGGAGCTTTGTCACCCCCAGACACGGCTGCCCCGTGTGACACTGGATTCCTCTTTCCTATCGCCCAACAACCCCGTGAGGCAGGCGAAGGGAGAGCGAGCATCCAACAAAGGAAGGGCCTCCTGAGATTGCCTCCCAGGTTCTAAAGGATGTTTGTAAAATGAAACCCTCACGGAGAAGTGACTGGTGCCCATCCCAGGCTTCGTAGGTTACTGCTGACTGCCGGGAGCTGAGTAACAATAACAACGATCGTGACCAACAGCAGCCGCGCCCACTTACGGAGCATTTTCGATGTTTAAGTGCTGAACATACGTGATTACTTCTCATCGTCATCACAGTCTTCTGGAGGTAGAATCATCATCCCCATTTCACAGATGAGGATGTGAGAGCCCAGGGAGGTAAGTGACGGAGCGGGGGCTGCACCCAGGGCCGGGTCCCCAGCCTGGACGCGAGGCAGCTACACCGTGCCAGGCGTCCGCGAGGTGGACTCTGAGGATGCCGCTTAGGGCTCCATAAAGGGGGTCACTGGCGTTACCGAAGATGATGGCTCCACCGCTGGGGAGTGAGCTGCTCGGCTCTGGGAGCATCCAAGCAGTTAAGCCTTTCACTAGCTATGCTAGCCAACAGGACTCCTGCCCGGGTCGCCCCAGAAACGGAATCCAGTTGTGAGTGTCTGTGTGGTTTTCTAACAAGACTCCCAGGGCCACCTCTGAGTCCCAAAGGGGTCTGTGGCCCCGGGGCTGGAGCGCCCTGTCCCAGGGGTGGACCAGGGGCAAGGAGCCCAGCCCCCAGCCAGAAGGCGCCCGAGACACAGACAAATCTAGACTTTATGAAGGAGCTCATCGTCCAGAAAACCACCCACCGAATGAGGTCTTCCCTTTGGAAAATCCTGGGGCCAAGAAGAAAGTGCCGCTGGGGCCACCTGTCCTAGCCCCCAGGAGTCCCCAGCCTGGTGAGGCCAGGGGTGTGCGCCTGCCCGTCCTCAGAGTTACCTTGCTCGTCCCGTCACCACAGTCTGGGCCCAGGGCGCCAGGATTTCCTTGAAGCTGCCCTGGTCGAAGAATCCGCTCTGCCAGGACCCCTTCAGAGCTGTGGGCAGAAGGCAGAAGCCTGGGCTGAGGGGCCGGGTGGGTGAGGACCCCCAGGGTCCGCTGGAGAGGGCAGACTGTTCTGTGGTTTCTCTAAGGGCAGCCTGACCTTGACCCCTCAGCCCAAAAGCCTTTTTCCCCTGGAACACGACACAGATCCCAACCCCTTGCAAAGAAATAAACAAATAAATAATACAAATTTAAAAAAAAAAAAAAAAATAAACTGAACAGGCCTGCAAAATTTATACCAAGTCAGGAATTCAGTTCATATAGGATATCCGACCACATCAGTCCCCATCAATGCCAAACACAGGCCCTCATCACAGCTCTGCTGCTTCTTCCCAAGAGGCAAACAGCTGATGGGCGCCCTCAGGGGGTGGGTGTCAGAAAGGAACCATCTGCCCCGAAAAACTCATCCGGGACCCCCAACCTGCTGGCTGTAGCTTAATAACATTGAACCTCCCATTTAACAGAGAGTAACGTGTTCAGTTTCCCAGAGAGAGAGAGAGAGAGAGAGAGAGAGGTGACGATGTCGGCTGCGGCTCCGGGAGGGAAGCGGTGATGTGAACCACACCTCAGTGTGCATGACTGCAGGTTGGATAAGAACAACCCGGCAGCGGGAGGGTCTCAGGTTGCAGGTGTGGGAACAAGGCGGCCCCACGTCAAGGTCAGCCCGAGGACTGGCCTGGCCAGATGAAGAAAACCGTCAGTAAGAAGTTGGACATGTTTAAATCAAGATAAAGCCAACCCCCTCTGGGCGCACAGGTGAGAAGGGCCAACAGAAACGGAGGAGGGGGAGCAAGCACGGGGCTTCTTGCTGGCAGAGCCCGGCGCCTCCCGACAGGCCCTCGCTCGCGCTGCCGTGCAGGGACGAGCAGCGGATGCTGAAGGTGCAGCCTGTGAAATCCGAGACTCGGGACGATGGTAAGAGGGTAGCTCAGCTTTCCTGTCCTGTTCTGGGTGCTCAGAGTGTAATCATATCCCTCCAGGGGACAGACCTGCTGCTTTCGGAGAGGGAAGAGAAAGTGTGTGTGCAAGTGCATGTGTTAACATGTGTGCACGAGTATCTGCAGGTGTGGGTGCATGTATGTAGAAGAGGTGAAGTTGCCTGTCCTGGGTAAACTCACAGACAGCTCCGTTGTGAAGGTTTAACCAAAGAGAGAGAGAGAGAAAGAAGGAGGGAAGAAGGGAGGGAAAGCAGAGAGAGGAGCAGTCCTCGAAATCCTGATGTGTCAGCCAGGACTCTGCACCTATACAACCGGGGGAGGAAGGGGGGGAGGTCATGACCTCGTTGCCCTGCACCTCATCTCCATCCCTCAGCTCCAGAAACCGGAGGCCGGTTCCATCCTCCTCGGTCAGTCACTCAGGAAAGGCACAGAGTAAACCCTCAATTCCTCCACGCTCTCCACAGGGGACCCCAGGCGCACCCCCTAAACCAGGGCTCCTGCATCTCAGGCCCAAGAAGGAGACCCGAGACCCAGGTCTCAGGCAAATGCCTGGGGACTTACTTGGGTGAGACCTTCCTGCAAGCATCCACCGGGGGTCGTAGGGGGCTCTCGATGGGGAAAACTCAATCTCTCTGTCAATGGGGTCGGTGGGAGTGATGATGGGGACCGGGCTGCGATTATCCTGGAAAAGAAAGCTGGGTCTCCAACTCTGTTCCCCAGGTTTGTCAGCAACGCCTGCGACCTGCCCCTTGCGCTTCCCTCCTCTGACTGTGACTATGGCTGGCTGCCCAGCAGAAGCCGAACCCAAACGAGCTAATCTCTACGATTCTGAGTAGCATTTGCCGAGGGCCCACCAAGGGAGAGACGTCAATTCACTTAATCATCAGGGTAACACTCTGGGGGTAAGGGCTATTGTTGTGCCCATTTCACAGATGAGGAAACTGAGGCTCAGTTGTCCCCAGGTCTGATTGCTACTGAGGGGGAAGCCAGGAATCAAATCTAGCCTATCCCCTCCTAAAGGACCAACCCATAGCATCATCGGCCATTTATTTTTCTTTTTAAGGCCAAGAACAACGAATACAGGGTTGGGTGCCAGAGAGGGAGGGAGGGAGGGAGGGAGGGATAAAGAAACATTCACCCCGCCACACCTGCAGGGCTCCCTGCTCCCCGGGCTCCCACACCACGCAGCCAATGAAGGTCATGACAGCGTCTCCAGGCTCTAAGCTGCAGGAGGGGGTGCCTCACCTTGGGCATGTAGGACAGCCACTCCAGGATGGTGTAAACGCCCTCGAAATCGTCGGGCACGCTGATGTGGGAGACGCCATTGTTATGCATGATCTGCACGCCGCCCAGCTGGTTGTTGGACGTGTAGACCTCTCTGCCCAGGACCTGTTTAGACACGGCAGGGTTAGCAAGTTCCTGCCCGGCCCGGGGACCATATCCCTCCTGTTTGGCCGTCATCTCCCTCGGTGGTCACACCCCTGGCTGCACGTTGGAATCACTGGGAGCTTTTACACACCCGGATGCCCGGGCTGCACCTGGTCCAATTATATTAGATTCTTTGTTGTTTTTAACTTCTAGGTAATTCCAACATGCACCCAATTTGAGAAGCAGTGTGTCCTTTGATTACCTTGATTATGATTACTTATGATTACTGTAGTCAGCTCAAAAGCAAAACCTGCCGATTGGCATGGCTCAGGGGTTGAGCACCGACCTATGAACCAGGAGGTCGCAGCTCCATTCCAGGTCAGGGCACATGCCCTAGTTGCAGACTTGATCCCCAGCAGGGGGCGTGCAGGAGGCAGCCCATCAGTGATTCTCTCTCATCATCGATTCTCTCTCTCTCTCTCCCTTCCTCTCTGAAATCAATAAAAATAAAAAACAAATAAAAAGGCAAAGCCCTCCCTCATGTTTCTGACTCAGTGGGTCTGGGACCAGGCCTGGGAATTGGCCTGGGAATATGTATCTCTAACCAGTCCCCAGGGGGCGCCGATGCTGCTGGTTCGGGCCACACTGGGAGACCCTCAGTGGGATTTCAGCAACATTCTATCCTGGAAGCTTTACAGCAACTGGCAATGTTGCCAAGGAGTGAGCAAAGCAGAAAGCTCACTGCATGTTCACTGAGCTTCAACACAGGACGGGAGGAGATGAGGGAAATGCACCAGAATTACAGCAGGAGCACAGTTACATTTGGGCGTCTTTTTCCAATTTTCGGCAAGGTACAATGTTGTCTACGAATTTGAATACTTTTTAAATTAACTAATTTTTTGAAATTTAAATGTCAGGAATATGGAGCCAAATACCCCCACTTTTTTTTTTCTTTTTTGGCGGGGGTGTGGCAGGGGGATTTATAAGAGGCCCAGATATTTTTGCAAACTGGGAAACAGCTCTCACATCAGTGGGAACGATACTGGTTTCACATTGAGAAGACACCACCAGGGGACGAGGGGACGGAAAACGGCCCCAGCCCCTTCGCGGTCACCTTGTTGAGGGCGCTGGCTCCTGTCAGGATGATGTGGGAGTTTTCCACCTGGATCACCCGCTGGCCCAGCCTCACCAGGTAGGCCCCGATGCCCAGGGCGCGGCAGGTCACCTGTGGAGACAGGCCCCCTTCTGAGTTCCTGAGGCTGCCCCGCCCCCAGCAGGAACCCGATGGGCACAGATGGCAACCGGAGTCAGGGCCGGACAGCAGAGGCGAAGCGTGACCTTGGCTTCCGACCCAGGAGTAACCCAGTCAACCAAGAGGGGTGCTTTAGACAGGTCGCAGGCACGGAATGTTCTGGTTCTCCCTCCCAAGGCACGCGGGGAGCCCTTCTGAGCTGGGTCACTCATGAGCTCTCGCAGCCACTCCCATGACCAAAAGGACGTGTGAAACGGAACATCCAAGCGAGGGCTGTGGCGAGTGGGAGTGCTGTGCCAAGGTCAATGTCCCGGCTCTGACAATGTACTATCTCGTGTGAAAGATTCCGTCGCGGGGGAGCTGGGGGAGAAGGGCACGGGACCTCTCTATACTAACTTGTAACTTCTGGGGAGTCCAAAACTATGTCTAAATAAATGAATACGTATACACACACACAGCTGACCTTTCAACAAGACAGGAGTTAGGAGAGCTAACCCCACCCCAATAAAATCAGTGAGTAACTTCTGATCCCCCCAAAACAACTACTAATAAACTACTATTGTGTTATATGTATTAGGAGCTGTATTGTTACAATAAAGTAAGCGGGAGTACCTTGGCCAGTGTGGTTCAGTGGACAGCCCCCTTGTTACCAACTCTTTTCTTTTGTGTCTATTTTAAACTTTCTAAAATAAAAGGTTGAGACATAAAAGACAATAAAGCCAGAGGAGACTCACCATGCTAATGGTGACGATCTCGTCATAAGCCAGGGAGCACTCCCCTGCGATCATGCCTGAACCCCTCAGGTTCTCCACGCCCAGGCCATCATCCTTCCCAATGATGTCCGTGATGACATATCTTGAAGAACCAAACAGGAGTTAAAACACAAGATGTGTGTGTGTGTGTGTGTGTGTGTGTGTGTGTAATGGTAACATATGTACACATATGGGGGCAATGTTAACATATGTACACATATAATACCTTAATAAAAGAAAAAGAAAAAGAAAACAAACAAAAAAACACAAGATGTGGTCCTGAGGCAGGAGGGGCAAGCAGGGGATAAAGTAACCAGAGGTGAAATGAAAGTAGAGGTCTAGGACCTTCGTGATTGGCCCTAAAGTTTCTAGAAGACTGTTCGGAGGCTGTCTTAATGAAATGTCATCCCCACCGCACCTTCTTCCTGAAGCAATTGGAATACCATTTGGTCTACAGAGAGATGGGGAAGCCACTTAGCTCACAATCAATCAAGACTGGCCACCTAAGTGTGAGAGACACTACTTCCTGACCTGTTCAAGATTCACAAGGCATTGAGCACATTAAAGGTTTTGGGGAGGCCCTTAGGAAAGATGCTTGTTAGATCTCCTGTAACCCAGTGTTTCCCAAACCTACTTAATTATGGAAATGTCTCCTCCTTCCCACATATCACCAACTAACATTCCAGAAAACTCAGCCGGGGAAATTCTGATTTCGTCAATCTCACTGAAACAGCAACAACACACCCACCACTTTCTCTGGAAGAGACAGCCGGTAGCTGTGATGTTCAGGCGGAGCCGACCCCTGCCCTGCCCACACCTTCCCAGCTTGCCAAATCACTGCTGCATCCGTTGGCTAATTTGATCCTATAATGTGGGCCTGCGGCTCTGGGGCCTTCGTGGGAAACTGATCTGGCTCCCGCTGTGTAATGTGCTATCTGTGTGAGAGGCACGGCTTATCTGGGGATGACAAGGAGGGGTTCACCTTAGAGAACACCCCAGGTATTTAAGTCATCGGTACCGAAGCTCAAGGGTCCCACTGTACACACACCCCCACCCTCTTGGAAATGCACCACAGCCGGAGGCAGAGAGACAGATTCCCCAGGAAGAGCCAAATCAACCCCAGGCCAAAAGCGGAAGCCACCTGCCAAGTCACTCACCTGGATTCTCCTTCCTCCTCGACGTGTTTGCAGTGGACGGAGTTCAGGGAGCTGATCCGGGTGTACTCTTGGGGGGTCAGGTACAGGTACTTAAATCCCTTAAAAAAATATATATATATACATATATATATATATATATATATATATATATATATATATATACACACACACACACACACACACACACACTCCAATGAAGCTATGAATCCATTTCCCTGCCCTTGGCAGCCAGTTTTTAAAAACATATCAACACTGTAGAATGGATGTTAATAACATGTTAACGTGTTAATATGTTAACATGTCTGACGTTAACACCATGCTAATAAGAGCTATAAACTCAAGATCTGCATTGTGCTAAGTGCTTGCCACCCATCCTCACCACATCGCCACTCGTCTCCCTGGTCCGGTTCTGTTTCCCAGTTATCTTTTCACTATTGCTCCCCTAGGGAGACTCTGAGACTGTTTTCCTTATTCCCAGCCTCTCCCTGCATTGTATTACAGTACTCTGTGTGTGTTACGTTTTTCACATTAAAAATCATTTCCCCTTTTGTGTGTGTGTCGGGGGGGGGCATGATTGCCCCCTTCGAAATGCAGGCTGTGGTTGCAAAGGGGACTCTGTCCCCTGCATTTTCACGTCATAAAGCGTGTGCTCTGCTCTCACTCAACCGGCCTTCCAGTGTAGCTGGTGTCTCCACAGCTCCCCACGATTTTTAACAAATCTCTGAGGCCAGGGACGATGTACTTTTCACCTCTGCATTCTCAGTGTTTGCTGCATTCAGGAGATACAGTATATATTCTATATCTGTATATACATCTGCATTAGCTCAGGGTTCATAAACCTTTTTCATTACTGTCCCCTAAGGAGCCTTCTTAGGCATGATTTCCTAACAGCCATCCCCTCCCATGAAATTTAAAATATATATGTACATATATTTTGCTATTATTGATTTCAGAGAAGAAGGGAGAGGGAGAGGGAGAGAGAAAGAGATAGAAACATCAATGATGAGAGAGACTCATTGATAGGCTGCTTCCTGCACACCCCACACTGGAGATCGAGCCCGCAACCCGGGCATGTGCCCTGACCCAGAATCGAACCGTGACCTCCTGGTTCATAGGTCAAGGCTCAACCACTGAGCCACGCCGGCCGGCCTCCCATGAAATTTTAATACCGATACACTGTATGCCTGTTTATGTAGGATATCTGTAATCTATGTAGAAAGAGTCAGAAGACTTGTTTCACCCGTGGGCACTGCCGCCTCCACCGGAGATACAGTGCCAGCCGAGCGGAATGACACTGCCACACTGCTCCTGACGTACCTTGAGGGGGTCTTCGGGGTCCACCCACGCCACCTGGAACATGTGCTTGATCTCCTCCGCGAGGCCGATGCGGGCCCCGCTGTTGGCTGCAAGGTAGATCTGGGGGATCCCCTCGGCCCGGGCCAGCTCGGACGCGCGCAGGTACAGGAGGTCTTCTCCCACGCCGAAGGACCCGATGCGGAAGGTGATGTCATTGCTGATGAGGATCAGGTCCCGCCCTTCCGGATACTCCCGGGTCTTCAGATGCATTTTGAAGGCCACCATGCCCACCTGGTGACGACACAAATGCACGATGGAAGCGGGGTTGTGTCTTCGGGGGGACGTTTCCGGAAAGGGCGGTTCCGGCCAGGCGCTGGGCTCCGCGGAGACCTGACCTCGTTTCCTCCGGGAAGCCGGTTCATCTCCACCAGCTGGCCCTGCGGGTCCAGCACCAGCTCCGTGTATGTCAGCATGTCTTTGGGGTACTTGTCTGGGGAGCCCCACAGTTTAAAGAGAGCCTGGGGAGAAGGGAGGAAAAAGAAAAACCTGAGTCGCCAGTAGGGAGGCACATTTACTTTCTCTTTTTAAATCATGAGCTACTTTTTCTATTTAAAAAAAATTTTTTTATTGATTTCAGAGAGGAAGGGGGAGAGAGAGAAACATCGATGATGAGAATCATTGATCGGTTGCTTCCTACATGCCCCCTACTGGGGATCGAGCCCATAACCTGGGCATGTGCCCTGATTGGGAATCGAACTGTGACCTCCTAGTTCAGAGATTGATGCTCAACCACTGAACCACACTGGCCAGGCAATCATGAGCTACTTTTAACACACAGAACAATAAATCTCATGTTTTATCAAATCATAATTTTCCGTAGTTGCTTACGATTTTCTTTTTAAATAAGATGTGGTGGAGCCCCCTCCTCACCCCATCCCTGACCCTCCTCCCCACACCTACCCACAGGGAATCATTACCGTGAATTTATTATCTACCAGCCCTCTGCATGCTTGCATGTTTTTATTTCATCATGTATGCATACATTTAAACATGTAGTCGTCTTTTGCATGACTTAAACTTTAAATAAATGGTATCACACTGCACACATCCTGCAACTTACTTCTTCAGATTTTTTTCAATAAATACTATAAATGCATTTTCTCTTCTCTAGCTTACTTTACTGTAAGAATACAGCATGTAATACATGTAACATACAAAATATGTGTTAATCAACTATGTTATCCAGAAAGGCTTCTGGTCAACAGATTAGCAGCTAAGTTTTGGGGGAATCAAAAGCTATATGAAGATTTTCGACTGCACCGGGGGTCGGCACCCCTAACCTCCACATTGCTCACAGGTCACATGTGACTTCTTTTTCTTCCTAAGGAGACCCAGGCCCTTGCTGCTCTCAGCCGCGGGACTTGCCTGCCTGAACATTTCCGGGAAGTCGTACACGTAGGTGGTTCCCAGGGACTGGGCCTGGAACCGCTTGGCCTGAAGCAGGTCCTTGGTGACGTAGGGCGTGTTGATCAGCATCCCGTGCTGGGCTCCTTGTTTGTTGCCAAAGGAGTGAAACAGGATCTGGACCAGAAAGAAGGAGAAACAGAGCGTGAGGGGGACACGTCCTCAGTGACATCCCAGCGCGGGGAGCAAACCATGTCACATGACAAAGCAAGTGCCCGGCATTGCTAATCTCTCTTCTGCCACAGCCAGCACAAGGAGGGACAGTGGCAGGTGTGAAAACAGCCCCCAGAATGTAACTTTTATAGTACCACACACATGCACACGCACACACACGCACACGCACACACAGCCAAACAAGAGGGCCTCAAAATGGATGAAACCCGAAGGAAGTCCGAATTTGGGTTAACAGCACTGAGCCCGGGTCAGTTTCCTAGTCTGAAAAGGTCCTGCGGTTACGTACGATGTTACCTTTGGGAAATTGGGTGAAAGTACATGCGAACTTTCTGTGCTACTTATTTCTCTGTATTATCTCTGTACTTATCTCTCTGTATAATTATTCTGGAGAGTAATTATTTCAAAACGAAAAGATAGCTGATATCCTAAAAATGGGATATTTGATTCATTTCGCAAAAGTCTGTTCTAAAACACGGTTGTGAAAAATACCTATGTCCCTAAGTGAACCGATGTGGGAGGCTGCAGTGTAACCACCCAGGGCAGCCCACATCCGATCCCGAATATGGTCCTAGGATGGATTAAACACGGAATCCCTGTCCTTCCCAGGGGAATGAATTTGGGGGATTCAGAGGCTACCCCGTTTATCATCAAAGCTCGGAGGGGCTGCCGGATCCGCCGTGGCCAGGCAAGGCAGCCACCGAGTGCATTTCCCTCCACGTCCCACAGAGGGCGCAGCCTGCCTCTGCCCTGACCTCGGGACCCGCCCCGCCTTACGTTTCCGGATCTGGGGTCGGTGACTTCCCTGTAGAGGCTGATGTCCAGGTAGTAGCCTGACTCGTTGGTGATGAACAGGCGGATGGGGATGGCGCTGCCGGCAGCGGTCTCGCGGATGTTGATCTTGACCTCGGCCTGGAGCACACGGAGCTTCCACAGCCGGCTGCCGTAGCGCATGACCATGGAGCGCACGGCCTCCTCGATCTGCCCAGGTCACAGCAAGTCCCGTGTCAGAGCCCGGGCCGCACACACTCCCAGCAGCTCTAGCACCGACAGCAATGCAGTGAGGATACACCGAGGGCAAGGTGCCCGGGCACAGTGTGTATCCACACCTGCTGGCTGCTAATGACCAACGGCACCGGGCCGGGCACTGAGAGCTCGTTTTCTCCTTTCGTTTCAGGACTCAGAAGGGCCAGCATTATTTTTTTTTTAATCCTCACCTAAGGATATCTTCCATTGATTATTAGAGAGAGGAAGAGAGAGTGAAAGACATATCGACGTGAGAGATACACATCGATTAGTTGCCTCCTGCACCAACCCCGACCAGGCTGGGGAGAAGCCTGAAGCTGAGGTACGTGCCCTTGACTGGACTCGACCGGGACCCTTTGGTCCACAGGCCGACACCCTATCCACTGTGCAACACTGGCTAGGGCGGTGCCGGCATTCTTATCCCCCGTTTAGATGAGGACACGGAGGCTGGTGACCAATAGCTCGTGCTCCTTTGGGACACCACCTGTATCCCATCATGCATCTCAAGCCCACACATCTTCTCTGCTGGGAAGTGGGGGGACGGGTGGGGCAGGGGCACCAGCATGGGCCCTCTGCACCCCACAGATGCCAGGATGAGGTACCAGGACTTCTTTCATCCCATGATCCCCACCCTAAACCCTGCCTGTTCATGAAGAGCCAGAGAGGTCCCCAGCAGAGCCTGGACCCGGGGACAGGACACCTTTTTCTTTTGCAAGACGTGTGGGGCATCCGTGTGGTCCTCAAAGTGAGGCACACTCACGGAGGGTGAACGCGGAACAGGGCCAGGCCCGGGCTGGTGGCTCTAGAACAGGGGTCCTCAAACTTTTTAAACAGGGGCCAGTTCACTGTCCCTCAGACCGTTGGAGGGCCGGACTATAGTTTAAAAAAACAAAACTATGAACAAATTCCTATGCACATTGCTAAGTCGGCTGCTAAGCAGAACAGGCAGCAGCGGCAAAAACACCCGGCGGGCCGGATAAATGTCCTCGGCGGGCCGCATGTGGCCCGCGGGCCGTAGTTTGAGGACCCCTGCTCTAGAATCACACGGTGCAGGGTTTGTCTTCCACCTGCAGGACGGAGGCCCCGGCACGCACATGCGCATTCTGTAACTCGGTTCTCGAGCGCCAGGAGGCGGTGCCCAGGGCAGCATGGCACGAAGAGCCACTGGTCCCCGGGCACTGAGCCCGGAGCCGGCGAGGGCCCCGGAGAGAGACCTTGTAGGGGTCCATGATGACGGTGGGCACGAAGTTGAGGAAGATGTGGTTGCAGTCGGTGCGCACGCTGGTGTTGTTGAAGGCCACCTCCAGCTCGTCCATGGCCTCCAGGAGCAGCCGCTCGCCCTCATTCTGCAGGTACTCGAAGGAGGCCTCCTGCCAAGGAGGGGCAGCCGCTGGGGCAAAGCCTCGGGGAGGAATCACTCTTCTCCCCAAGGCGGGCCCGGCGAGCACAGCAGAGCCCCCTCCAAAGGCCAAGGGCTGACAAAGGCTGTGAGCCCAGGGCCCCCTGTGCTCCCCCGCGAGGCCCAGGGCCCCCTGCGCTCCCCCGCGAGGCCCAGGGCCCCCTGCGATCCCCCGTGAGGCCCAGGGCCCCCTGTGATCCCCCGTGCGGCCCAGGACCCCCTGCGATCCCCCGTGAGGCCCAGGGCCCCCTGTGATCCCCATGAGGCCCAGGGCGCCCTGTGATCCCCGTGAGGCCCAGGGCGCCCTGTGATCCCCGTGAGGCCCAGGGCCCCCTGCGATCCCCCATGCAGCCCAGGGCCCGGCACAGAGCAGGACAGCAGAGGGAGGGCCAGCGCCGGAGTGACAGGCTCAGAGGAAGGAAGGAACACCCGGGACACGTTACCTTCGTAATCAGGTCCGAGTGCCGGATGATGGCGCGGATGAAGAACCTGTAGTCGGTCACCTCCACACCCTCCTTCACCTTGGCAGCGCCCAGGTAAAGGTGCATCTTGTGGTTGGCGCAGGGCACGGCCGTCACGTCGAAATTGCGCATCCGGCTGAGCTCCAGCTGGAAGGCCAGGGCGGGCTCCAGGTGACGGTAAATGCGATCTTCTGCAAACTGCAGGCCGACGGGGAGAGGACGGACAGACGGACAGACACACAGACACACACCGAGTTGGACGCTGGACCGTAACCCTGCTTGGTCCACCCCGTCCTGCAGTCCGCTGGTGTCTGCGGGTTTAGCCCTCGAAATGTACGGTCACTATGTTGTCTAATTGTGAGCAACCCCCCGGGCTCAGGAGGGCTGGGACTTTGCCAGACGACATGCCAGGTTGGCGTGCGGGCAGGAGGCTCCCGGGTGAGCCCAGCTAGCTCCCAGCTCCTGCCTGCACAGCCAGGCGATTTCCTCTCTGGCACGGGACAGAGTATTTCTCAAGAAGTCACTGGTGCTTGGTTTCCTAATGGAAATTCGTCCTTCAAAAGAAAGTATCTGATAGTGCTGGAGACTAGCACCCGGCCGGCATGACTCAGTGGTTGAGCATTGGCCTGCGGACCGAGGGGTCCCGGGTTTGATTCAGGTCAAGGGCATGTGCCTCGGGGGCAGGCTCCTCCCCGGCCTGGGCCTTGGTCGGGGCTGGTGCAGGAGGCAACCAATCGGTGTGTTTCTCTCACATCAATGTTTCTCTCCGTCTTTCCCTCTCTCTTCCACTCTCCCTAAAAATCAAGGATAAAAAAAAAGAGAGAGAAGAAAAATGGGTTGGGAGGACCACCTTTCTGAGTCCACCAGCAAGTCCAAAAACTGTCCACATGACAGAGGGACCTGCAGTGAAGGCTGAAGGGCGGGAGGCGCGAGGTCTGAGCTCCACATGGACATTCAGGGCTCTCCTTGGAAATACCCCAGAGGAAGCAGGGAGTCTGTGTGAAAGTTGCCATGTTCTAGGGCAGGCGTCCTCAAACTACAGCCCGTGGGCCACATGCAGGTGTTTTTGCCATTTTGTTTTTTTACTTCAAAATAAGATATGTGCAGTGTGCATAGGAATTTGTTCATAGTTTTTTTTTTAACTAGAGTCCGGCCCTCCAACGGTCTGAGGGACAGTGAACTGGCCCCCTGTTTAAAAAGTTTGAGGACCCCTGTTCTAGAACATGGGGATATCTTAAAAGTTTGAGGACCCCTGTTCTAGAACATGGGGATTCTAGAACATGGGGATATCTTTAAAAAGTTTGAGGACCCCTGTTCTAGAACATGGGGATATCTGGGACTGTCTTCCTGAAAATCAGAGATGCCAGGGAGAGGGAACGTATCGCTGCTTTTGGTCATACCTCATCTCTTGCTCTGAAGGTGAAAAACTTGGGAAATTCTTTCTGCAAAAGAGAAATCCACACAGAAGACCATTACGTCCAGCAGGACCCGTGTCCACACGCGTGTGCTTGCTCCTAAGGGTGACCCCCTCTGATTCTAGGGTGCATCATTTGGAAGGCCGCCCCCCCTAGCCCTCCATCTCTCCCACCCCGATCTGCAGCGTAAACGGCAAGGGAACGGCTCTGGGTCTTGGAGGAGGGAGGAGACGCAAAGGGGGCACTGAGCATCGACTGACCTCCTGGGCGATCAGGAACGTGATCCTTCGGAGCCCGTAATCCACAAGGATGTTTTTCTGCGTTAAAAACCAAACACACAACGGAATGGCATCAGCCACAACATGGGATGAAGAAGTCCTGATACGTGGTACCACGTGGATTAGCCTTGAAAACATTATGCCGAGAAAGACGCCAGTCACAAAAGACCTCAGACTGTCTGATCCCATTTACATGAAATGTCCAGAACAGGCAAATCCGCCATCGGATAGTAGATGAGCGGTTGCCTGGGACAGAGGAAGAGGGTACTGGGCTGAAGGAAAATGGGGAGTGACTGCGAAAGGGTAGAGGGTTTTTTGGGGGGCGGGGGTGTGTGTGAAAATATATTATAATAATGTTTACACAACTCTAGGAATATACCAGAAAGCATTGGTACACTTTAAGTGGGAGAATAGTGAGCTATGTGAATTATATTCAATGTTATATTAAGATATACAGACATTTTTTTTAACATTTCATGAAATCTTTAATGACATTGGCAGGTCGCCAGTTTGATTCCTGGTCAGGGCACATGCCCAGGTTGTGGGTTCGTTCCCTGGTTGGAGCACATGCAGGAAACAACCAATAGATGTTTCTCTCTCTCTTCCACTCTCTCAAAAATCAATAAAAACATATTTTAAAAAACTTACTGATAATGTTCTGTTTAAAAAAAAAAAAGAAACAGGCCAGAGGGAAATATGCCAATACTTCCCCAGTGGCTGTCTCTGGACGGTGAGGCTGTGGGTTCTGTTTTAAAACCTACTTTTCGCACCCTAGCCGGTTTGGCTCAGTGGATAGAGCGGCGGCCTGCGGACTGAAGGGTCCCAGGTTCAATTCTGGTCAAGGGCATGTACCTTGGTTGCGGACACATCCCCAGTAGGGGGTGTGCAGGAGGCAGCTGATCGATGTTTCTAACTATCTATCCCTCTCCCTTCCTCTCTGTAAAAAATCAATGAAATATATTTTAAAAATAAATAAAACCTACTTTTCTGATTTGTATGCACCTTAAACATGTTCTATAATAAACACCATCAGCTGTTGACTGACCAGGCAAAGGCTAAGCACATCGCTAACATTGATGTCCCTGATCTTTCATGGCATTATCCTTGACTCAGCACCCGGCCAGGTCCTCTGAGGGACATCAAGTCCAGTCCATCAGGATAATATGGGGAACACAACACGTACAATTACCACCAAGCCAGGAGGATCAAGAACTAGCATCCAGACAGTGTGGCTGGTAGATTTGATTATATGTGAGCTAAGAATCTTAGCATCCCAGATGGGGAAACTCAGGGTCAGAGAGGTACAGTAACCTGCCTGAGGTCACACAGCACCTTCCTGCTGTTTCTCTGACCTACACCTGCCAAGCTGCTCCACATCTGCTTGCAGCTGAGGCCCTTGAGCATACATAACAGGTGTCCCTACTGCCAGGGTGAGAGTGGCAATGGCCACCACGTTTATAAAAGCAGCCTGCAGTTACCTGCATTCACGGATGTCAATGCATGTGACGGTTTCAAAATTGTGACTTTTCTAGGCTATCCCAACACACACTCCACCAAACCCAGAACTGTATGCCAAATGTGCTTCTGTGCTGAGTGGTGTATTAACCCTGTCACTTCATCACTGCACAGGCTAAGTGTACAGACTTTGTCATTTCATCATTGCAACCCCGGGAGAGAGAAATGCCACCCCCGTGTTACAGGGAAGAAGCCGAGGCTCTGCCTCATTCGGCCACCGCTGCCCACGGTCATGGCCATGGGGAGTAGCAGAGCTCGGGTGAGAAGCCAGCTCTGTGGCTCTGAAACACTCAGCAGGTCCGGGGCGCACGGGATACTTCCCCAAGACAGCCCGTCCTCCTCCCCCGGGACCCAGAACCAGAGGCACACGCAGGCACCTTGGACTGCACGAAGGTCCGCAAAATCGGCACCAGCTCCTCGTCCTCCAGGTGCTCGGCGCACTGGATGGCCACGTTCAGGATGTGGATGGGCTCTTCGCGGAAGTTCTAGGAGGGAACAAGGCTCGTAAAGGACCTGGGCCCAGCCCGCCCTGCACCCGCTCGCTCCTGCTCAGGCACTTACCTTGCAGTCCTCCTCACAGTACACGGAGGTTTGGGCCTTGCTGAAGAGGGGGGCGTCCCGGGGCACGTTGGCGAAGCAGGAGATGACATCATCGAAGCTCCTGGGGGCACGGGACAGAGAGGGAGGGCTGAGGGGCTGCTCCGCCTCGGCCTGGGTCAGGCCTGAGTCCTCCCTTTTCCCAACCACCACTCTGCGAGCTCACTGTGTTCCTGACCAGGCCCAAGGCACCCCGGACGGGGTCTTTCCCAAGAGGGAAGAATGAGCCCATGTGATCTGAGATCATGAACAAAAGGAAGGCTGTCTGAACTCTGGGGTGTTGGCTGGGCCCCCCTTTTACCAGCTAGGAGGCCCTGGTGATTCACCCCACGTCTGAGTCAACTGAGGACAACAGAAGTAATCACTACAGCTCCTAGCGCCGGAGTGAAGACACACATAACCCAAGCACAATGCGTAACACGCAGGAAAGGGTTAAAAAAGGCAATACTGTAGTAGGACTGACCACTGACACTTATTACGTTATTTACATATCAATGATACTTTAAATACAATATTAACATGTGCTATCTCATTTAATTTTCCTGGTGACCCTATGAAGTAGTTCCTTTGCTTATTCCCATTATACAGAGAAAACTAAGGCACAGAAAGGTCAAGCAGTTCGCTCCGAGTCACAGGAAGCGCAGAGCCAGAACTCGCACGCAGGCGGGCTGACATGAAAGCCTACACTCTTGGCTACAACATTATTAAACTGTGATTATTAATTTGTTGTGCGATATGTCTGGCCGCCCCCACCCCATGTGTCACATGAACAGAGGGGAGTGAGAAGCAGCTCACTCGGCCCCTCTCCTGGGGGTGTTTGGGAGACACTCCGGGTACCTGGTGAACTCCTCGAATCTCCTGAAGGCGACCATGGCACCCATCCGCTGGCACAGGGGGGAGAAGCCGCTATCCATGTAGAGCTCGGTGCTGTGCCTCAGCAGGTCGGGATTGGTGATGCTGACGGGCACGGCTATCCTGCAGGGGGACAGCGGTGGGGGATGAAGCCGCTGCTGCGGATCTGGCCCCACGAGCTGCTCCTGCCTTGGAAACTTCGGTGAGCCAGCATCGGAGCTCTCCCCAAAGGGGGCATCAAATTGGAGGTGGAGGGGACTGAGGTCAGGGCCAGGGCTGAGGACTAAGAGCTCAACAAGTGAGTGAATGAATGAATGAATGAATGAATGAATGAATGAAGCACGCATAGGAGTATAGTCCCAACAGGGTCCCCAGCTAAATCCAAAGTAGTGAACTCAGCCAAACAGAATGAATCCTCTCAAACCAGTTTCTCTGGGAATGTCCTGGGCCTGGAAGCCTGGGGAGGGGCAGGCTCAGTTCTAGAGACACCCCAGGCCTCTGCTCCCCTAAAACTGCGTACCGGTTGGGGTGGGAGGAGGGCAGCATGAACTGGAATTCCACCACGCAGGTGCCATCCGGGAGCTGCCGGTGCTGCAGGCTGTTTAACTCGTAGGCGATGTAGCCCCTCCGCACATACACCTAAAGGGACAGGAGCACAGAGGACATTGTCTCAGAGGAATGCCTTCGAAACCTGAGAAAATTCAGGCTGGAGAAATGACCTCTAAATTATCTCTAAGCCATTGTTAAGAGCAACTTCGTTCACATTTCAGAATGTTACTTTCTCTGCAAAGGGCTGGATAGTAAATATTTTAGGTTGCAGGGGATATATTATCTGTATCACAACTACTTAATTCATCTGTATCTACCACAGACAATATGTAAATGAATGGATATGGCTGTTCCAATAAAACTTTATAAAAACAAGCAGGGGGCCAGATGTAGCCCATGGGCTATAGTTGACCAACTTCTGCTCTAGGTTAGTCCTGTCCAATAGAAATGGAACACAAGCCACGTAAGCAATTTTAAACCACTTAATAAAAAGGTATCAGGTCAATAGAACTTTAATAACTTTATTTCATCCCTAACACCTAAAATATCACTATTTCAACAGGTAATCAATATAAAAAATTATTGGTTACATCTGGGAATTTGGATTTGAGGAAATTTCCCACTATGCCTGATACAAACAGTTTATGGTGCCTGAAGTGTGCAAACTGTATGATTTATGTTCAACATGTGCTTTCTTTCTGGGAGTTTAGAATGCTGGTGTGTACTAGCCAGACGGTGCCTGTGTGACCAGCCCCCAGTAAAAGCCTGGATGCCGAGTTTAACTGTTCCCTGTGTGGAGGAGGCAGGAATGGTACACGAGATAGCAAGGGTTGCCAGCAAGGACTCTGGACAGGGGCAGACCTAGTGTGAACCCTCATTCTGCCACTTCCCCGCTGTGTGACTTCGAGCAAGTTGCTTCACCTCTCTGAGCCTCAGTTTCTCCTCTGTAAAATGGAGAATAGTAACAGTACTACCTTATTGGTAGAATAAGATCATGTCTGCAAGGTGTGTGGCCCGGGGTCAGGCGTGTGGATGCCGGAACTGGCCCGTGTGGTACTGTGTGGTCCTAGGGGCCGCTCCCACTTACCTCCAAGGACGCCATGCAAACCACCTTGTTGACGTGATAGAAGAAAGTGGGCAGGACGTCAAATATGGTTGTCTCCGAGAGTATTAATTTCTACAGGAAATGGTTAGAGAAAGAGAGAAAAGTAAACCTGAATTAAATTTAACCAATACATGGATGTGTGGGAGGGGTGGGAGCAAGGGGGAGAAGCTGGTGGTGTTATTGCCAAGCACGCCAGTGCCCCAGGCCCCTAAGATCTGAATGTGGGAGCAGCTCTGAGCTGGCTGCACGGGGCTCCCAGATGCAGAGGGCATACCTGGAAGCTTGTAAATGAGCAGAGTAGGGGGGCAGGGGAGCCCTGGGAAGATGAAGCCAAGACCCAGCCATGTGAGGCTGGCCGCTTCCAAAGCTCCATCGCATCCTTCCCAGGCGAGCCCTGCTGCCTGAGCCCCCCGAAGTCCCCTTGGGCAGCCCCGGCCTTGCTGGACTAAACCGCTGGCATCTGTGACTGTGCCCTGCACTGAGGGCTAGGGAGACCCGCCCCCCCAGGCCCCACCTGGGCCACAGCCTTGCTCTGCGGAAGGTGGAGGGGTGCAGACAGCCTCACCTTGAGGTTTTCCGGGCAGAACTGGTGGCCGTACCTGTCGACGGCAGACAAGAAAATGGACTCCACCTGGTTGTGCCTCAGCTCATAGGAGGGGAGGTGGGAGGCGATCAGGACCTGTGGGGAGGGGATGGAGGGGCCGGGTGAGCCACCCTCACAGGGCAGAAGCCAGGGGAGAGGCCCATCGGGCTGGACATGGACGGCAGCAAGGGGCTGTGCATGGTGGGGGCGGAGCAGGGCCGGAGGACGGCACCCCGCGCCCGCGCACAGTGGGGACGGCGCCCCACAGCCCTACCTGTCTGGCTCTGAGGGCCACTTTGCAGTGCTCGGTCTTGCTCAGCTGCGTGAGCTCGCTGAGGATGGAGGTCAGCTCCTCCGACAGGGAAGGGTCTGGGCTACAGAGTTCATCCTTTGGGGGACGAAACAGAATCGAAGTGGCTTTTGTCGGGCAGAAGGAAACATGCCGGCACCATCCTCAGCCAGGGTGTGGCTGCCCCGGCAAACCAGACAGCTGCCCAGCCTCTGAAGAGACCTGGCACAGCCGGAGGCACATCCCCTCCCCTTTCCACCATCACCCTGTCCATTCCTTCATCACCCCAAACACACCCTAACCACCCGGTAAGGAAAAAATACATCCAAGCCTGTGCCTGCACCACTACCAATGGCCAACAGTGATGGGGTGCTTCCTATGGCCAGGCGAGCAGCTAGGCCCTTGACATTCATCTCCCCAAATTCCCCCAACCCTCTGAGGAGCTGCCATCATGATCTCCATTTTACAGATGAGGAAACTGAGGTCAGAGAAGCAATATGCCTCACACAGCAGGTGTTGGTTATGAGCTCCCCCAGGGGCTGACCACGTTTATGGGGACACAGCCACGCACATTCGCTTACAGTGCACAGAGGCAGCTGTGAGCGGTCCAGCCTGAGACCATATGACCTGCAAAATCTAAACTATTTCCTCTCTGGCCCTTCCCGGAAAACGTCCGCAGACCCAGCTGCCCCTGCCCCGGGTGGGGGCGCGGGGGGGCGCCCTCTCCCACGTACAATCAGCATGATCACCAGCTGGTTCTTCTTGGCCACCTGCGCGTGGGAGAAGATGCAGTGCAGCACCTGCGCCATGTCCGGCTTCAGCTGCTCCCGGAGGTTGATCACGCACTTGTCGTAGTGGGCTACGGGGAGACAGAAGGCCACGCGGGGTAAGGCTCCGGCCCCGCCCGCCCCGGGGGCATGTCACCAGTGCCAGGGCGACGCTTGCCTTGTTGGAAGTGATGCTCGACTTGTAAGTATCGTTTCAGGAGGTCCAACACCACCGCCTTCATGTAGCCGCGGGTCCCGCTGCGGTATCTGGGGAGGAGGGGGAGGCGCCTTAGTGAGCCACTCCCCCTCTTGGCGCCTGAATAGCCACAGGCAGGGCTTTTAGGATTTCAAAATAAAGCAAACGAATCAAGCATGTGGGGGATGCAGCCCTGTGATCCTTGGGCCTGGGAGGGATGCCAAGTTGGATCATTTGCATGAACTGTAGGGCAAAGAGAGCAGTGACTTGCCCAAGGTCACACATCACACCATAGGCCACGCCCGAGCCTTTGGATGGCGCCTGCCCCGTCCCCAGAGAGAAGGAAACACACTTACAGAGTTGGGATGCTGAAAGGGGTCAGCCTTGCATGCATGGTTGAAGAGAAAAATGTTCAATTAACCATCCACTGTGTAAAGACAGTTTGGAAAAAAGCAAGACTTGAAAGGCATTTACCAAACCATCTGTGTCAATTTCGCTTCCCTGTAAAACCAAATTTTAACCTGGACGTTCCCTAGAATACTTCTCGGTCACGTTGAACACAGGGAACGGGGTTTCTCGGGAGTTTTAGAGAAGCTGCAACCAGCTTAACCCCAGCAACACCCAATAACAACAAAAGAGAAGAAGAACCGACAACGCCCGTTTATTCAAATGTGATTTTAAAAAATACACGACATGGCCCCGGCCGGGTGGCTCAGCTGGTTGAGCATCGTCACGTGCTCCGAAAGGTCGCTGGTTCGATTCCCAGTCATGGCTAATACCCAGGTTTCGGGTTCAATCCCCCAGTTGGGGCACGTATCAGAGACAACCAATTGATGTTTCTATCTCACATGTATGTTCCTCTCTCTCTCTCTCTCTCTCTCTCTCTCCTTCCTATTTCTCAAAAAAAAAAAAAATTCATGAAAATATCCTTGGGTAAGGATAAAAATAATTAATTAATTTAAAAAATTAATCCACTTAGAATGACTTATTGTGCATGAGGTGTTTTTATTCCCATTTTATAAACTGGCAAACTGAGGTCCACAGAGGTCAGGTGCCTTGCCTGGGGTTCTGCTGTTGGGAATGGCTATGCCAGGACTGTCATCAGGGTTTCCCGACCCCATGTGCTATCTCCCAGGTCGAGCCTGCCCCTCAGAGAATCCCACAGCACTCCCCTGGTGTGACACAGGGGATGACTCAGTGACACGTGCACTCCACGCCGGCCCAGGACTCACCGCTGCACCAACTGCACGATGCTCTGTGTGTTCATGAAGAACACCTCCCGGTCGGCCTTCCGCTGCAGGGTGGCCGCGTGGCAGTCCAGGATGTTGGCTATCTGGACGGGAAGGAGGACAGGTGTGGCCACTCACAACCACACAATCCGGCCGCCACACAGAAGTCACCCGAAGGACCCACCCCAGACTCCCCTGGAAGACCCGTCTGAGGCTCATGAGGAAAAAGAGAAGTCCAGCCCCAAAGCCCTCTGGCCACCCAGAAACAGCTCTGCCCATCCTCCTCAGTGTATTGCTTAAGGAATTCAAGAGCCCAGAATGGCCCATCGGTGTGGCTCAGCGGCGAGGAAATCACGGTTCGATTCCCCTTCGAGGCACATGCCCAGGTTGCAGCTCGATCCCCAGTGGGGGGCGTGCAGGAGGCAGCTGATCGATGATTCCCTCTCATCATTGATGTTTCTATCTCTTACTCCCTCTCCATTTTTAACAAATACTACATATACTCATAGCTGCAAGATTGTCACCTTACAAGGAGGAGAATCTAAGCTACAAACTAACAAGAAAAACTCACACAACTTCCTCTATCACTTCAGCCAGCATCTCTTTGGAAAACGCTCACTGTGTACCAACTGCGTACGCCTTTTCTGCATCCGAGCTTTCTAGAGTGAGGCCCAAGAACTGCTTATGTTCCTCTAAGCATCTGCTGCCCGGGGGAATGCTGGGATTCTACAGGGAAGGCTCAGCCCCCCAACATCTCGGGCCGTGCATGGATTTCATGACACTCAACTCCATCAGAGGGCAGAAGTCCAGCCCGACCGGGAGCTGAGTTCCCGAGGAGCCACTTGGCCTGGAGCGGGCACCCCAGTGGGACTGGGCGGGGGGCACACACCTGCTGGCTGGGGAACTGGCAGAGCACGGAGGTGATGTTGCTGGCATACTGGGCCATCACCCTGCGGACCGACTTCTCCACGGGGGCCGGGATGCGGCCCGACACGTTGGTCATGATATCCTGCAGCTCCAGCAGCGGCAGCGACGGGTGTCGCAGGGTCATCATGAGCTTCTGCACCCACTCCTTCAGCTGCAGCGGGACCACAGCATCGGCCCAAGGTCCTGCGGGGGGCAGGCACCGCCACCCACCACGAGGCACCCAACACACTCAACCCCTCCCGGCCCCACGCACTCGAGTGGCCGGAGACCTGGACCCAGCAGACTCTGGGACAGTCCGGAGTGGAAGGAAGGGGCCCCTGACCACAAGGGGGCACCCAGTTCTCCCACTAGGAAGGTCCCACTTCCCCTGCAGGCACCCACACAGCCAGCACGATGTGAGGATAAAACATAAGGCCATGTGCCCGGCTGGTGTGGCTCAGAGGTTGAGCGCTGACCTACCAGGAGGTCACGGTTCGATTCCTGGTCAGGGCCTGGTTGTAAGGCTCAATCGAGGAGGCAGCCAATTGATGATGTTTCTGTCTCGTTAATGTTTCTCTCTCTCTCTCTCTCTCCCCCCTCCTCTCTCTCTAAAAATCAATAAAAATACTTTAAAAAAATAAAAGTGACCCATACTGACTCCTTTCTTAACTGACTACCTGACATTCTCAGTGTGGAGCTGAACTAAACTCTAAAACACCAACTGTCACTTTGACAGTCTGTATAGTCAGGCAGAGGTACCCCGACGTGTACCATCAAACCGAGGCTGAACGGGCATCAATCAAGCCCTCTGACCTCAGGGAGCAAATCCTTCTAGCTCAGCACACGGACCGACACGTGTGTGGAATACACACTGCCCTTCACACGAGACCTGCCTTTATGCTGAAGATGGGCTCCGGCAGGCAGTAGCCGCTCATGACGTTGGTGAGGTTCTCCAGGACGCTGTGGAAGACCTGGTTCAGCTTCTCCCCCATGATGGGCAGCGTCTGCTGGGCGGGGAGCTCCCCTGTGAACGGCTTGGCCTGAGGAGACACAACGAGAACCCGAGGTCAAGGACACCGTGGCCTCCCGACCGAGACGAGCGGGGGCCGAGGCAGACGTGCCAATACGCAAGCCACATGGACAGTGTTCTCGGGATGGAGCCCAAAACAGCATACTAGGAAGTTAAATTGTCAAGAAGGACTTAATGTGCCCGTTTGTCTATGAATTCATTCTAGAAGTACCTGCAGACCGCCTACTATGTGCGAGGCCCTGGACCAGGAGGTTTGGGACATCCGTTCTGCTGGCCCAGAACCCTCAGCTTCTGCCCCCCGCCTCACAACACCTCCTCTAGTCCTTCTCCACAGTCTGATGTTGGCTTCTCTGTCAGACCTCCCACAGCCAGGGCCAAGGGCAGTCTCCCTTACTAGCATTGCCAGCTGAATCACAAGGGCTTATCTCATGGGTGAGTGTGAGCCTGCAGAGATTGGTGGCTGGGCCCTGGCTCGTGCCCCTGGCCCAGGAAATGTTTGCTGAAAGGAGTCACACTGCAGGCACACCGGCCTTCCCAAGGATCTAAAAAGGCTCAGACTGTTTCTAGCTTTGGGAACCCTCAAGAAAGAACAATAAAAAGAATGGGAAGGAAAACAAAACCAATGGAATAGTCTGGGGAAAAGACACTAGATTTTTAAAAATATACTTTTCTAGCCCTGGCCAGTGTTGCCAAATGGTTAGAGCGCCGCCCTGCACACCGAAGGGTCATGGGTTCAATTCCTGGTCAAGGGCATGTACCTGGGTTGCAGGTTCGGTCCCCAGCCCCAGTCAGGGTGCAGGGGGGAGGCAACCAATCGATGTGTCTTTCTCACATTGATGTGTTTTTTCTCTCTCTCCACCCTCCCTCCCTCTTCCATTCCACTCTCTCTAAAAAAAAAAAAAATCAATGAAAAAAATATCCTCGGGTGAGGATTAACAACAAAAAACATTTCTAGCTTTTTTCCTGGGCAGATGTACTGATAATCGTAGAGGAAAGAGCAATACACAGATGAATGATGAACATGGCTTACTTGGAAGGGTGCAAACAGCCAGCAAGACCTGTTTCTTCCGGGTACCCACTGTGCCCGGAGCACATCTGAGGGAAAGCTCGCAAGAGGGAGGAGGGAGAGCCCTGAAAGCATCTGGGGGAGGTCCTCCCGGATGAGGGTGCAGGTCCCAGGCGGGGGGTCTGGTCTATTTAAGCAGGGGGAACGCGAGAGAGACAAAAGCTGATTTGGGGTTAGTAGGTCCACAGAAGAACTGGGGTTTCTTCTGAGTGAGACCAGGCTGCTGAGAGGGGGCTGAGCAAAGGAGAGCACGAGTGCTCCTATCGCGCTGGCTCCGGGGGGACACGGGGGGCAGGAGACGAGCCAGGAGCCTCGAGTCTGCTCGGCTCACTGACCAGGCAGGTGGAGGCCGTGAGCGCACCCGAGCCCGACTGGGCCTGCTGGGTGGCCGTGCCGGGCGCTACGTACCGGGTGCACCTTGGAAGGGTCATCGAGCTCCAGCCTGGCCACCACGCAGCCCGCTTCCAGCACGGCCCCCGGGCGCTTGATGTACTTCACCCGGCCACTTTCCTGCACGTTCAGGGTCATGATCATCTTCATCACCTGTTTTGCAGAAAGAAGACCCGAGATGGAGCCCACCAGGGCTGGCCTGTGTGTGTGGCGCCCAGAGTCCTTCAGAACTAGTAGCTCTGGAGCAGGACCCGCGGCATGTAAACAGAATGATGCCCTGGCAGGGCTCAAGCTGGAAGGACAGAGGGAAGTAGCGGTCACCGGAAGCCAGGCACGGTACTCTTCACGAATCATCTCCATCTGCAAAGCCGGCCGGGGAGGTATGATCATGTGCCCATTTTACAGACGTGAAAACTGATCTTTACTTTGGAAGTACAGACTCTCTCTTTGATCTACCATTAAATCGTAGCATGTAGGGTGATTAACATACCATACATGTTCCTGCTCCTTTTCTCAAGGCAGCGAGAAACCCTCTGGGGAACACTATGAAATGAAGTATGTGCTCCCAGTACACACAACATGGGCACCCAAGTCTGCCAGGCCTGGGCTGCAGCCCCAGCACCCACACATCATGCGACCTCCAGCAAGTGCCTTTCCCTCTCTGAGCCTCCCCTCTGAGTGTCCCCTCTTGTGAAATGAGGAACAATGACAGTCTCGCCTCGCAGGGCTCTGATAAGGATGCTGAGCCTGCAACACTGGCTCTTAGGAATTCGCAGCTGGTGGCCTAGGCTAGGAGGTGAGGCCCATTTGCAGAAGCAATGGCCCTCCCTCAGGGAACAGGGGCACAGGGGAGGCCTCGCTGACCCCCGGAGACCTGCTCTGCACTCACCTCCATCTCAGCGTAGCTGTCCCCGGCCTCCACGTGGCCCCCGTCCTCCACCGTGTACTGCGTCAGCTTCCCGGCCGAGGGGGACCGCAGGACCGTGGGGTCGTTCTCCTTCTCAAACACACACGTCTTGTTGCCGATGGTGATGCGGTAACTGGGGAAGGGGAGGGGCATCGCCCCGGTGCACCCACGTCAGGGCTGCTGCAGCCTCTCTCCCTGAGGCAGCCCTGAGGGTCCCTCACCCTGTGCGCAGTTCGGGGGGCTCCCTTTCCCAAATGGTCACCACAAATAGATTAGGAGCCAGTTGGGGGAGCAGAGGGTGGAGCCCCTTTCTGGCTGAGAGCCCGCCCAGCCCTTTCGGGACCCGCCACACACCTGTCCACTTCCTCCTTCATGTAGGTCGTGTAGCTGTTCCCATCGTAGGACAGCAGGAGCCCGCCGTCGTTCAGCCGGTGGGCGTCGATCTCGATGTGACCACCGTTCATGATGAGGACGAACATGGTCAGCGACTGCCGGGCCACCTGTGGGACAGGTGCAACGTCCCCACCTGCACTCAGGATGTCGCTTGTCCCTGTGCCCCCAGAACAGCAGCTGCCCCTGCCCCCGACCAGGAGCTAGAGCTGTGTCCACTGTGGGAAAGCCTGGTGGGCACCTCGCCTGTCTGGTCCCAGGTCCCGATCGCCCGGAGGGAGAAGCTGACGGGCACGGAGCCTGGAGAAAGTGCACCACACCTGCCTGTGGGGGGGCTCATGGTCGCTGGCCGAGGGCATGGTCCCACCGGCCATCTCTCACCAACTGTGTACCCTCCTTCCGCTTCCTGCCTCCGAGCATCCGCCCCCCGCAGGGCCGCCTGGGCAGCAGGGAGATGGGGTCCAGGGCTCTGCCTCCCACACGTGGCTCTGCCCAGGGGCAGACGAGGGATCTGGGACTCCAGAGTGCTGAAGACATTCGAGAAACACGGGCCGTTACCTTGAGAATGTACTTAATGCCTCCGTAAATCAATTCCACATCCACGGTGTTCAGCAGAAAATCCGCAGGAAGGACCTGGCCCCTGAAAGAGAAGACAGATCGGCGGTCAGCCTTGGTTTCCACCAAGAACTCTGCGGCCAGGTCCCAGGACTGCAGCCCAGCGCGCCTGGCTGTCCTAAAAAAAGCTACGTCGCATTAAAAGGCGAGCAAACAAGGACCGTCCCAGGGAAGCCGACATTCCTTGGAACTTAAGGAAACAGCACTTTCTGCGGGATGTGAACTCTCCAAAGGCCTTTGCAGGAAGCTAAACCCATCATGGCTTCTTCTCAAATACTTCTGTGTTGGACCTCCTGCTGCCCGCTTATGAGAGAAACCAGCGCACGGACTGTCATTCTATCTCCATTCAAAGGCATGATAACCAAGTGCTAGAAACTTCTGTCCTTTTCATTTCTCTTGGGGAGTTTGATTTGCTGATCACAGTGATTCTCAGCCGGGGTGGAATTTTACCTCTCCCCCTGGGACAGCGAGCACCCGGCCCTCCCGTGCCCACCCGTGTCATGTCACGAGGCAGCTGCTGCTTCAGGTGAGGGCCTGGGAGAGACCAGAACACACATCCAGGACTCTGAGCTCCTGAGTAGGATGACGTCCCCGACACGGTCAGCATGAATAAGCACGTGTTTGTCTGGCGGGACTTTACTCGCTGCCTCGGCCTTGAGGATGCCGACCCCTCCCTCTTCTGGGGCAGCCCAGGTTTCTCCGAGGAATTTCACGGAGGCAGGCGTGCGGGAGGGGTTCACTCATCTCCCGTGACTGGTCTGCCCCCAAATAACCATGTTCTGCCTTACTTGCCTCTAATGCATACCCCAAAAGGGGGAAACGTGACCCACGCGCCCCACCTCTCCAGCGAGTGTAGGAAATCCGTCATGCAGGTTCTGAACATCGCGTCGGCCACGTTCAAGGCGCCACACACCACCCCGAGCATGATATCCGGCTTCTCGGCCTAGGAAAGACCCCGCAGTTCAGTATCCATGGTGACCAAGCCCCCCGGGAGCTGCGGGGGAGGGTTCTCTGTGACGGGAGGGGAGACGTGCACAGCTCCGCACCTGCACTTTCTCGGCAATGAGGTGATCCAGCCACCCGGTGTCGATGTCGTTGTTCTGGAAGCTCTCAGTCTCCAGGAGGTTGATGAGGTACTCCACGGTGGTCCTGAAGTCGCCCCGGATGGACAGTTCCTTCAAAGCCACCACCATGTTCCTGGAGGGGGAAGGCACGCGGATTGTTTTCCCAATTAGCCCACGGGGTTCCCTAAGAGCCAGAACAGCACAGAAGTCAAGAGGGTCCCGAGTCAGATGCCCTGGGTCAATCTCGGCTCCAGCACTGACTGGTCAAGTGATCTTGGGCTCAGTTTCCTCATCTGGAAAATGGGGAAATAACCAACTTCACACAGGCGCTTGCAGATGACAGCGAGACCATCCACATGAAGCGCCCAGTCACTGATCAGTAACTGTCACCTGCTACGAACATGACTCATCACCATGATTCCAATTCTAACTAACCACAGCTAGGCACTCTGCCTCGCTCCCGCTGGACCTATTCAAATCCCGGGTCCCAGAGCATGAGACAAGCCACGGCCATTGCATCTGAAGTGGCTGCGACAGTGGCCTCCTTCCCTCCCCTATTAATTCTTATTGGCTGAATCCTCTCTCACCTTCAAGGGTCTCGAATTTTTGCTGAGCATGATGAAAACTAATTATTCTGCCTGGCCTGGGTGGCTCAGTGGTTGAATGCTGACCTATGAACCAGGGGGTCACCATTTGATTCCTGGTGAGGGCACATGCCCGGGTGTGGACTTGATCCCCATTAGGGGTGTGCAGGAGGCAGCAGATCAATGATTCTCTCTCATCATTGATGTTCCTATCTATCTTTCCCTCTCCCATCCTCTCTGAAATCAATAAAAATATTCTTTATAAAAAAACTAATTATTCAAAGCTGGCAAAGAAAGCCTGCTCCCTCATCAAAACCACCAAACACAATTTAATTCAAGGCTAAGTGCCAGGGCCAGATGGATTTTAATGTTTTCTAAACAAAATGTCCACAACGGCTTTGGGATTTTTCACTCTGAGGGACACTTACCCACAGACACAAAATGTTGAATTACAATGTGAACTGGTTTTGACCTTTTTGCCCCCAGGTCAAGGCAGAAAAAAAAGATGTGTCTCAGAATTTGGGGCCTCTTTGTGAATTCAGTTTCTCCAGGAACTACTTATGAGATTGAAATTTAAAGGCGTTCCCCCGAGACACACACACCTTTTTTAAAAGAACTAGAGTACTCTGCACCTTTTAAAAGAACTAGAGTACTCCGCACCTTTTAAACTTTTGGAATCACCTGGAACGACCTTTGGATCTCCTTCAAGTTCGACCTGAAATTAGCTCAAGAGCCATGACCTTGGAGAGGTCATCTCACTTCAAGGATCTCAAATCCAGGGAAGAGGGCGGGCTTTGTCCTTGGACTTCGGCACAGGGCATTAATCGGGGCCCTTGATCTCCTAACTCGCTACTGCACCTGGAGCCACAGGCTAACCCTGAGTTTCTTAAAGGAAGAAAGGGACGGAAGGAGTAGAGAAGGAAGGAAGAGAGGAAGGGAGGAAGGGAGGAAGGGAGGAAGGGAGGGAGGGAGGGAGGGAGGGAGGGAGGGAGGGAGGGAGGGAGGAAGGAAGGAAGGAAGGAAGGAAGGAAGGAAGGAAGGAAGGAAGGAAGGAAGGAAGGAAGGAAGGAAGGAAGGGAGAGAAGGAGGAAGGAAGGAAGAAAGGGAGGGAGGGAAGGGGGAGGGAGATACTGACGAGATGGCCTCTTCCCGGTTCTCTCCCCAGGAGAAGCAGTGCCCGAACTGGGAGTCGGCAAACTCGTGCAAGCCCCCGGTGGCCGCCACGCTGAAATAGCCCCACACGTTCCTGCTGCTGCGGAAATTCAGCTCCTGGACTGTCCCGGAGCTCGGCTTGAACCCCTGCAGCCCAGACGAAAGAGAAAAAGCAACGTGGAAGAAATCACAACTCCAGATCTATTTCCATCAGAATTAAACCCTAGGAAGACCCAGGAAGCCCTGCCACAACCCAAAACTTAGCACAATCCCGGACACGCTGAGACCCCCCTCAGGGCTGTGGGTCTGTATACTGGCCTGGGCGTGTACCATGTGAGCACGTCGGTGCATGTACTGTTTACTTTACATAAACTATTTAAAAAACAACAACAGCCCTAACTGGTTTTGCTCAGTGGATAGAGCATCGGCCTGCAGACTGAAAGGTCCCAGGTTCGATTCCGGTCAAGGGCATGTACCTTGGTTGCATGCACATCCCCAGTGGGAGGTGTGCAGGAGGCAGCTGATCGATGTTTCTCTCTCATCGATGTTTCTAACTCTCTATCCCTCTCCCTTCCTCTCTGTAAAAAATCAAAAAAATCAATAAAATAAATAAAAAATAAAAAACAACAACAGCCCGGCTGGCGTGGCTCAGTAGTTGAGCGTCGACCTATGAATCAGGAGGTCACAGTTTGATTCCTGGTCAGGGCACATGCCGGTGTTGCGGGCTCCATCCCCGGTGCGGGGCGTGCAGGAGGCAGCCAATCAATGATTCTCTGTCATCACTGATGTTTCTCTCTCTCTCTCTCCTTCTCCCTACCTCTCTGAAATCAATAAAAATATTTAAAAATATATAAAAAAAACAACCACCACCAGACATAATGTGGGAGAACAGTGACCACGGATGGAGCCGAGGGAAGGTACATTCTGATTTTATACTCTTGGCACTGTCAATAGTAAAGGCTGAAATGAAAGAGGACTGCGTTTCCAATTCTGGATTATGACCATTCCAGCAGATAAGGAAACCCAGCGTTAGCCCTGCTGATACTGGCACACAAGTTCCCTTGGGGGATGGCCTGCCCCCCCCCCCCCCCCGAGTGTAATTTTGGTACGGCGGGGTGAGGAGGGGTGGATCTGGCCCCTCTCTCTGGGATTAAGGCTCTTGAAGTGAGTAATGGAGACATACGTCTTGGCAGAGATGCCTAGAGGCGAGAGACCGAGTTCCAGGTGCCCGGGCAAGTAACCCCAACCTCTCGATCTGTAATTTGGGGTAGCAACACCCCGCGGCAGAACTTGAGCCGTGAGACCCATGAAGGGGATCTGTCTGGCACACACTCCGTGTCTCTGAACCGTGACTGTCCCCTCCTGCACCTCAGTTTCCTCGTCTGTGAACCAAGAAGCCTGAGGGTCTCGTCTGAGGCTGATGCTGGGGGTGCCCCCCACACTGGGAGAGTGGAGATGGCGGAGGCACGGGGCCCCCACAACTTGCCTCATCGGGGTTTTCGCTGGTGATCCTGGCTGCAATGACGTGGCCGCGGGCGAGGGGCGGGTTGGGAGGGGTTTCGAAGGCGATGGGCGTCACCCCCCACGGTGACTCTCCGTACAGAAGGCGGATGTCTTTCAGCCGGTGCAGCGGCACGCCCATGGCGATCTGCAATCGGGAAAGCCAGCACGACTGTCAGTCCCACGAGACCCCTGCCCCCAACACCACGCACGGAGCGGGCGCCATGGAGGACGAGGTACAGTGCATGATGTCAGGTGTACCGAGCACCTGAGATGCACACACCATGCCAGACGGTGGCGGGAGAAGCGAAGGAAGAAGATATTAATTTAAAAAAACTGCGATCCAATGAATGCGGGCGTTCCTGCCCCTGGTCACAAGTTCTCAATGGGGGTGATACTGCCCGCACAGGGACAAAATCTGCTCTTGGGGGTGAAAACATCTTACTCTTTGTATGTATAAAGTACAGATGCATCTATCGTTCTATGACATTAAGATTTCATGGGGAAGAAGTTAGGGGGGGATAATATCTAAAAAGGCTTTTTAGGGGGGGCGATAATGCAAAAAAAGGTTAAGAAACACTTCTCCAGCCCTAGCTGGTTTGGCTCAGTGGTTGAGCGTCGACCTGCAGACCAAAGGGTCCCAGGTTCGATTCCAGTCAAGGGCACATGCGGGTTGCAGGCTCAGTCCCCAGTGGGGGGTGTGCAGGAGGCAGCCAATCAATGATTCTCTCTCATCATTGATGTTTTTATCTCTCTCTCCCTCTCCCTTCCTCTCTGAAATCAATAAAAATATATTTTTTTTAAAAAAAGAAAAGAAACACTTCTCTGGGCCTTCAAATGGATATCATGGGTCCACGAAGGCCCTGAAATTGCATAAAATGTATTTTTCCAGGAGAAGGTCCATGATTTTTGCCAGTTTCTCAAAGGACCATATGGCAGACAGAGGTGACCAACCACATCCCGGAACCTTCCCCGCGTTGGTGGCTCTCAGTGCTAGTCCCCAGGGACAGTCAGTCCAGAGGGGCCGGGAGGTCTGATCTGAGTGGAACGGGGACCCCCGTCCTGGGAGGGAGAAGACCCGGCCCGGAGCCCGTTTCCTCACCTGTAGCTGGGCGGCCGGCAGGTTGACGTCGGCGATCATTTCTGTGCAGGGATGTTCCACCTGCAGCCGGGGGTTCAGCTCCAGGAAGTGGAAGCTGCCGTCCTCGCTGTACAGGTATTCGACCGTCCCCGCGCTCACGTAGCCCACGGTCTTGGCCAGGCGGACGGCACACTGCCAAGGAACAGAGACCGGCTTCTCAGTTCCCCCACCACATGCAGACGGAGGACCTGCTCTATGTCAATTCCTCGGGGACCACACAGCTCATACGCCGATCAACCCACACCAGGCTGAAATCACGTCCACGAGGGGCCCCCGGTTCCTTCTGGGGCACCCAGCCCACGTTAGCAACTCGGACCACGGGGAGCTCTCGCTGGCTCTGAGCTGGGACGGCCCCCCCTGCGCTGCCCCCTACCCAGCCCCACAGAGCCCACCTGCTCCATGAACTCGAACACGACTGGGGTGGCGATGGTGGCAGGCGCCTCCTCGATGATCTTCTGGTGGCGCCGCTGGATGGAGCAGTCTCGCCCGAACAGGGACACGGCGTTGCCGTACTGGTCGGCGAGGATCTGCACCTCCAGGTGCCGGGCGTGCTGGGCCAGCTTCATGAGGAAGACGGGGGAGCCCGGGATCTCGCTCTGCACCTGCGGGGAAGGCAGAGCCGCTGGAACAAGAAGTTCTCCGCAGAGACCAGAGTCGGCAGCAGTGGTGTCCACGGTCCTCTAGTCTCGTGTAACGTGTTCAAGGCACGACATTCTTGGTGCTTTAAATCCAACGGTGTGAAAATATATAACGTAGACAGTGAAATTTCCCCACAACCCCATCTCCTACAGATAATGTGCTGTTAAGAGTTGGGGACAAACTGGTTAAGAGTTTCAGGTACTGTCAAGAGTTAAAGTGGTTGAGAATTAGTGCTGCCATGGTGTCCGGTGGGTACTAACACTTACCAGGGTGATCACTTCATCAATCATATAAATGTCTAATGACTATGTTGTAGCCTGAAACTAATATAATATTATACACCAACTATAATTGAAAACATTTTAATTATTTTAAAAATGCCTTGGCCAGGGTGGCTCAGTTGGTTGGGCATCTTCCGTTGCATGGAAGAGTTGCTGGTTCAATTCCCAGAGGGGGCACATGGTCTGGGGGAGGAGTGTGTGTGCATCAATGTTTCACTCTCATATCGATGTTTCTCTCTCTCTCCCTCCCTCTCTCTCTGAATAAATATAAATTAATTAATTGATATAAATAATTTTTTTTAAAGTTACTGGCCCTGGCCGGGTGGCTCCATTGGTTGGAGCATTGTCCTGTACACCAAAAGGTATTGGGTTCAATCCCAGCTCAGGGTGCATTTGGGAGGCTACCGACTGGATGTTTCTCTCTCACATCCCTGTTTCTCCCTCTCTCTCTCCCCCCTTTTTCTCTCTCTAAAATCAATAAGAAACATATCCTCAGGTGAGAATGTTTTTTTTAAAAAAAAGAATGCCAGCATAATTTTTTTAACTTTGTCAAAAATAGGCATAATGTTTTAATAGTGGAAAACCAGCTATAATTAAGTAAATATATAATCACAGTTGACCCTTGAACAAATGAGGGGTTATGAGCACCAACCCCCATGCAGTTGAAAATCTGCTTAAAACTTTTCATTCCCCAACAATTTAAATACTAATAGCTTACTATTGACTTTACTGCTAATGTAAGTAGTCAATTAAACATGTATGTGTATATATTATGGTAGTAAATGATAAAATAGACTAGTATCTATATATTTATGCATTCATGACATACTTCTTATTCATTTTTCAAGATTTCTAGGATATGCAGTTCGTCTATGAGATCTTTCAAATTGTTAAAAATCTCCAAAAAAATTTTTAATGTAGTTACTGAAAAAAATCCATGTGTAATTCGGCCCACCCAGTTGAAACCCATGTTGTTCAGGTTCAACCGTATTGTTCCTGCAATAAAAAGGGACCATCTAGAAACATTAAAAATACCAAGACTGTTCCAATTTACAAAACATCCCCTCTTGATAGACAAATCTAGTCAGACACAGATAATTTGACCCTGTACTCCTGAAGCCGTTTACACACACACTGACTCATGGACTTCAACATCCAAGGAATGGTACAACGATGCACACGCACCATGGACTTCTGAGTGACATGCACACATTTGCTTTGAAAGATGACACCGCATATTCCCCTGCTGCCCACGCCCTCACAGCTGTGACACATCATGCTCATAGGAAGAATCTGGCCTGGTCAGCGTGGCTCAGGGGTTGAGCATCAACCTCTGAACCAGGAGGTCTCGGTTCGATTCTCGGTCAGGCTCGATCCCCAGTGGGGGCCTAAAGGAGGCAGCCGATCAATGATTCTCTCTCATCACTAATGTTTCTCTCTCCCTCTCCCTCTCCTTTCCTCTCTGAAATCAATAAAAATATACTTAAACCATTTAAAAAATAAAAGAAAGAATCTGCTGGCCAACACATGAATAGAGACCATTCCCAAAGATGAAAAACAACACAGGCACGCTCACCTGTCGGAACAGGATGGGGAAGTCCTCGGCACTCTCGGCCTTCCGGATCCCTTTCCCTCCACCGCCTTCGGAAGCTTTGATCATCAACGGGAAACCAATTCTTTCTGCTGCCTGGGAGGCAGAGGACAGACAGCCCCCTTTAGAAGTTAGATGTGTCCACTGCCACCAGGACAGGGGGACGTCCCGGCACCCGGTCCCCCCGGCTCTGGCTTACCTCCAAGCCCTCCTCTATGTCCTTCACACAGCCCTGGCTGTACACGTCTTCCGGGACGCTGATCCTCTTCCCCTCCTGCAGGCCATCCTCTGCCCACTCCACCGTCAGGCCTGGAGAGTCGCAAAGGAAGCTGAATCGTGCATGGATGGCAGGGGCACACACAACACAGAAACCCGAGGCCCTGACTCGCCAGAGCTGCTCTAGACCTGGCCTCCAGACCAGCGGAACACGGACAGTCCTTCAGCTTAATTAATGAATGGCTTTTCATTTTCTTAAGGACCGACTCAACCCTGAATGGGGAAATCTAGCTTAAGAAATTCAGACTGAGCCCTGGCCGGTTTGGCTCAGTGGACAGAGCATCGGCCTGCGGACTGAAGGGTCCCATGTTCAGTTTTGGTCAAGGCCACATACCAGGTTTGTAAGTTGACTCTCCAGCCCTGGTCGGGGCACAGGTGGGAGGCAACCATTCTTGGGTCTCTCTCACATCGATGTTTCTCTCTCTGTCTCTCCCCCTCCCTTCCACTCTCTCTAAAAATCAATTGAAACATATCCTTGGTTGAGGATTAAAAAACAACAAGAAATTCAGACTGACGCTACCAAGAATGCCGCATTAACCTGAATCTTTAAAAAAAAATCCCAGTTCTACCCTATGGAGTCATTAATATGTGAATCATTATTTTCCAATACCCTGTGAAGATTAAAAAAAAAAAAAAAAAAAACATTTCCCATCTCAAATTTAAAATTCAATCTTTAGAAGAACAAATCAAATAGAAAAGTCCTAAGACGTTTTTCCTGTTTATTTTTATATAAAAATATATCTTAGAAACCACACTATAAGAAATTTATCCTAAGGAAATGTTTAAATGTACACAAAGGTTTAAACATGAGATCATCAAGCCTCTGTTGCTGTTAATAATTTTTAAGTTAGAACAAAATAAACTGGAAACAACCTAAATGTATAACTAGAGAGGACTGTTAAGTAAATCATGGTACCTCTGTATGATATAATCCTAGGCAGGCATCTTAAATGTTGCAAAGTATATTTATTGACATAGAAAGATTAGTGAGAAAAAAAATAAGTCCCAAACTAGCAAATATAAGATCTCTGGGTTTTTTAAAGGACGTGCTTAGAAAAAAGGATGGGAAGGTAGACAGATACCTAAAATGCAACAAGTGTTCAACACAGAGTCATAGGATTATAAACGATTTCTATTTCTTTTCTGCATGTCTCATATTTATTTTCTAAGTTGTCTACAATGCAACTGTGCCACGTGTTCAATAACTTTAAATTTTTAAATGAAAGAGTTAAAATGCACACTTCAATAACTTTAAATTTTTAAATGAAAGAGTTCAAACGCACACTCTGTCACTCCCTCTGCTCACATTAGCAGCACTGGGCCGAGGAGTCCCCCCGTGTGAAGCTTGAGGTCCCTTACCGCTTCCGCTCCAGGGCAGTGTTGGAACCTGCAGCGTCTGGGCCACGATGGTAGAGGCGATCTTGTCTCCCAGGGCCCACATGGCCTCGCTGGGAGGGCCTGAGGGATGGGGGGTAAGGGGGGGGTGCAGAACCGAGTCAGCCACAAGTCCCTCACCGCCGAGGGCTGACCGAGTGCTCAGTGAAAGGACAATACTCAGGGCCAAGCTCTCGAGGAGTTTAAGATCAAGTCAAGGGAGCAAACAGTCTGTTAGTCTGCTACGTCAACTTCCAGCACACATGGACTGTGTGCCTGGTCTGAGTTGTAACCTAAGCTACGGGGCATACACAAAATTCACTTTGGGGGATGGGGGGAGGCAAAAAAGCGAGACCAAGAGGGCCAGCTAGCACCCAAAAAACTAGACCGCAAGTGAGCGGACTTTTCCTATAATGAACCAGATGGGGAATATACGCAGCTGTGTGGCCTGCTGCTCCCTGCCACTCATATGCAACTTTGCCAGTGTGAGTGAGAGCAGCCACGGGCAATCCGTAAGTGAATGAGCAGGGCCGTGTTTCAACAAAACTGTATTTACTAAAGGCAGGCAGTGGGCCGGATTTGGCCTGCGAGCTGTATAGCTTGCCAGCTTGTGGGCTGGACCACCAACCTCCAGAGAAGCTAAAGGAGAAGGAGAATCTTGTGTGACAGCCAATCAGAGACCATGGACAGAAAAAGCATCGTGGGCACAGGTCACCGGGCTAAGCTCTGGAACAGCAGGTGCTGATGTGCACTGAGCTGCTTCATACATAAGTCTATGTGGTGGCCTCAGAGGTAAGTGAGTGCTGAATGGTTCCCCTAAACCCACATGCGGCTCTTTGGCCCCTTGAGTGTGGCTCTTCCACAAAATACCACGGCCTGGGCGAGTCTATTTTGAAGAAGTGGCGTTAGAAGAAGCTGAAGTTTAAAAAATGTGGCTCTCAAAAGAAATTTCAATCGTTGTACTGTTGATATTTGGCTCTGTTGACTAATGAGTTTGCCGACCACTGCCCTAACCCATGCGAGGATGTCAGCATAATTACGCAGACTTTACAAATAAAGCCACAGACAGACAATAAGCATCGTTTTACCTAATAAAAAGCAGAGATGGGCCCTAACCGGTTTGGCTCAGTGGATAGAGCATCGGCCTGCGGACTCAAGGGTCCCCGGTTTGATTCTGGTCAAGGGCATGTACCTTGGTTGCAGGCACATCCCCAGTAGGGAGTGTGCAGGAGGCAGCTGATCGATGTTTCTCTCTCATCGATATTTCTAACTCTCTATCCCTCTCCCTTCCTCTCTGTAAAAAATCAATAAAATATATTAAAAAAAAAAAAAAAAAGCAGAGATGAGGGGCTCTGGTCCCAAGGGGCTAAGGCATTTCAAAGGCCTGAGAACAGCCCCCAAAAAAGGTGTGGCCTTATAAAAAATGTCACCTCCAAACCTAGTGATAAATCTGAACACGGCTGGCATGTCAGTACCAACAGGAACACGAGCAGAGGTCAGCTTGCCCCAGCATCATTCCACTGTGGAAACCATGGTAACGGCTCCATTTCCCTGGGCCCACCAACCTACCCAGGTGCCCTCCCGCCCCTGGACTGGCTTGCTCCTAACCATGAATATGTGGGTGGAAATACTGAACTGACCCCCCCACCTTACAGGGCTGCACGTGAAGAGAATCAGACCCGTCAACACCCCACTCCCCCCGTATCGGAGGGAGACACACTCTACCTAAGAAAGCAATCTCGTCCTTGCACAGGAGCTCCGGAAGTTTGGGGTTTTCGGAAGCATGGCCCCAGCCAGCCCACACCGCCTGCAAACACAGAGGCAAGAATGGAGATCTTCCTTCACAACCAGCCCCCCCACTCCCCTCCCCCCAACCCATCACACACCAAGAGCTCTTTGCTGGGTCACATCAGCCCTGGATTTCAGAGTCTCTAGGACCCAGCTCCTCTGCCCCTTCCGAGGGCGGAATCCAGCTGCCCTGGGGCCCAGGGCATCACCCCCGGGGGCAGACTGGGGCGCCGTCCAACCTACCTGCACGGGGATCCTCTTGGCGATGTCCACGATCAGCTCCACGTTGGCGTAGTTGTTGTTGTTGGGCCCCCCCGGGACGGGGACATACTGGTCTGCCATCTTGATATACTCTGCAGTGAAAGGGAGAGAAGAGGAAGAAGAGCAGAGAGACTGGAGTCGGCCGTGGGAAATCTGCAAGACGTACCCACATACGGCCAATGAAAGCATAACCAGGACGAGTCTAGGGTGACACCGGACAGACAGGTGTATAATCAGAAGAAAACTGAATATGACTTTATCTATGTAAAAATATCTGTGTTTAGCCCGGCTGGTGTGGCTCGGAGCATCAACCTATGAACCGAGTTCGATTCCCGGTCAGGGCACATGCCCGGGTTGCGGGCTCGCCCCCCAGTGGGGGCTGTGCAGCAGGCAGCTGATGGACGATTCCTCTCATCATCAACGTTTCTCTCTCTCTCCCTCTCCTTTCCTCTCTGAATAATACATATATTAAAAATACGTGTGTGTGTGGGAACAACAAAAAGAAAGAAGCAAGTTATCAAGTAGTGAGATTAGAGGTAGGGTTTTATTTCAAATTCCTAAACTCTTATCTTCACATTGTTTTGCCATGAAAGAATACAATGTTTGCATATCCTCCAGTGAAGGTTAAAAAAAAAAGATATAATGTGTGCTTCTAATCATGGTTAAAAAAACAAACATAAAATGGACCTTCTTGCTCATGCTGGGAGTGTGCAGGCCAGTCGCGATAAGTCTATTCTTATTGTTGCGAAACAGAGCTCCGATCTCTTTCAGCTCACCCATTTAACACTGTGCCATGAAACAACTCCCCTGCCCCTCCCCTGCCCTGGCGGCCACCATTCTCCTTTCTGGCTCTAAGATTTCGACCTCTGTCTGGACCTCATATAAGTGGAATCAGACAGCGTTTGTCTTTCTGGGACTGGTTTATTTCCCTCAGCATCATGTCCTCAAGTCTCATCCATGGGATAGGAAGTCAATGTTTTGATTTTAACATATTCATGCTCTTTAAGCCAGACATTCCACTCCAAGGAAGAGGTGCCAGAGATCATGAAGTGAGGAGTCAGACAAGCCCCCTCCTCACCGAGTTTCTCTCTCCTGTGGGAGGAGATGGACAAGCAAACAAACAGGCCTGGGCTCTGCGATGGGCAGGGAGGAGAGGAGAACGGAAGGAAGGTCGGGCAGGGAGGGGTGAGGCCTGCTGTGCAGTGAGCTTCAGGGAAAAACAGTCAGAAAAGGGTCCAGCACGCCTCAGGGCTCTGTGACAGGAAGCAGCAAGGCCTGTCCAGGAACTGAGGAGGTCAGAGCGACTGGGACCCAGGGAGGAAGGGCGAGAGGCATGCGATGGCACCAGGAGGCCAGCAGGAGTTGAGGCCGACAGGGTCTGGGACTTCAGCCTGAGCATGATGGGAAACCTCATGGGATAAGGCTGTGGACTCAGACAGCCCTGCGCTCCAGCCTTGTCATGTCAAAGAAATAATGAGTGGGCCTGGCCGGTGTTGCTCAGTGGTTAGAGGGTCGGCCCATGCACCCAAGGATCAAGGGTTCGATTCCTGGTCAAGGGCATGTACCTGGCTTGCAGGTTCACTCCCCGCCCCCTGTTGGGGTGCATTTCGGAGGCATCCAGTCCTATGTGTCTCTCTCACATAGATGTTTCTTTCTCTCTCTCTCTCTCCCCATCCCTCCCTGCCTTCTACTCTCTCCGAAAAGCAATGGGGAAAAAAATATTCTCAGGTAAGGATTAACAAAAATAAATAAAATATGATAATAATAAACGGAGCCACTTTAAAATGGAGCCAGGCAAAAGGAACTGCCTTACACATCTTCTGCCTCAAATCTTTGGAATGTTGAAAAGGGCAAAATAACCTTTGGACTGGGCCCAGGACAACACTGTGTTGCAAAAAAGAAACTATTTGCAAAGATTAACAAGAAAGCGGTTATTATGACTACGAACTGAAGATTAAAAACATGGTTTAGAATTAACATCACTATAGAATCTGCACCAACTGAAATGTAATTATTCCCCTTCCCTTTCTCATAACTACCCCTTGCTTTTGTATCCTAATCCGAACACTATTTGGGCTTCAGTCTGAATCAATGCATCCAAAATAGCAATTCTTAGAGGTCTCATTCGCATTTTGCCTCTCCCTTGGAAAACGAATAGTCGCATAGTCGCATACCGTTGGTATGACCCTGGGCAAGTGATTTATGTCCCCATGCCTCAACTGTCTCATCTAGAAAAGGGAGCCAACATCAAACCTGTCCTCTCTGTTCCTTGTGAGTTAAAAGGAGGCTGCATCGTGCAGGGCAGAGCCTGGGACCTGTGCCCAAGGTGGGGAGGTGGGGTTCAGGGGACAGGACTGAGGCTGCTGGTGCTAAGGACAGCACTGCAGCCTCTGGAGCATTTCAGGAGGGGCCACAGGACCTGAGATGTGTTTTTAAAAGGTCAGTTTGTGTGGAGAAGGGTCTGTAAAGAGATACGTTGTCCTGGATAAAAAGCCAATTGTCCAATACGAACACTAGTAGAATGATCTAGGCTAGTAGACAGAAAGACAGTAAATGAATAGGCAAATGGAAGAACAGATAATTGAAATACAGTGATACATCTGCAAAAAAACACATCTGGAGGGAGAGACAGCAATCTGTGGCCACATGGACAGCGCTCACAGATGGGAATCCGCTTTGCATGTGAGCCATTTGCACTTTTTTAAGACACAGAGGTCATTCTTGTTGTCAGCAGACATTTTAATTAAATGAAGAAGAAAAGACTAATAACTGCAGGCTCATGAGAGAGACAGCCTGGAAGTCTTTTTGGGGTCCAGAATGGACTTGCCCAGGTAGGTGCAGGTGAGGGCAGGCAAGGACAGGGCATGGCGGGGTGGGAGGGGTGGAAGTGAAGGCCCAAATACCTGCGTTGGCCTTGAGGTCCTCTGGAGTCACCATGACTACAAACCGGATGGCCCGCTCATTTCGGAACATCTCGTAGGCCCACCTGCGGATGGAGCGCATGCACTTCACGGCGGCGATGCCGTTATTGGCGATGAGCACCTGGACAAGGAAAGAGAAAGGGACCAGAGCTGCACATCTACCTGCAACGGAGGCTGCGTGCCACCCTGGGGTCCATCTCATGGCTGCAGAGGCTCCTGGAGTACCTGGAGCACACAGCCCCGCACAGAGCGGGTGCTCTAAGTCTGAATGAACGGATAAACAGATGGACGGATGACTGGATGGATGGATGACTGGATGGATGGATGGATGGATGGATGGATGGATGGATGGATGGATGACTGGATGGATGACTGGATGGATGGATGACTGGATGGATGGATGGATGGATGGATGGATGGATGGATGGATGGATGGATGACTGGATGGATGACTGGATGGATGGATGGATGGATGGATGGATGGATGGATGGATGGATGGATGGATGGATGGATGGATGGATGGATGGATGGATGATGGATGGATGGATGGATGGATGGATGGATGGATGGATGGATGGATGGATGGATGGATGGATGGATGGATGGATGGGTGGGTGGGTGGGTGGGTGGATGGATGGATGGATGGATGGATGGATGGATGGATGGATGGATAAATGGATAGATGGATGGATGACTGGATGGATGGGTGTATGGATGGATGGATGACTGGATGGATGGACAGATGGATGGATGGATGGATGGATGGATGGATGGATGACTGGATGGATGGATGGATGGATGGATGGATGGATGGATGGATGGATGAATGGATGAATAGATGATTAGTGGATGGATGGATGAATAAATGATTTTTGATGCCTCTGTTTGGTGCCATCGTGGTCACTTAACATTTTTTTGAGTGTTTAGGATGTACTAAGCTACAGTACAATGTATTTCATTTCATCTTCGCAACAGCCCTTTGAAAGAGATTGTATTATTATCCCTATTTGGGGGTGAAGACATTAAAACTCAGAGGAGTTAAGGCACTTGCCCAAGGTCACACAGCTAGTAAGTGGCAGAGCTGGGACCCGAGCCCTCCTCAGTCTGGCCTGCGCTCTGAACTCCACCCCCCACCATGCTGCCTCTGCATGCTGAAGGTTAAAGGGCCCCAATTTGTTAAGGAAAGGCAGTAATGCTGGCTGTCCCCAGCAATAGAGCGCAACAGAATGGGTCCTGGTTTCAATTCTTGTCTGTATCACGAACTTGCTGTGTGGCATTAGACAGTTCCTAAAACAATTAGGCGCCTGGCTTCAAAGCCCTGACTGACAAGAGCAAATCCATACGGGGGTGGGCAAAAGTAGGTTTACAGCGATGAGTATGTGAAACACAGTCTATTCTTATGTTATTATTTCTGTATTACTATATTATTTATTTTATTACTATTAACTTATTTTTGCCCGCCCTGTATTTTAAGGCCCTTACATCTCTGACTGATCTTCACAACAGCCCTGAGACACAAATCTTGTTAGAGAAGTGAGCGGTGATTGCCTCTATTTTATAGAAGGGGAAACTGAGCCCCGATGCCAGACCCCATGAGTGGCCACAGCAGACAGACCCCAGAGCTCCTGCCCCAGGTTCAACGCTCTTTCTCCCCTTTGAAAAATGGCAAGTTTGCCCTGGCCGGTGTGGCTCAGGGGTTAGAGTGTTGGCCCATGCACCAAAGATGGGGGCGCGTGCGAGAGGCAACCAATCTATGTATGCTCACACACTGATGTTACTCTCTTTCTCTCCTATCTCCTTTCCACTCTCTAAAATCAATGGAAAAAATATCCTCAGGTGAGAATTAACAAAACAAAAAAAGGGGCAAATTTTAGCTGTTTCCTTTCATCACTGTCATTCTCGCCCAGGGGTCTCCTCTCCTCTGAGGGGGCTGTAGGCCCTGGGAGGGCAGGGCTGGGCTTTATACTTGCCTCTCAATAACTCAGAAAGCAGCCCCTTGACAGAGGCACTTGCTCAGAGGCCTCAGTCTCCTCCCCTGTGAAAGGGGTCCACGCCCCTGCTGCTTTACCTGCTGCGAAAAGCTCATGATCCCAGCACCCAGCACGTGCTCACCAAGGGCTGGCTCGCACCCTTTCTCTGCAGCGTGAGCACCCTGTCTGAAGCTGATTCTCCACCCCACCCTGCCTGGCCTCGTCCAGAGCATGGGACCCCATCTGTACCTTCTCAATGACCCGGTCCCCCCCAAAGCGCATGACAAACTCGGCTGGCGAAGCCACGGTGAAGTCTCTGTGCACGTCCACCCTCTTGTGTTCTCGGCCCCTCTTCACCAGGTGGAGTCCAGACATGCTGGGCCTGCGGAGGGAACAGGGCAGGCACGCATGAGCAAGGGCACCTGGGGTGCCAGGGCGGAAGTTGGGTGCCCAGCACCCATAAAACCAAGGTCCACACGGAGAAGCATTCATTTCCCAAGGAGACTCAGGAAGAGGCCAGCACACGAACAAAGCAGCAGCCGTCCCCAGACCCACCCTGGGCTGTACGTTTAGATTTTTCATCTGAAATTAATGTTCACTTGATATGCCCAGCGTTTAGAAACTCAACACTAAGAAGCAAGGAAGAGGGGTGCAAGCGTTATGATCAGGGAGGGAGGATCACATCCTAATACTTGAGACGTGTTCAACTACAGCGATAGCGTTCATGCTCTTTTCTGTGTGTACCAACATTTGAAAACTGAAAACAAAAAATATATAATAAAAAAGTAGGGTTGCTTGCCCCACCCCCTCCAGACCCCGCCAGCAGAGGAATCGCTGCTCCGTGGCATTTCGGCACCTCCGGTGTTCCGAACAATGTGTGTGCCACCTTGTGAGTCATCCCTCTGAGCTGCCACCTGTGGCCCTCCTACCCTGAGCGACGAGGAATCAATGCTCTTACGTGGCCATCCCGTCCAATGCCCTCTTCCTGACCTCTCACTAGGGCCCAACGAGATTCACGTTCAGTGTTTTTAAGAGTCTGGGTTCGTGCCCTAAACGGTTTGGCTCAGTGGATGGAGCGTCGGCCTGCCGACTGAAAGGTCCCGGGTTCGATTCCAGTCAAGGGCATGTACCTTGGTTGCGGGCACATCCCCAGTGGGAGGTGTGCAGGAGGCAGCTGATTGCTGTTTCTGTCTTATCAATGTTTCTAACTCTCTATCCTTCTCCCTTTCTCTTTGTAAAAAATCAATAAAATATATTTTTTTAAAAAGTCTGATTGTTGTCCACAGGTGAGGGTTGGGTTAGACTAGATTTTCCTTCCTTTTCTTTTTTTTTTTTTTTTCCTGTAGTGAATGATTTTTTTCATTGACTTGTTTTCCTTGCACCGTTGCTAATTCCTCCCATTCCTTCTCACAGTTTCCCGCTAACGTAAGAGAGCTGATCCTCTCCATGGTGACATCGTTCCTGGAGGCCTCCACTCTCCTCTCATCTAGACTGGCTGTTCTCTGGGCCCCTGCATAGCTGTCACTCTGGGCCCTCCCTCTGCTGACGCCCTTCCATTCTCGTTGCCTTTCCCTGAGATCTGCTCCCTAATTTGGGGGACCCGGTGGCTCCCTCTACCTTGGTGACCTCCCTTGTTTGGCTAGGGCATGTCCTCTAGTAGCTTCAACCAGTTAAAAGGAGGGCACAATGGCCAGGCGCGTGACGATGCCGCGCCCCCACACACACACACATGCCTGTCCTGCTTCTGGCTGCACGGGCTCCCTCGTCACTGTCATCCCAGAGTCGCCTGGATTCTAACGGGGATCTGTTTCCTGTCTCCAGTGGTGTGGCTCTTCTTTGGTTTTCTCTCTTGTTTCCGTGGGAGACATCCTTGAGTAGCTGTCTAAGATAAGGTCTTCAGGGAGGTAAATGTTTTGCAGCCAGACATGTTCTAGAACTGTCTTCTGCCCTCACAGTTGACCCTCTGGGCCGGCCGTATGCGGAATTCTAGAAGGGAAAACCTTCTCCTTCGGAGTGCTGGACGCCTGGTGCCATTGTGCCGTGGCTTCCGAGGATGCTAGAGCCAGAGCCATTCTGGCCCTTGATCCTTGGTGGGTGACCTGTTTCTTTCAGATCCAGAAGCTTAAGGGAACTTCTCTGTCCTCTGTCCTCGCCGTCTCACAGGGAGAAGCTCAGATGTGTGTCTGCTCCCAACAGTGAGGCTGAGGGTCTGCTGAGCTCCTTCAATGTGGAAACTCAATCCGGGACTTTGTCTTCAGGTATTTCCCCGATGATTTCCCTGCCTCCTTTTCCTCTGCTCTTTCCAGAAGTCCTAAGACTTGGATGTAGAAATTCCTGACCTGGCCCACCAGCGTACATATTTCTCCCTCTCCTACTTTCTATCCCTTTTCTTTTACTTCCTGGGCAATGCCTTCCGCCTTCTCTTCTAACGGTTCCGGGGAGTTTTTCACTTCTGCTATCGTGTGCTTACTGCCCAAGAGCCTGGCTGTTTCGGGCCTGCAAATGTTCCTTTTTGTGCATCCTGCGTGTGACATCCTCGCCAACCTCGGTGAGAGGATTAACGGCAGCCTTTTCCAGTTCTCTTCTCCTAGTATGAGATTTCTGTTTCTTCCAAGTGTCCTGTGTCCCTTTGTTTGTTTGGGGCCCACCTTCCTATTAGAAACTGTACCCAAATGTTAGGTTACTTCTTCAGGGCCAGGAGCAGGAACGAAAGGGCTGATGACAAGAGCTGAGAATGTGGTAAGGCCAGTGGACCCTGAACTCCACTCTGGGAGGTCTGTGTTTTGATACCCCAAGTATCTTTTTTTTTTTTTCTTTTAAAATCTCAAGTGCTCCACAGAATAACAGTTTTGTTGTTGTTGTTGTTGTTGTTAATCCTTACCAAAAGATATTTTTCCATTGATTTTTAGAGAAAGTGGAAGGGAGGGAGAGAGACAGAGAGAGAGAAACATCGATGTGAGAGAGACACATCAATTGGCTGCCTCCCACACGAGCCTAGACCAGGGCCGGGGATCGAGCCTGCAACTGAGGTACGTTGACCAGAATCGAACCCGGGACCCTTCAGGCCACAGGCTGACGCTCTATCCACTGAATCAAACTGGCTGGAGCCCCAAGTATCTATAGAGTTGTCCTCCCTCGCTGGTCCAGTTCCCCAGGAGGAAGTGCCTGGGTCTCCTGCATGGAGGAAGGGTTGGCAGGGAAGAAGGGGGAACTGTTGGGACAGGTCTGGGGGAAAGGGCAAGTTTCAGGATTCAACACCTACAAAGACCCTTATCCTCCTGCTAGGAATACAGGCCCCACACCCGCAGGGTGCCCGTCAGTCCCCAGGCCGGAGACCATCGGCCTTTCCCTCTCAGAGAGCAAACCTCCTGCCTCCTATTGGAGTAGAACTGCGCAGCCCCCAGCCACAAGGAGCAGGAGAAGGGGGAGTAGCTCCGGGGGCTCTCCGCCTTCCTAGCTGCTGCTTTGTGCCTCAGCCCAATTGGTTCTGCTGAGCCAGTTCCCACTTGCCCATCCGTTTCCCAACCTCCCAAACGTTGCTCGTCTCCCCTCCTGTTCTCCCAGGCTTGATGGGCTGCTATCTTTTTGGAAAATCTCTTCGCTGTCGTTTGGGGGGACTTTGACAGGAGCGGAATCGAAAGGAATATTCAGCCCACTCTCTTAAACCAGCCAAAGGAGCCGCAGCCTGCCAGGAATTAGGTTAGAGGTTAACCACCCAGACGTGTGTCCGGAGACCATCACCAGCACCTCGGGAGGCTGGGGCTGAGTGGGTTCGCGCGGCCGAGAGTGTGGGTGAGAAGCTGATTGATTATAAGAACGCCGCCAGCATGCCCTGTCTATGATGAGGCAAATAAGCAAGTCAGGGAAAAGAAATTCCATTTAATGGGCAAGGAAACTGAGGCCCAGCCAGGCAAAGGGGATGGCCCAGCAAGTCGCCGGGCCTGGGACTCTTTCCATCACACCAGAAAGTAGGGTGTGGGCATTTTCTGCTATAAAGTCTCCGAGTCCAGTAGTTTCCCATGAGAAAAAACCTCCTCTACAAACCTGCAGTCTGTCCACCCTTCCCCGCCTCCACCCTCCTCCCCAGTGGCACCACCAAAGGCTCCGCCCATCAGAGATCAGGAAACAGACTTCTGGGCCAGGGGAACAAAGGAGAAATGGCTCTCCCTCCCAGGATCACGCCCAGGCCTTCCCTCCCCCCTTTACTTCCCCTAGGCCCGTGGTCGGCAAACCACGGCTCGAGAGCCACATGCGGCTCTTTGGCCCCTTGAGCGTGGCTCTTGCACAAAATACCACGGCCTGGGCAAGTCTATTTTGAAGAAGTGGCGTTAGAAGAAGTTGAAGTTTAAAAAATGTGGCTCTCAAAAGAAATTCCAATCGTTGTACTGTTGATATTTGGCTCTGTTGACGAATGAGTTTGCCGACCACTGCCCTAAGCGGTACCTTTGCCTTCCCCTCTCCTAAGCTCCAAGGGCCCTTCCTCTGCCTCCATAACTTGTTTCCTGAGCCCACGCAGCCCCGCTGGCTCACTTCTGCTACCTCTGTAACTTTCTACATAAACTTCCTCTTCTAATTTGAAAAAGAAAATCAAAAAGAGAAATGAAGGACGGAAACCCATCGTGTCTAGATGCCACTGTACGATACGTGCTTTACGTTCAGACTGTCTCTGTTCTGCTGCGATGTCTGAATGAATGAACGAGGGACTGAACAGATGGGTCCTGGCCCTCGCGATGGAGTGAGTGCCTCTGGTAAAGTGCCAGCAGCTTTTCTTCTGAAACCTCCCAGGATTGACCCGCTGCGATGCACTGGGACTTAGGAAAGGGCTCTGGAAGGTCGATAGCATCTTGCCATGTGAACGGTGCTTTTATCATAATTACATTTCGTTAACCAGTTGCTTTTTTTAAAAAAATTGATTTGAGCCCCAGCCGGTTTGGCTCAGTGGATAGAGCGTCGGCCTGCGAACTGAAAGGTCTCAGGTTCTGGGACTAAATTATGGGTGGTTTCTGCTCTCTTCTCTTTACCTGTGTTTGTTAGCTTTTCTGCAATCATGTATTATTTTCAATGAGAGAAAAAAGCTATTCGTTTTGTAATAGAGACACTGAAAGCCGTGGCTACTCCGGTATCCACCGAGTAAGGCACTCACTTTCCTTATCTTTAAAATGAGGGTAAGACCACGGGCCTCACTGGGCAGTGAGGGTTAATAAGTTAATACGTAGGAAGTAAAAGCTGGCGCCTGGTACACAGTAGTCTCCATATTATTGTATCAGTGCAGTGATGCTGAGAGGATGAAGCAGCTAATCCCCCAACCTCACCAGGAAAGGCATCAGGACCCCCTCTGCCCAGGCCTGCTCCCCATGGTCCTCTCTCCCCACTTGGTCAACAGCCTTGATCCTTTGGCTTCAGAAAGTCTGAAACAGCCCTAGCTGGGTGCTCAGTGGTTAGAGCATTGGCCTGCAGACAGAAGGGTCCCAGATTAGATTCTGGCCAAGAGCATATGCCTGGGTTGCAGGCTTGATCCCCAGTAGGGGGCATGCAGGAGGCAGCCAATCAATGATTCTCTCATCACTGATGTTTCTATCTCTCCCTCTCCCTTCCTGTCTGAAATCAGTAAAAATATTTTTTAAAAAGGAAGTCTGAAACATCCCATTCCAGTACACACAAACATTAAAACTCCAGCAATTTGGCCCTGGTCGGGGAGCTCAGTTGGTTAGAGTGTCGTTTCAATACACCAAGGTTGCGGGTTCGATCCCCGGTCAGGGCATATACAAGAATCAACAATGAATGCATAAATAAGTAGAACAATAAAAATCAATGTTTCTCCCTTTCCTCTCTATCTAAAATCAATTAATTAATTAACTTTAAAAAAAATAACCCTAGCAATTTGACCTAAAGTGCAACAAAGAAAACCTCCCTTGTCAGAAAAGCCACGGTGTGGCCTGGGGACAACCACTCTCGAGCAGCATTGTGACTTCAGAGCCGGTGGCCGAGCCCCTCCATCAGCTGGGTCCCAAGCCCCTCGTAGCAAAGGGGGCCGGGGAGCGCACACGAGTGGCCGGCGTGGCTTTTGAAGGCCCCATCCCTAGGCCGGCGGCTATTTTTATTTGTTTTGGACAAAGTTGGAGGCCAGCCGCCATTGGCTCTGGAGGGCTGACCTTCGGCTGGCATTTGGCAAGTGCGGAAGGTGACATATTCCATGGTAACTTTGGAAATGGCTGCAGGTGCAGTCAACTACGCGACAGAGCTGTCAGCCAAGCACCAAACACTGTCAGCTGCTGGGCCACAGGACCAGGGCGAACCGCATCAGGAGGGAGGGGACAGCAGTCTCCAGTCACCTGGGATCAGCACGGGGGCTTCTCCCTGAATCCCCACCGCCATCATCTCCTGCTCAGGATGAGGAAGCCGAGGCTCAGAGAGGCCACTGACCTGAGGTTCCAATGCGACACCACCTGGCCCTCAGAATCCAATGTTGAGCAGAAAGCTAGCTGAGATCAATGGAAATACCTCTATTGTCTGGACTTTAAACAACAAGCACTACCCGGCCAGTGTGGCTCAGTGGTTAGCATCCACCCATGAACCAGGAGGTCGCGGTTTGATTCCCAGTCACATGTCCAGGTTGCAGGCTCCAGACTCAGTGTGGGGGCGTGCAGGAGGCAGCCAATCAATGATTCTCTCTCATCATTGATGTTTCTATCTCTCCCTCTCCCTTCTTCTCCTTGAAATCAATAAAACATATTTAAAAAAACAAACAAGCACATATGGTTGAGAGGTACTCAACTGGGACCAATTTTGCTCTCCAGGGACACACAGCAATGTCTGCATACATGTTCCACTGTCACAACTTGGGGGCTGCTACAGGCATCTAGTGGGCAGAGGTAGAAAGACATCTAGGGTGTCTTTCAACATCCTGCAAAGCATAGGACAGCCCCCACACAAAGAATTACAGGGCCCCCAAATTCAATAGTCTGCAGTGAGGAACCCTGGGAGACCACAGCCATCCTCCCGGGCTTTGAGTCTAGAATCTGCTGCGTATGGCCTGTGTGATCGTGGGAAGGTTACTTCAGTCCTCTGTGTCTCAGTTCCCTCAGAGGATGACAATATTCAACAATATTAACAGCATCTGCCTCATCGAGCGAGCGTGTGCCCAGGGCTCATGGCCTGCAGTAAAGAGCTTTGCCTCAGGCGTCTCTCTGCAGGGCAGCCATTATGAAAGCCCCAGTAAGGCCCTGGCCCGGTAGCTCCGTTGGTTAGAGCGTCGTCCTGATAAGCCAAGGTTGCTAGTTTGATCCCCAGTCAGGGCACACACAAGAAGCAACCAATGAAAGGAAGAGAGAGACACAGAGAGACAGAGAGAGAGAGGGAGAGGGAGAGAGAGAAACATCGATCTCCCAACGGGGAGTCGAACCCACAGCCTGGGTACGTGCCACGACTGGGAATCGAACCTGCAACCTTTTTGGTGAATGGGACAATGCTCCAACCAAGCGAGCTACCCGGTCAGGGCTGGTTTTTACATTTTTTAATGTTTGAGAAAGAACTGTATTTGGGGACACATAAAAATTACATGAAATTCAAATTCCAGCCCTGACCGGTTTGGCTCAGTGGATAGTGTCGGCCTGCGGACTGAAGGGTCCCAGGTTCGATTCTGTTAAAAGCAGGGGTCCTCAAACTTTTTAAACAGGGGGCCAGTTCACTGTCCCTCAGACCGTTGGAGGGCCGGACTATAATTTAAAAAAAACTATGAACAAATTCCTATGCACACTGCACCTATCTTATTTTGAAGTAAAAAAACAAAACGGCAAAAACACCTGCATGTGGCCCGCGGGCCGTAGTTTGAGGACGCCTGGTTAAAAGGCATGTACCTTGGTTGCGGGCACATCCCCAGCAGGAGGTGTGCAGGAGGCGGCTGATGGATGTTTCTCTCTCATCGATGTTTCTGACTCTCTATCCCTCTCCCTTCTTCTCTGTAAAAAATCAATAAAATATATTTTCTTAAAAAACACAAATTCCATTGTCCATAAATAAAGTGTGCTTGGGATACAGGCAGGCCCGTTCGATTACATATTACCTATGGCTGCTGGTGCAGTCAACAGCAGGCCTGAGCGGCTGTGACACAAACCATGTGGCCACGAAGCCGACAATGCTTACTCCCCGGCCCTTCATGAAAACAGGTTGCCAACTCTGAGCTAGGCAGCGGTTTTCAGCCCCGACTGTACACCCCATCATAGGAGAAGCTTTAAAAAAAAACACCTCAGGTCCTCAGAGAGTCCAGCCTAGTCCTGAACAGCTGAGCCCAGTCCTGAAGGGCAGAGCCAAACGCTGAAGAGCCGAACCCAGACCCGAAGCGGGGAGCCCAGACCCAAACAGCTGAAGCCAGTCCCGAAGGGGGGGACCTCTCTCCCAAGAGCGCAGCCTACCCCCCCAAGCAATGCTATTCTCCCAGCAGGCCCCAGGGAGCCAGCCTCGGTGGGTCCGAGTGATTCCCACAGGCAGTCTTGTGGAGCCCGGGGCTTCGTCAAGGCCCCTGTCAATTTGATTTTGATGGACTTAGCCCAGAGTAGCCCAGCCACGGCCTAACATCCGAATCCAATCCCCAAGTGCTGAACTAGTACCAAAGAGCCGAGCCTCGCCCAGAAGAGAGGAGAAGCTTTAAAAAGTACCGATGCGCCCTGGCCGGTTTGGCTCAGTGGATAGAGCGTCAGCCTGCGAACTGAAGGGTCTGAGGTTTGATTCCGGTCAAGGGCATGTACCTTGGTTGTGGGCACATCCCCAGTAGAGGGTGTGCAGGAGGCGGCTGATCGATGTTTTTCTCTCATCGATGTTTCTAGCTCTCACTCCCTCTCCCTTCCTCTCTGTAAAAAAAAATCAATAAAATACATATATATATTTTTTAAAGTACTGATGCTTGGGCCCCACCTGGACTACTGTCATTAATCAGCATGCCTGGGGGTGAGGGGTCGGGGGACACCCAGGCATCTACATGTTTCAAAAGTCCCCCCTGGAAATTCTAATGTACAGACAGAGGTGGGCACCACTGATAGATCCACAACCAGCATTGCCACACAGACTGCTGGCCTTGGTTCTGAGCAGAATTCCCACAGCAGGGATGTCACCCATCGGGGGTCATGGGGCATTGTGGGACTCACTGAAGACCAGATTCTTCCGCCTTCCCCTCCCCAACTTGATTTCATCCCATTCAACTCAAGTCTCTCCCAAGAAGCCCTCCTCCAACCACTCTGCCCCACATGCATTTCTCCATTCTCCGAACTCCAGCCCTGTTGGCACCGAGAGGGATGCTGGGCAGCATTTGGAATCTTGCCTTCCTACTACTTCTGGCTCCTCCATAGAGGGTCCAGCCTTCGAGACAGGATCCCAACAGCCTCCTGACTCCACAGACCTCTTTCACAACCCAAGTGTCGTTACGGCTATCAGTTGTGCAAATGTGTATGCTGACCTGGGACAGCGCTTAAGGCCAGCACCTCCCACGGCTTGGCATCAGGCACAGTGCCCAGGTCTAGCGCTGGACAGTCTCAAGAATCCTGGAAAGGCCTATTAGAATTAGCACCGTTGACAGATGAGGAAACTGAGGTTCAGAGGGTGGACGGCATTCGCTCAACATCACACAGCTCAGTGGCAGAGTGGGGCTGTCTAATTCCATCTTTTCAGCACCTCTTAAGCTAAGAGAAGTGAGCCAATAAAGCATCTTCATATTAGAAATATGGTGACTACATGGCTGAATTTGCAGGGACGATTCCAATTTCTTTTCTTTGTTGTTTTTTTTTCTTGTCTTCCATCGATTTTTTTTTCTTTATCTATTAAGGTATTAACATATGTGTCCTTATCCCCCCACTGCCCTCCCACCCCCCCATTCCAATTTCTTACACATTTATTCTTTTGGATTAACGTGGTTTATGAAAGGTATGTTTTTGGATTAAAGTGCACAATCCAATGTGATTCAACACTTGCCTGGCCTAGTGGCTTAGTTGGTTGGAGCATCATCCCGTGCACCAAAAAGTTTCGGGTTCATTTTCTAGTCAGGGCACGTACCAGATTGATCCCTGGTCAGGGTGTGTGCAGGAGGCAACTGATGGATGTTTCTCTCTCTCTCTCTCTCTCTCTCTCACCCATCTCCTCCCTCCCTCTCTCTAAAATCAGCAGACATATCCTTGGGTGAGGATTAAAATAAATAAGAAAAAAATAAATGTGATTCAATACTTGTATGTAAAATTTTGAAGTGAATAACTTTATAGATCAGAAAAAAAATGTCTCCTGTGTAGGTCACGTGGCCTGCTTTGGGTGTTTTTACCAAAGGAGTTAATTCGGAGCTCCAAATGTAGAAGAAACGTGACCTCCGCGCTCAACAAGATTCGGCACATGAGCAAGATCGAACTGTACACCCTGCCCCTCTGCAGGCCCTTTGCTCAGACACACCCTCAGCACCCCCAGGAGGGTCCCCTGAAGACAGATGTTAGCCTCCTCTTTGCAAGGACCAAACAGCAACAAGGTCAGCCTCCCTCCTGGCGGCTGACCACGTCTGGGGCACGTCTCTTGCCTTTTCTGAATGCCCATCAAAGGAATTAAACCACCGCGGAGTTCCTTCCAGCTTCAGGAGTCCTCACTCCCTGGCATGCTCATGAGCCGCAGTGACTAGTTCTCTACTAAGTCCTTTAATCTTCTGACTAGTCCAACATTAGGAAAGGACTCTTTATTTCTGAACTGGTCCTCTTAAAGCAGTAGAAACCGGCTGCCTATAGAGAGCCCTTTGGGCAGCAGACTGAGTGTGAATCTTGGTTATGTTCTCTTTGGCACTGAGAGTCTCAGTTTCCTCATCTATAAAATGGGGATGAGCCCTGGCCAGTGTGGCTCAGTTGGTTGAGAGTCGTCTTGTGCACCAAAAGGTCACTGGTTCGACTCGTGGTCAGGGCACATACCCAGGTTGGAGGTTCGATCCCAGTTGGGGTGGGTGCAGGAAGCAACCGATGTTTCTCTCTCTCTAAAATCAATAAAAACAAACAAACAAATAAATAAAATCAATAAAAACATATTAAAAATAAAATGGGGGTCCAACCCAGTCTGGATCAGTGGATGGAGCATCAGCCTGCAGACTGAAGGGTCCCGGGTTCAATTCCAGTTAGGGGCACATGCCTGGGTTGTGGGCTTGATCCCCAGTAGGGGTCATGCAGGAGGCAGCCAATCAATGATTGTCTATCATCATTGATGGTTTCTATCTCTCTCTCCCTCTTCCTTCCTCTCTGAAGTCAATAAAAATATATTTAAAAACAATAAAAAATAAAAATAAAATGGGGGTGACAGCAACCACTTAGCGCCCCCTGGTGGTGGTGAAAAGAGGGCATGAGAACACACCTACAAAACGTTGGGCCTGGCACGTTGAAAGCACATGGCGAAGGATAGCAATTATTACAGTTGCAGCACATGGGCCTTGAACACATCCAGCTCCCCCACTGGCTCCACGGCAGAGGTCATGCTTTTCAAGCATCTTAAAGGGATAATATGAACCCCGTATAAAGCGTGACGTAGAATAAAGGTTGGCAAATATTTTCTGTAAAGGACAACATGGTAAATACTCTAGGACTAGGTGGTACGGCCCAGTCTTTGTCCCACTACTGAACTCTGCCCTTGAATTTTGAAAGCAGCAGCCATAGGCAATGTATAAACAATGAGCATGGCTGTGTTCCAATAAAACTTTATTTGTAGACACTGAAAGTTAAATTTCAGGTCATTTTTACGTCACCCAATAGTATTCTTCTTTTGATTTTTTTTTTTTTTTTTTTTTTTAACCATGCTTTACTGACAAAACCATACAAAATTGGGCTGCGGCCACAGTAAGCTGAGCCGGTGGTAGAATACTTAATGTCGAGTGAAAAGGCATCTGTATGCTTGGAGTTCATACATTAAAACATACCTGCCCGGGGGGGGAAAAAAAAAAGCCTGTATGGACAGATACACAGCAACTATTAATCAACATGGGGGGGGGGTGGGGGTGAGGGGTGGGGAGGTTGGGTATGGGTGATGTTTGTTCCTCCTTCCTGCTTATCTATAATTGTCTGAATTTTCTTTTTTTTCTTTTTAAATATATTTTATTGATTTTTTACAGAGAGGAAGAGAGAGGGATAGAGAGTCAGAAACATCGATGAAAGAGAAACATCGATCAGCTGCCTCTTGCACACCCCCTACTGGGGATGTGCCCGCAACCAAGGTACATGCCCTTGACCGGAATCGAACCCGGGACCCTTGAGTCCGCAGGCCGACGCTCTATCCACTGAGCCAAACCGGTTTCGGCTGTCTGAATTTCAACAACGAACGTAGCATCACGTTGGTAATTTTATAAAATGAAGACAAAAAAAAAAAAAGAAAGAAAGAAATCTAGGAGGCGGGGCTAAGAAGCACTCAAGGCACAGACATGCCTACACGAACCTGCTCAGAAAATGACCTTAAATGTGATGCCTACTCGAATGCACGTTGCTTCTCCCCGGACCTGACAACCACGAGGTTTCGAAGAGACCTGCCTTCCACGACCACCCCGTTTAGCAAGGCGGAGGGGGAGGGGGAGGGGGAGGGGGGACGCGGGGCCCCCGCCGGCCGGTCAACCTTGAGGCACCTGTGCGGACCTGCGTGGCCCCCCCTCCGAACAACGTCACCGCCTCCTCCGGCCTCCTCTCCCGCCGCCAAGGCCAGCCAGCGCGTCTGCAAGGCGGGCACAAGTTGGTTAAAAGACAACGGTCGTTAAAACGGCAGGCTTACTTACTTTACTTGGCGGTCGGGGAAACAGACCTTGCCCTTGGCCGGGCTCATGTTGACCGCCCCGCCGGCCGACCCCGCCGGGCGCCTGCCGGGGCGCGGAGCATGTGTCCCCTTAGCCCCCTGCAGCCGCCGACCCGGGGTCCGGGGCCCAGCGGGGCGGCCAGGTCGCGGCCGGGCGGCGGAGGGGCGGTCCTAGCGCCTCTGGGGCCGGGTTGGGCGGCTGCCTGCGGGCGGCCGACTCCGCGCGGCGCTTCCTCCATCCCGAAATGCCTCCTGCGCGCAAGGGTCCGGCCCAGACCCCGCCCTTGCCCCGCCCCCGAACGGGCCCCGCCTCCCGGGGAGGCCCCGCCCCCGGGACCTCCCATCCTTGGAGCCACAGCTGACCTTGGGCTGGGGCGACAGCTGCCGGGGCGAAAAGACGTCTTGGCTAATGGCCTCCCCTACAGATGGACAGCTGCAAAAGAACTCGCAGTCAATGTGCTTGAAGACACATACAGCAGGGAGGTGGTGGAAAATGTGGGTCATCTGAAATGTGAGTCAGCTGTCACCACGTGCCTGGGAAAAGCCCTTGTACTCAAGTCAACTTTGGGCTTCCAAGTTCCAGATTTTGCTTCTTCTCCCGCCTCTGCTTCCACGGACTTGTTTGCTCCGGGCCCCGCCTCTCCGAAGGGGGCTTTCTAAGCACATACTGTGAACCATCTGGGTCCCCTTCTGAACTGAGGGCCTCCTGCCCGGCTGGCATGGCTCAGTGGTTGAGGGTCGACCTATGCCCCAGGAGGTCACGGGTTCGATTCCCGGTCAGGGCACATGCCCGGGTTGTGGGCTCGATCCCCAGCGTGGGGCGTGCAGGAAGCAGCCAATCAATGATTCTCTCTCACCATTGATGTTCCCTCTCTGAAATCAATCAATAAAAAATATATTGAAAATAAAGTGAGGGCTTCCTAGACCCGGGAGACCCCAGACAACCTGAGCCCTTAAATAAGGCCCTTTCTGGTAAGATGAACACTTATTGGGTGCTTTTTAGTGCCCTTGTCCTACCGTTTTTGTTCCCATAAGGCAGAGATAAAGGTTGCCCAAGGTGACAGCTGGTAACTTGAACCCAGGCAGAATGAATGAATGAATGACTGCTTCTCCAAGTAGTCAGAATAAATAAAAAGAATCCAAAACATTGCCTAGAAAATACTGCAACAATAATTAATGTAGCCTATGTTCATAGCAAACAGAAACAAAAACAAAAAAATGTGTTTGCAAATGATTCCCTTCAAAAAACATAGCCAGGGCCACACCTTGGGGGGCACCATCTACATGACCAGCAAAGGCCCCGTGACCTTCCCTAGGAGGTGTATTAGCAGCCCTGCCTGAGGGCACGGGTTAGTTGTACTTGAACCATATAGTAAATAACGTTTCAACAAAAGGTTAAGAAATAGGCCCTGGGAGGGTAGCTCAGTTGGTTAAGAACATTGTCCCGATACACCAAGGTTCCATCCAGGTTGGATCCCTGGTCAGGGCACATACAAGAATCAACCAATTAATTCATAAATAAGTGGAACAACTAATCGACGTCTCTCTCTCTCTCTCTCTCTCTCTCTCTCTCCTTTCCTCTCTCTAAAATCAACCAATAAAATAATAATTTAAAAACCCCAATAGGTTAAAAAATAAATAACACAGGTGAACAAAATTCTCAGTTCTTCAGAGTTTCTTTCTGGCCTTAACCTTCACCCCTCCAAAAAAACAAACACACCTTAAGCTGATTTTTTAAAAAGTTTCAAACCAAAATCTAAAAGTATTCACCACCACTCCACGCCCCCCCGCAATGACCCAAATTTAAATGTAACCACCTCAAAATTATGAAAACAATTAAAATCAGGAAATGAAGGTATTTCAAAACACCCTACCCGACCCACAGTCAGTCCGGATCACGCCGGCAAGAACTCTCAGCAGGTTACTTCCATTGCTCTGGATTTTTATTCTCTATGGACAAAACCCCAACACTCGCTGAACACTGTGTGATATTCTAACTTCTCTGCTCACCTGCCCTAATACACGGGGCTTTGCCCAGGGCTCTCAAAGAGGGGTTTCACTTAGGTGGCTGGGCTTTGCCTGTCATCAGAGGGATGACAACTTGGGTTTTTCTCTGCTGCGTGATTAGCGAATAGAAGATGAGAAGGAAAGAATAAGAGGCACCCCTATACACACCACCATTATATCAGCATTAGTACTTGTGATTTTCTTTTTTTTAATATATTTTATTGATTTTTTACAGAGAGGAAGGGAGAGGGATAGAGAGTTAGAAACATCGATCAGCTGCCTCCTGCACACCCCCCACTGGGGATGTGCCCGCAACCAAGGTACATGCCCTTGACCGGAATCGAACCTGGGACCCTTCAGTCCGCAGGCCGATGCTCTATCCACTGAGCCAAACCGGTTTCAGCAGTACTTGTGATTTTCAATGAAATGGTTCACACTTGGCTGTGCTTGCAATCTCGTGCTGTACGCCCTTCTCCCCAGACTGATCAGAGGCTAAATTTAAGTTGTTGATATTGCAGAAAGCCCAGATTGGTGACAGCACGCACACACACACACACACACACACACACACAGAGAAAATGCACATGCAACTGGCTAGCGGCAGGTGCAAAGGCACGCTCAATGACTGCCCTCCGGCCTATCCCTGCTCGCTGTGTGACCCGTTCTCTCCACTTCCTCTTCCGGAAAATCATGGGCATAATATGCACTTTTGTGAAAAAAATTAAAAAATAATCCCTTTTAATATATGATGGGGGAAATATTACAGAAAAGTATAGAGCGAAAGTGAAAGATTTTTTTTCTAAAACAGGATGCTGATGCTTAAGGGAAAGGGGAAAAAATAACATGTTTGGTACTCTGGACCCTGTATTGATAGGATAGCCAACCTCCCCCGGACCTCAACATTCATTCCACAAATAGAACAATGAAAAGACAGGGACCCCCTTGATCCTGGGCTGCCAGAGACTATCTTAGTTGCTAAAGAGTCTTGAAAATGGGGGGGGGGGGTCTGTCCGTCCCTCCCTAAATTAACACATGAATAAATAAATTAAGATAGCCCAAACCCGTTTGGCAGTGGATAGAGCGTTGTCCTGAGGACTGAAGGGTCCCCAGGTTCGATTCTGGTCAAGGGCATGTGCCCTGGTTGCGGGCGCATCCCCAGTGGGGGGTGTGCAGGAGGCAGCTGATCAATGTTTCTCTCTCATCGATGATTCTAGCTCTCTATCCCTCTCCCTTTCTATCTGTAAAAAGTCAATAAAAATATTTTTTAAAAATAATAATAAAGATATAGAAAGATCCATTGCATTCCATTTAGAGATATAAATATGTATAGAGAGTTTAAAGTTTTATGAGCTGCTCACTACTCGGAACTGATGAGAAAGGGATGGATGGCGACCATGAAGAGGAGAGGCCTGGGGAGGCGGCTGTGAGCCCATCCCAGATGCTATGGGGGACAAGGGGGGCAATGCAAATCCCAGGGGTCCCTTTCCTTTCCGCTGCACCTTCACTCCCTGGCCGGGTTCCTTCCTTCATGTCCACACCCCACAGACCCTCACTCCACACCCAGGGTCCGAGGTGCGCTTTGCAAATCTCTCAAACTCCCACGTGGAAGTGAGCATTCTGGGAAAAGGCAGAGCAAACCCCCGGCACCTGCGTGCTAGTTTGTATGTTAGCCTGTCTCAGGGACACTTCACCTGCCGTTTCAATCCCTCTTCCTCCTTCGCGGACACAGGTTGCCCTACCTTAAAATCACAGTCCTGGTGAGGTGTGTGAATAGCCATGACCACAGGTAAGAACTTTGGAAGATGCCCATTCAATGGATGGCAACCGAGGCAGCCTGCGGCCATCCACGCCCGGCACTTCCTCCCGTGTGATCTCAACACACTTCCAAGGGAGACCTAGTCTTACCCTGCTTCGACAGAGAAGGGAATTGCAGCTCAGAGAGGTCATGGGACTGCTCTGAGATTTGAACCCAGATCTGTCTGCCTGCGGGTCCTGGGCCCTTACTATGACACTATGCTTTGCATTTAATGACAATGAGTGCCCGGTGGGCCCTGCTTTAAGTGCTGTGCTCATAGTAACTCCACTAAGCCTGACTCTGGCCCTGTGAGGTAGGGGCCACTGTGGCCTCATTTGAGAGGACGCTGAGGCACAGAAAGCTGACAGCTCAACCCCAGGTCACATGATGGCTGGTGGAGGAGTCAGCAGGCCAGTCCTCAGTCAGCTGGCCTCCAGCGTGAGTGCTCTTAACCCCTCCACCTATCAAGGGCAATGTCCTGGGCTCCTGGCCGCTCAGCCCTTCCTGAGCCTGTCCTCCAGAGCGCAGGGGCCAGGTCTCACTGTCTATGCGTCCACAGTGCCAATCACAGTGCCTGGCACCCACCTGCAGGGCTGCAAAAAGAGCTCCCAAGCCAATGAATGGAGGGGACAAACCTTAGCTACCGCCCTTGACCATTTCATCTCTTAGCTTGTCCTGAACTTGTCTGGAACCCAGACCCTCTGCGGTAATTAGCAAAGGAGAAAATGGTTATAAATTAACGTGCTTTTTCCAATTTTCCAGCTGCTCTCTTTTCCCCACCTCCCAGCCCCTACCGACCCCTCCACACACAAAGAAACGAAAGCCAAGACTGTTAGAGCCACGGAGGACCTCAGAGCATCCAGTCTGGCTCAGAGAGGGTAGGTGGTGGCCCCAGGATCCCACAGCGGAATGGGTGCTTGATCAGTTGTCCCGTCTCCTGCCTCTTCCATTAAGGGAAAGAACAAGTTAGAAGGAGGGAGGAGGTGCCTTTGCTGGAGCCCAGGTGAGGTGGCAACATCATTACCGGGAGTTTTCAGACCACTTTCTAACCTGCTTCTGCTGAGGGTCTGGGTTCAAGCGGTGCTCTGGGCCTGGCGATCTTGCTGGGAGACCTCAGACAGACCCCCGAACCTCTCCAGCCCTCAGCTTCCTATCTAGGAAGTGAGATCACTGGTTGACTCCCCACCAATATCCTTTTTAAAAATCTTTATTGATTTCAGAGAGGAAGGGAGAGGGAGAGAGAGACAGAAACATCAATGATGAAAGAAAATTATCGATCGGCCGCCTTCAGCACGCCCCCTACTGGTTCATAGGTCAAAGCTCAACCACTGAGCCATGCGTGTCAGGCCCCTCCAATATCCGTTATGTTTTATTATTAAACATTGCTAAAACTTGCTATAACAATATTTACAGCAGACAGTTAGAAAACACAGAAGAAAATTTAAATTATGGATAATCGTACCACATAGAGACAGCGATGATTAATTATTTGGAGACACTCCTTCCTGCCACACGCACACGTTTATTAAGCACAAGCACTTTTTGTGCTTATTATGTGCCAGGGATGTTCTAAGCTCGTGACATACACGTATCCACAGTCCTTTTTCCGAAACTCATGGGGCCTCATGGGCTTCGGAATTGGGGGATTTTTTTTTAGGAAGGTAACACTTAATGCTTCGCATTTTCACGTTAATATTTGGTAGCAGAAGACATGAATATTCACACAAAATGGGATAAAGCCTACAAATAACCACAACTATTCCAGGCAGGTTTGCTGGTAAAGGAGTTCAACGCCAACTCATGAACTTGAGTTTCGTAACTTTGACTCTCAGGACTGAGTTGTGCAATCCCGAACCCATCCGTCCCACTCAGTCCACACATGCGCCCCCCCACAGGGCAGCACTGAGGATGACAAGCTAGCGAGAGGCGGCTTGGAACCTGGCAGCTCACCCCAAGCCCACTGTGCCCTAACCACACTGCTGCTTGTTCAACAAAACGGGCCCACCTTCGTTTCGTGGTACGTGAACGTCTATTCTGCCACATCATGCATGTTCTCATCGCCTCTATTTCTGAGGGTTGCATGGGAATTCCAATCCTCGGGGACTGTTTCCAAGTGCAAGGAAAGGCCAAGTCCCAAGTCCTGGCCCGAGAAGAACCCCAAAGAGAAGAGACTGGGGGGGAGGGGAGATCTGAACAGGCAGCACTAAGTCACTGGGTGGGAAAATGGAAGGGATGGGGGAGAATACCTAACCACATTTAAAAGCAGGAGAAACATTCCAACTTGGAGTTTCACCCCAGAACTAGTCTACAAAGTCACAAGATTTCTACCAAAAGAATTGTCTGCATACATTCTACTTCTGCTCAAGAGCCACATGGAAGTGTCTATTCATTCGTTCATTCATGCATCCACCCATTCTTCCGCCCCATTCATGAGGTGTTCTGCACGCCGTGGGAAACCAGAATTCTGTCTTTGACAAGGTGGGGTTGCCCGTTTCATTCGTGCATTTGGCAAATATTTATCCAAAGTCTACGGTGAGCTGGCACCAGGCTGGGGAGTGGGGAACAGCTGAGGCCCCTGGCTTCATGGAGCCTGCAGGCGGCAGGTCACAACTCAGTAAACCAATCAGGACATTGAAGACGATCTCAAAGAGGGATTAAGGGTTGTGAAGGCAACACATCAGCATGATGGATCAAGAAATGGGGCACGAGCAGTGAAAGAAGAATCTCTTACCCTTTGAGACAGCATGGAGGGACCTGGAGAGTATCCTGCTAAGTGAAATAAGTGAGTCAGAGAAAGACAAGTGTCCTATGATCTCACTCATATGTGGAATCTAAGTAACAAAATAAACTGATGAACGGAGTGGATCCAGAGACATGGAAGCCTGGAACACAGTGGGGAATCTCGGAGGGAAGGCAGAGGAGGGTGGGTGGGAGGTAATCAACCAAGGACCTTGTGTGCATATACGCATGGCCTATGGACACAGACAATGGGGTGGTGAGGGCCTGGGGCGGGGGCGGGATGGAGGGGGTCAATGGGGAGGAAATCGGGACATACGTAATACTTTCAACAATAAAGAATTATTTTAAAAAAGAAAAGAAATGGGGCACGAGGGAGGAAATTTTAAAAGTGGGAGGGGGGCAGGGAAGACCCTCAGAGACAGAGACTCTGACGGGCAAAAGCCGGAGGGGGAGGCAGGACCGGCTACAGAATTTACGAGGCCCACGGCACGATGTGTGGGCCCCTTGTTCAAAAGTTATTAAGAATCTCCAGATGTGAGAGCAGAGCAAGCAGAGCACTCAGCCAAGCGCACAGGGCGCGGTGGGACTGCACAGGTCAGGGCCATGGCGCAGTCCCTGGGGGGTGGGGAGGGAGTCGAGGGTGTGAAGAAGAAAAGGAAGCATTTCCGCCCAGAGGGCACAGCAAGTGCAAAGGCCCAGAAGGAAGCGGCAAGTGTGAGTATTCTGGGATGCAGAGGGCACAGGAGGAAGAAGAAGGCCTCTTTGCAGACCAATAAAAAAAGAGCGTCTCTCCAGCCCTGGCACGGTGGCTCAGTTAGTTGGAGCATCTTCCCAGGCACCGAAAGGTGGCGGGTTCGATTCCCAGTTAGGGCACATACCTAGGTGGCAGGTTCGATCTCCGGTTGGGGCACAAACAGAAGGCAACCCATTGCTGTTCTCGCATCGATGTTTCTCTCTCATCTCTTTCTCTGTCTCTCCCACTCTCTTACCCTCAAAGGAAAACATATCCTCGGGGGAGGATTAACAAACACACAAAGTTTTTAATAAAATAAAATCAATGAGCATATCCTCAGGAGAAGATTAAAGAGAAAAGGAAAAGAACATCCCCCCACATACTAAGCACATGCATTTTCCATCCATGGCCTTGCCGGTCTCCCAGCAGTTGGCCTGGCAGGAAGAGAGGAGAGCCAGGTGGGCCACAAGGTGACCTTGGGTGGCGCCCATGAAAACTGCAGGGGACAGGGAAGACCCCCAGGCCCTGGGATAAACTCTCCAGGCCTTTGCTTTCTGTCTGGGAAATGGGGACGGAGTGAGAGCCCCTGTTCTCTGCTTCCATTTTGCAGAAACTGGGCCCAAAAGGTTCGGAGATTTGCCTGAGGGTGCAGACGATTGAGCAACGGATCAGGAAAAAAAAAACACCCACACATTATACTAATGAAGGGAACTTCCTGGAACTAACAGGGACTCTATCACCACTTCCATTGATGCTCTAGCTGGTGGCAGGCAGGGCGCCAGCCTGCACCCCGAACTCAATGACCCGCATCTGAAAGTGGCCGGAGCCTTTGACCTGGGGGCCCGGGGTAAGGCATCACCACCCTGTGTAAGAGAAGACCCCAGCAGCGGCCCTCCATAAGCCGCATATCGGGCAGCCCAGTTCTAGAATATCCCATTCTAGAAAGTCCTGTGGGCCTGCTCAGGTCTAGTTTGAAAGTTGCTTCTTCTAAGAGCTCTTCCCTGACCTGCACACACCTTTCTAAAATCTGCCTCTTAATAATCCCCTCTCCTGTACCCTGTTTCCTTCTTGGCATTGGACACACTTGGAAACTATCTTATGGGCTTGTTTATTTGTACACTAAAGGCCCGGTGCATGAAATTCATGCATGGGTAGGGTCCCTAGGCCTGGCCAGAGATCAGGGCCAATCAGGGCCAATCAGGGCCTTCTTGCTGCCGGCTGGGGCCTTCCTTCTGGCTGCTGGCTGGAGCCTCCCTTCTCTGGCTGCTGGCTGCTGGCAGGGGCCTTACTTTGTTCTGTGCCACCCCCTGGTGGTCAGCGAATGTCATAGCAAGCAATAGAACTCCCACGGGGACACTTTGCATATTAGCCTTTTTTATATATATATAGATAGATAGATTTCCCATCTTCCAGTTAGGATGGACCCTCTTGTTTCCTGCTGGAGCTCTTGTAATTAAGGTATCTTGCCAACCCTCCTACTTAGATATATCATTTAGCACACACCCCCACACATACACACACTGGACATCCACTTCTACCCTAATCTCTGTGGTTCATCAATTTCGGTGACTTGGTTTAATAAACTGCTTCCTCTAATCGCTGCTGAAATTGCCACACTGAGGGAAAGAATGGGGTTTGGAGGGGAGAAAATGTTTAAGATTACTAGAGAGCTCACACTGTGGGATCTTGGGAAAGGAACTTCACCTCTCTGGGCCTCGGTTTTGTCATCTGTAAAATGGGGATCCACCGCCAGCCTTGTATCATTGTTGGAAGAGATAAATGGGTAATTTATATAATCTATAGGTAGAAGGGGGTGGGGAAGCTCCGGCTAAATTCGAGTGGTGGGTGATGTGGGTGCTATTGGGCAGAGGACCAGCCCAGGACAGGAGCTGGGGAGGAATCTCATGCTTATTAAGCACCTATTGTGTACCAAATGCTGTGCATACTTTACAAACATCATCCCCTTTAATCCCCTCAACATTTTGCAGATGAGGGATGCAGGTGGGAGAGGTGAAGTGCCAAGCCCAAGGTCACAGAGTGGGCCAGGGGGGCAGAGCCAGGGTTGAACCAGGTACTCTTTGTACCAGACCCTGAAGCCCTCCTCTTCCTTTAACCCTCCAGAAGCTCAGAATAGTTTCCCCTGGCCCTAGCCGGTTTTACTCAGTGGTTAGAGAGTCGGCCTTTGGACTGAAGGGTCCTGGGTTCGATTCCGGTCAAGGGCACGTACCTTGGTTGCAGGCTTGATCCCCAGCTCAGGTCAGGGCGTGTGCAGGAGGCAACCCATCGATGTGTCTCTCTCACATCGATGTTTCTCTCTCTCTCTACTCCTTCCTTCCACTCTCTCTAAAAAAAAAAAAATCAATGGAAAAAATATCCTCGGGTGATGATTAACCAAAAAAAAAGTCTCCCTGGAGATCTTCCTCATAGGACACACTCGAATTTTCTTTTTTCTCAATCTCCTACTTCAGGAACCAGGGTTAACATTAAGCTCCCTGGGAACGTGGGTCCCTATGGAAGAACCCATGTCCTCACCGAGGTTTCTCTCATTTTGGCAGAGCAAATATCAGAGCTGCTTAAAAGAACAGCCAGTAAAGGAGCCTATCCCTCACCCACCAACCCTGGCCTGTGAGGTTCTGGTTGGCGCCTTTTCTACCGGGATCGACTGCGTTCCTTTTGTAATTTGGGAACGGAGGTGGCAAGACTTGATAACAAAACAAAATCCTCCAAAAAGTCACCACCAGACAACACTGGTTCCAGTATCTGGGATTTGAGTTTCTGCTTTTTCGGCATCCCTTGGGGAAGGCTTGCTTCTCGGTTAGTAGCTCCCTGCTGAATAGGGAAACTCTCCTGCCCTCCGGGCTCCCGTCATCCCTTGTGGCTTAAGCTCATTTGGCTTAAATTATAACTAGTTACATGCAGAGCCCTCTTCCCCAACTAGGCTGAGATTGCCTAGGAAGCCAGCTTCCTGTTCACACAGTAGGTGTTTAAGAGACGATTTTGAAAGGAGGGAAGGAAGGAAGCAAGCAGAGAAGGGTAACATCTCCTGCTTTTCACACAGCTACCCTGGAAGCGCTGGCATCCAAGGATGGCTTGACGGAGCGGGGCGGGGGAGGGGAGAAGGTGAAGACCACTCCCTAACTCTGCGCCACCATCCTGGTTACGAGGACAAAAAGGGCACATTACCTCATCGCGGGGACAAGGGTCTCAGAGTCGCCTGCAGCCCGAGCAGCCTCCAGGGTCAGGGCCCCCAGGCCGGCCCTGCTGCCCCTGCGGGAAGAGTCTCGGCCCAAGCCAGTCCCCAGGTCCTCGTCAGAGGAGTTGTCATCGAAGGAGCCCAGGATGAAGTTGGTCATCAGCTGCCTCTTGATGTGCGCCTGCTTCTGGTCCTCTTTGGAGAGGGTTCTGGCTCGGGCCTGCGGCCTGGATGGCAAGGACAGGCCATTGGTGTCTGGGGCCTCCGGGCCTTGGGTCCTTGTCCCATTGGCTGGGGAGGCATCACGGGAGGGAAGGGGGCTTTTGGAGGGATTCCTGTGTCGGGGTGGCCTGGAGGTTCTTTGCTGATCGGCATCTTTGGGGCCTTTCTGGGAGGCCGGCTCTGCCTGGTTAGGAGTCTTTGGCAAAGAGCTGCTGTCTCCATTTTTCTGAGGTGGCTCCTCGGAGCTGTTGGGCGCTGGACAGGGCTCCTGGCTTGGGATGAAGCTCGCCTCCGATTTATTCTTGGTGACTGGCTTGGAGTCTGTCATTTTCCCCCAGATCTTTAACCAGGAAAAGGTCAGGCAGGAGAAAATCAGACAACACAGGAAAAGCAGCAGGGTCATTCAGAAAACCTGCAAGGAGAAAAGGAGAGATGCTTTAGTATCTATGGCTTTGACTTATTTCTCTTTTTAATTTTTAAAAAAAATATATATTTTTGTATTGATTTGAGAGAGAGAGTGGACAGGAGAAGGGGAGGGAAAGAGAGAAAAACATCCATGTGAGAGAGAAACATCCATCAGTTGCCTTCCGCACGTACCCCGACCAGGGATTGAACCTGCCACCTGGGCATGTGCCCTGACTGGGAATTGAACCAGTGACCTTTCGGTGCACAGGACGACGCTCAACCAACTGAGCCACCAGAGAGACCAGAGTGAGTTATTTCTCTCTTAAAGGAGCGAGTGGGATGAGAGGCAGTCGGGGATCTGTGTATTCAGCCAAGAGAGCCAGAGGAGAGAAGCCAGGGACAGAGTGGAGAAGGTCCTCCTCGCAGCTCCTGCCTATGATGTGCTTGGTCTTGGGAGCGTTCCTTAGCCCTCTGACTCGGGGATGCTCGCCTCTAATTTAGGTATGTTAACACATGCTCGCCGTGCATCATAAACATGCATGGGAGAGAGAACTAAATGAGATCATGTACTTTAAAGGACTCTGGCGGCATCGTAATATCCAAACAGTTGAAACAATCCAAATGTCCATTAACTGATGAATGGATAAACAAGATGTGGTCCATCCATACAATGGAATATTCTGTAGCCGTAAAAAAAGAACGAAACGCTGATACATAATAAAACATGCATGCATCTTGAAAACGTGCTACGGAAAAGTAACACCTTATAGCGTATGATTCCAGGTAGATGATGTGCCCACAATAGGAAAATTCAGAGAGACAGATGATTAATGGTTGCCTAGGGCTAGTGGGATACGGGTGAGAGCTACAGGTGTCCATTTGGAGTGATTAAAGTGTTCTAAAATTCATGGCAGCGATGGTTGCACAACTCTAAAAAACACTGAATTTTACACAAGTAAATTTTCTGATGTGTGACTTACATTTCAATAAAGCTGTTATCTAAAAATGACTTCCCTAGCCTTAGCTGGCTTGGCTCAGTGGCTAGAGCGTTGGCCTGCGGACCAAAGGGTCCCGCATTCAAGTCCGGTCAAGGCCACGTACCTTGATTGCAGGCTACTGCCTGGCCTGGACCCTGGTCAGGGCGCATGCAGGAGGCAACCAATGGATGTGTTTCTCTCACATCGATGTTTCTCTCTGTCTTTCCCTCTCTCGTCCACTCTCTCTAAAAGTCAATGGAAAAGTATCCTCAGGTGAAGATTAAAAAACAACAACAGATCACAAAGCTTAAGCATACCAATGAAGTATCTAAAAAGAGTGTTTTTTTTTTCCTTTTTTTTTTTAGTTTCAACACAATGTTCTTAGGGGAAAAGTTCTCACGTTTTCCCAGAACTCCATGGCCCACACTCTTGCCCACGTTGGCCAATGGAACTTGCCAAAATGTTGTCGTCAAGGAAATTTTCTAGGTAATCCACGGGGCCAGGAGGATTCTTTTTCTTTTTAAGACCATCAAGGTTTTGTTTTAAAAAAAAAAAAAAAAAAAAAAAGGGTCAGCCAAGGGCGGTTCAACATCAACCAACGGAACAAACCACACGAGTAGAACAGAGGGGGAAAAAAAACACATGATCATCTCAATGGACCCGGAAAAGCATTTAAGAAAACCCAGCAGCCTCTCCTGATTAAAACACTCGGAAAACTAAGAATAGAAAGGAACTTCCAAGTCACAACGCACATTTATGAAAAATTAATATCTACTCAATAGTGAAAGACTGCCATGCTTGCCCCCTAAGACCAGGAATAAGACAGGGGTGACCACTCTCATCTCTGCTATTCAACTAGGTATATTCCAAAAGAACCGAGAACAGGGACACACACATACATGTACACACGTGTTCATAGCATAAACTTCCCAACTTTCGGAGGCCCAAGCCTTGCCCTCACCCTGGCACCACCGACAGACAGTTGGGGCCGGAGAATCCTTTGTGGAGGAGGCTGTCCCGTGCACTGTAGGATGTGGAGCGGCATCCCTCGCCTCCACCCACTAGAGGACAGTAGCTCATTTCCTTTAGTTGTGACAATCAAAAATGTCTCTGGACGTTGCCAACTATCCCTGGGGAACAAAATTGCCTTCGGGTGCCCTAGCTGGTTTGGCTCAGTGGATAGAGCATCAGCCTGCAGACAGAAGGGTCCCGAGTTTGATTCCAGTCAAGGGCACATGCCCGGATTTTCGCCTCGGTCCCCAGTAGGGGGCGTGCAGGAGACAGCTAGTCAGTGATTCTCATCATTGATCTTTCTCTCTTTCTCTCTCTCTTTCTCTTTCTTCCTTCCTCTCTGAAATCAATTAAAATACTTTTTTAAAAAAATTGTCCTCGGGTGAGAATCAGTGGTCTAAACTCTCCCGCCTACTCCCTCCCTCCCGCTTCTGGCCCCTGAGGTGAGGTGGGAGCTTCTGGAACAGAGCCTATTTCTTACTCATTTCTTGCACAGAGTAAGTCCTCAAGGAAAGTTTAAGAAACGTCAGAGTCCTGAAACCCGGGCTTATAGTTGTCCTCAGGACAAATTTTGAAATTAGCAACTGGCAGATGGCATCACCAAAAAAAAAAAAATGCTGTCAAGGCTATGCTGGCTTCCCCAGCGGCTCGAACAGGTTGCAGTCCGAACCACTTCCTCCCTGGGCCGGTGGGCATGGTGGGGGCAGAAGGGCCACTCCCCCTCTCACGCCCTCTGCCGGCCACACTGGCCAAGCACCTTCACAACCGCCCAGCCCACCCCCACCAGGCTCTTTGCTCAGCCGGCCTCGGACTGCCGGCAGGCAGCGCTCACCAGCGAGTCCAGACCTCCATCCTGGTAACACTGACGCACAGTCACTGGTCTCCCCTGGCCAGGGATATGAACCGTTTGTCATTCATTTCTGGACCCTTGTGCCCGGCTTGGTGCTCGGTGCCCAGCTGTTGCTCAAAACGTGTGTTATCAAATGAATGACAAATCCATGCGCACACACTGAGCACCAACCGACGGCCTGAAGTGAGCTGCAATCTGGATTTTAGGGCCCCGTTTCTGGGACGGTGTCAGGGACGCCCCGGGAACGAGCTGGGTGTCTCAGTGGCGGTTCTGAAGCGGAGTGCCAAGCAGGACACCTTATCCCAATGTGGCCAAGTTTAGGCACATTTAAAATGCTCACGTCTGAAATTGTGAGCGCTAAGAAACAGTGAAAATAGTGCACGAAGTTGAAATGCTGAGCAAACCAGAGCAGCATCAAGGAAAACATGTGCTACAAGGGGGCTTGGGACTTAGGAATACGGAGAATACAATCTTTTTAAAAAAAAACTAAAAAAAACCCATATTTTTTAATTAATTTCAGAGAGGAAGGGAGAGGGAGAGATAGAAACATCAGTGATGACAGAGAATCATCCATCAGCTGCCTCCTGCACCCTCCCCGCTCCCCCCACCCGACCCCGGGGAGCCTGCAACCCGGGCATGTGTCCTAACCAAGAATTGAGCTGTGACCTCCTGGTTCATTGGCCAACTCTCAACCACTGAGCCACGCTGGCCGGGCTTGAGAATACATTCTTTACATGGATTCCCAAGTTTTGCATTAGGCAAGCTCTTTGGGAATTTGCTCCGGAAATCCTGGCTGGGACTGTGGGTGGAAGGATGAATAGGTGGTGGGTGCGAAGAGAGGGAGTAAGTGGGTGGGCAGATGGGCAGAGACACACACTCACTTGGTGGGGATGGAGGGATGGGGGTGAAGCTGCCAAGCTTACCTTGGCGCCCTCTCTTACTCTGCAAATCCTTGAAGACCTGCTGTTATTCCAATAGGGGCCAGTACAACTAACACCCCAAAACCTGCCTTGTGAGAGCTACCTGCACGAAAAAGCCCAGGGTCCCTCCATTTTCTTTGTAGAGCAATGACAGGACCCCAAGGCCACGTAAGCACCTGGGGCCAAATGGGGGAACTGTTTGAGAAAGCTCCCAAAGAAACTGAGTCTCAGTTTCCTCATCTGTAAAATGGGGATGCCAATTCTTGCCCCATTTTCCCGCCTCACAACTGCTCTTCCAATAACACATAAACATGTACAGCACTTACACATACAGAGACCATCACGAGGAGAGAGTGCCTTCAAGCTTCCAATCCTTAGAACAACTTGATGGGAATTGTTACTGCTGCTGCCGCTACTTTAGTCCCATTTCACTGTTGGTAAACTGAGGCACGGGGAAGCTCAGCACCTTGAGTTCGCTCACATCCAAGCCCAGCACCCACACCTTTCCCCCTGCCCCACCCCCACGCTGGAGGTCAATTAATTCCATAAAGTGGAGGGTGTTACGACGAGCACATGGATACGATTAATTAATTCCATAAAGTGGAAAGGTTACTACGAGCACATGGATACGATCGTAAAACCAGACACCTGTCTGTCACATAGAAGGAACCGCACAGCAACCGGCACTGTCGTGTAGGATCCCTGTGCCCGCAGTTTGAGTCCACGGGCAGGACAGCCTCCCCGTGCAAGGCCACGGGCCACGCCGTGCCGCGCTGTGGCCCTTTGCTGAGATAACCCAGCTGACCCAAAGACCAAGCACCAGCCAACGCTATTTTTATTCCTTGCAAACCGAACCCAAAGCAACAGCTGCCGGGAGCCAGAGCAATCATGGCCCTGGCCACGCGAATGCAGGCCACGGCGCGGCTCCAAGCAGTGCTGGCCAGCAGCCAGCCGAGGGCTGGAGAGAGAGGAGGGTTCCCAGCTCTCTCCCCCCCCCGCCACTCCCCCCCACCCCCATCCCTGGCAAGGTCTTTGAGGGAGAAGGGGAGAGTGGCAGCGGTCAGCCGGCACTCTCAGCTCCCACTCGGACTTTTCCTCCCACCAAGAGGACCTCCCGGGGCTTGCTGCCTGCCACTTACCATGACCGTGGACACAGCCACCAGCTGCACCCCGTCTGGGTCTGACAGGCGCCCGCTGTGACTAAGGGAGCCCAGCCCACGCAGTGTCACCTTTCAGCAGGAGGCTGGTGGCGCGCATCAGGCCACGGGGGAGGAGTTTGGACGGCCGGTGCCCCAGCACGGGTAAGCTTTCTCCCAAGTCAGCTGTGCCGCACATGTTCTTATTTGTCACCAGCCAATAGAGGCCATTTGTGAAGGTCCCTGCTCAGCCCTCACCTGGTCTCCGGCTCAGGTACTTAAGAGGCTATCCGCGCTCTCGGGGCTCGCCGGCCCACGGGGCCACCTCCCTCCGGCTTGCCACATTCCTGTACTTAGGCCTACTTCTCAGCTCATGCAATCACCCTCCTTGCCCAACTCTGTGTCTGTCGCTGAAGTGAAACGCTCCCAGGATCACAAGTGCCCGGTGGAGACAGGGAAACCAGATTGAGGCAGCCGTCTGTTCCTCCGTGGGCGTCGGTCAGACACCTGCCTGTGAGGAAGGGGGGGAGGGGCAGTGTCTCAGCAGATCCTGGGTTTGGCCAAGTTGGGCATGACGGAAAGAGAAGCAAAAGCATCAGGAGGAAGAGTGGGTGGTTAGGGACCCTCCTGCTGGCAGGTGATGGCGGAAGGCCTTCTACGAATTCACAGATAATTAAGGAGAAAGGAACAAACAAGAGGACTGGCAGCTGCTACCCGCACCTGTACTCTGGCCCTAGGGGCCAGCGGTGTCACAGGTCAGTGTTTCCCAAAAAGACGCCTTCTCCAACCCGCAGCCTAAAAGGGGGAACACTTGGCAAGCCCGGTGTCGCTGTTTTATAGGTGAACAGAGGCCAGAGGTCACACATGAAATGAGTGACACAGCCACGCCCAGCACCAAGGTCCCAGCTTCGGGCCAGGGCTCCTTCTACATGGAGGCGCCAATCACAGCCAATTCCACCGTCCTCGGGCACCTCGACTGGGGCCTTGGAAACTGACCTGCGTTCACAGAGGCTCTGCCGCCCACACGCAGGGTGAGCCTTGGGCAAGTTCAATGCCCTCTCCAAGCCTCAGGTGACTCATCTGCAAAGTCGGATAAGGGCATAGCTTGCAAGATGAGGCTGTCCAGGTTGATGCCATCACCCACGCAGGGCACTGAGTAGGGCTCATCTTAACCACTGCCGTGAGCTCGCCCACCTCACAGGATTACTCGATCAACCAAGATCCAATTAGTCACTGAACACAACGTTCCCCTTCTTGTGCATCAAAAGGGAGAGAGCGAGGCAGGCGATCAGGAGTGTGGTCTCTGCTGTGGGAGCCTCCTCTGAACATGGACTTACAGCCCGGCCGGTGTGGCTCAGTGGCTGAGCGTCGACCTATGAACCAGTAGGTCACAGTTCAATTCTCGGTCAGGACACATGCCCGGGTTGTGGGCTTGGTCCCCAGTCCGGGGGGGAGTGGGTGGGGAGGGCATGCAGGAGGCAGCCAATCAATGATTCTCTCTCATCATTGATGTTTCTATCTCCCTCTCCCTCTCTGAAATCAATAAAGATATATATTTTTTGTTTATTTTTAAATATATTTTATTGATTTTTTACAGAGAGGAAGGGAGAGGGATAGAGAGTTAGAAACATCGATGAGAGAGAAACATCAACCAGCTGCCTCCTGTACACCCCCCACTGGGGATGTGCCCACAACCAAGGTACATGCCCTTGACCGGAATCGAACCTGGGACCCTTCAGTCCACAGGCTGATGCACTATCCACTGAGCCAAGCCGGTTTTGGCAGATATATATATTTTTAAAAATGGATTTACATTTGGTTAAGGGCACCATCGAGACACGGCGTGCGGGCCACTCCTTCAGGATAGGCCCCCTCAGATGAGACAGGCAGCTCTCCACATCAGGGACACTCCCAGGACTCACCCCAGCTTCTCAGGGTTCCTGCCATGAGCAGCTTGGGGAGGGGCACCCCAGGCAGGCACCTTCCCAAAGGGGAGAAATCTCTGGGGCTTCCGTGTGAGTCTGGCTGAACTAACGTCTCATCTGTTCCTTCATCCAATGAGGATGTTCCCAAGGACTGTGTGTGTTTGGGGCAGGGGGTGGAGTGTTTATGTTATTCAAAGAAGATTTTTTAAAATTTATTTTTCAATTACAGTTTACATTCAGAGTTAGTTTATCATTAGTTTCAGGTGTGGAGCGTAGTGGTTAGATAATCATACACTTTACACAATGTTTCCCCTGATATTTCCAGGATCCACCTGGCACCATACATTGTTATTACAATATTACTGACTATATTCCCTAAGCTGTACTTTATAGCCCTGTAACTATTCTGTAACTACCCATCTGTACTTTTTTTTTTAAAAAATATATTTTATTGATTTTTTACAGAGAGGAAGAGAGATAGAGAGTTAGAAACATCGATCAGCTGCCTCCTGCACACCCCCTAATGGGGATATGCCCGCAACCAAGGTACATGCCCTTGACTGGAATAGAACCTGGGACCCTTCAGTCCTCAGACTGACGCTCTATCCACTGAGCCAAACCAGTTAGGGCCCATCTGTACTTCTTTTTTTTTAAATATATTTCTTTATTGATTTCAGAGAGGAAGGGAAAAGGAGAGAGAGATAGAAACATCAATGATGAGAGAGAATCATCGATCGGCTGCCTCCTGCACACCCCCTACTGGGGATCAAGCCTGCAACCCAGGCATGTGCCCTTGGCTGGAATCGAACCTGGGACCCTTCAGTCCTCAGGCCGACGCTCTATCCACTGAGCCACACCGGTTAGGGCCCATCTGTACTTCTTAATCCCTTCATCTTTTTCACCCAGCCCTCCCCCCGCCACTACCAACAGTCAGTCTGTTCTCTGTGTCTATGAGTCTGCTTCTGTTTTATTTCTTCATTTATTTTGTTCTTTAGATTCTAAATACAAGCGAAATCATAGGGTATTTGCCTTTCTCTGTCTGACTTATTGGCTGTTGGCCGGAGGTCACCTTCAGTTCCTTTCCAGGTGGCCAGCAAGGCAAGCACATGAGAAGAGCCAGGGAGAGAGAGAGAATACCCCACCATCACCACAAAGTCACAGCCTTTACTTAAAAATATTTTTTTTTTATTGATTTCAGAGAGGAAGGGAGAGAGAGAGAGACAGAAACATCAATGGATGAGAATCATGGATCGGCTGCCTCCTGCACGCCCCACACTGGGGATCAAGCCCGAAACCTGGGCATGTGCCCTGACTGGGAGTTGAACCATGACCTCCTTGTTCATAGGTTGAGGCTCAACCACTGAGCCACGCCCAGTTGGGCTCTTGTTTTTAAATCTGTGTGTCCACTCCTAAGGAACACAAATGCAACCAAGAAATAAGTAACAAGAGCACTTCTCTAGATTTGGGATTCTTCTCCTGGGAAAGGGTGTGCAAGATACAGGAGAGTTCCGCCCAGATAAAGAAAATGCCTTTCAAATCAACATCTAGCCACTGGAACACCGGAATCGGGAAAAGTCACATCTGGAAGGCAATTCAGAGAGAACTCCTTTCAGGGGTGGAGATGGGTGAGAAGGAGAGCTAAGAGAAGAGGACATCCGCTCTGGGGCTTTGAAGGCTGAATAGGAGTTCACCAGGTCACTAAGGGGCAGGACATCTCAAGCAGAATTTGCTCTTGGCACCTTGCTAGATGGTAAGTTAATAACTCTACTGGCTAAAGATGGGGACTCTACCAAAGGTACTAAACCAGGAGCAGCAATTAGCAAACTGGTTCTATTGTGAGGGATAATCATTTGTTTTAATACTTTTGCAGCTAAAGAAAATATGTGACAACTTCCAGGTGACAGTGGAGGGAGGGGTCCCTTGTGTCATCCAAGAACCTCACCGATACCTGCCTGCGCTTGTGGACAAGGGTGCTGGTGCAAGGTCACACTTCCTTACACCAGAGGACAAATGCTTGGGGAGAGCAACCGAATTGCAATCCTCACCTCTAAGAATAGACTCTGCTCTCTGTTACTCCCTCACTACAAACTCTAGGGAGATTAGCCTCGTACGAATAAATAACAACAATGCTGCCCTAACCGGTTTGTGGATAGAGCGTTGGCCTGCGGACTGAAGGGTCCCAGGTTCGATTCCAGTCAAGGGCATGTACCTTGGTTACGGGTACATCCCCAGTAGGGGGTGTGCAGGAGGCAGTTGATCCATGTTTCTAACTCTCTCTCTCCCTTCCTTTCTGTAAAAAATCAATAAAATATCTTTTAAAAACAACAACAACAACAACAACGCCTTCCATTATAGCGAGCATCTTGCATCCAGAATCTCATTGACCCCTCATAGCAGCCCTACAATGGAAGTATTAGTCTCATCTCTTTCACATTATTATTATCCTAGTACGCAAATCAGGCATCAGAAAACCCAAGGCCCAGAGAGGGGGAGTGACCTGCTCAAAGTCACACAGCCCGGAGGGACATGAAAGCCAAACCTGTTCTGCTGGACTCCGGAGCCAGGATGTGTAATAGGTGGAGGAGAGCAGGCTGCTGATCCCACTGGTTAACTGGCTATCCTCTTAACTGGGTGGAACCAGAAGCCCAGAAATAAGACCCAGGGAGAGCCAGCAGTTCTCAAACTTAGCACATGTCAGAGAATCTGGGTCTCTGGAGAATCCCAGCAAATGCTATTTGCATAAGCAAACAACCCTGGGCTTTTGTGCCAAATCCAAATCCGCTTGCCCTTAGAGCCCAGCAGGTGTGCAGCTGCAGGGGCCACGGATGTGGAAAGAAGCTTTGGAAAACACAGTGGAGGAAAGTCTGTGAGTTTCGGGGAAAAGGCTCAGATTACCAAGGGCCATGGTTCTCCAGGAGTGTTGGCCTAGAAAGGTGTGCTCGGGCAGTGCCTGGCACACTGTAGGCGCTCAATTAATGCCTGGAGAGCCAAATCGCATGTTTTTTAAAAACCGATTTTAGAGAGAAAGAAAGAGAAACATCAATTTGTTGTTCTATTATTTATGCATTCATTGACTGATTCTTGTAGGTGCCTTGACCAGGGACCCAACCCACAACCTTGGTGTATCAGGACGACACTCTAAGCCAGCGGTCGCCAACCGGTGGTCCACGGACCACTGATGGTCCGTGAGGTCTGAAAGGTTGGCGACCGCTGCTCTAAGCAATTGAGCAACCAGGACAGGCCCCAAACTGAACTTTTGACGGAGGTTGATTTGCCAGCCCAGGCAAAACCGGCCCAAGTGGTTCCAGACCAGTCCCGCTTTAGAGAAATGGAAGAGGAGTGGGTCTGTCTCGAAGGCTAATCGGGCTCACCGATTCCTCTAACATCTCATGAGAGTCGTCCCTGCAGATACTGCTGCCGTGGACTGTCCTGGGCCCCCGCCCCCTTCGCAGATGGAATTCCATCCTCCTCCCCTTCTATCCCTTCTGTGCCAGAACCTGCCTTCAACCATTCACTCATTCAGCGCTTGGTAATTCCCAAAGCACCTGCCAGGGGTGGCACCAGCTGCTGGAGACACGGAGCAGACGGCGCAGGGAGGCCCTGCCCGCGTGGGTTTAATCTCACGGCGTAAGATCACAGAGGAACGTGAGGGCACAGCCGGGAGAACTGTCAGAAAGGAGAAGCCTGCCCAGCCGGCGTGGCTCAGTGGTTGAGCATGGACCTATGAACCAGGAGGCCACGGTTCGATTCCCGGTCGGGACACATGCCCGGGTTGCAAGCTCGATCCCCATTGTGGGGCTGTGGGAGGCAGCCGATCAATGATTCTCTCTCATCATGGGTGTTTCTCTCTCTCTCTCCCACTCTCTTCCTCTCTGAAATCAAGAAAAAATAAAAAGGAGAAGCCTGGGCTGTGCATGGGACAGGGACCCGGCCTTGGTCTGCGAGTTCAGGGAAGTGATCTCAAAGCAGGAGGCTTCTGCTGAGAGCGGGAGCGCGGTTCAGCCGGGAGGAGCCGGGCAGGAAGGGGGAGGAAATGCTGGGAGCAGATGGAGCAGGTATCCGCACAGGCAGCCCCTATGTCCCAAACTGCCTGTACCACAGCCCCTTCCCCACCTTTGGGGGTTACCATTCCAAAGAGGAGGGCCCCTCAGCACCACTTTGTTGGGAGAGTGGCTATAGGAGACCATAGTCTTAGGACAGAGCGGGGAAACCTGCTAAGGGGGCGTTTCCAACAACACGTTATTCCAGTGACTACTGGAGCCTGTTTTTCCATGGACTTTTTAGAGAGAGTGGAAGGGAGGGGGAGAGACACACAGAGAGAAACACATCAACTGGTTGCCCCCCGCATGCGCCCCAACCGGGACGGGGATAGAGCCTGCAACCGAGGGACATGCCCTTGACCAGAATCGAACCTGGACCCTTCAGTCCGAGGGCCGACGCTCTATCCACTGAGCCAAACTGGCCAGGGCTCATGACCCACTTACTTCCAAAGAGAAAGAAGAGCGTGTTGGGGTTGTCCTTCCATGTCACTCTTAACCATGATTTAATCCAGGGGTCCTCAAACTTTTTAAACAGGGGGCCAGTTCACTGTCCCTCAGAGAGAAGGAGGGGAGTCAGTGAGTACGGCGCACATGCGCACTGCGGGCCCGGGACGAGTCGGCTGCTAAACAGGACAGGCAGCGGCGCAAAAACACCCGGCGGGCCGGATAAATGTCCTCAGCGGGCCGCATGTGGCCCGCAGGCCGTAGTTTGAGGACCCCAGATTGAATCTGATTGGAAAAGAGGGGAGAGGGCGTTTCAGTGAGTCCAAGCAGAGTGGCACAAAACCCCGGTCTCCGGAGTGTGGCTGTGTCTGGGGCCCAGCACAGGTGAGGGAACTCAGGTGCCCTGGGCCCAGAGAGGTCAAGTGCAGCACTTCTGGCGCGAGGCTAACCTGGGTGGGTGGAGACTCTGCTGTTTGTCACCTGATGGGCCTGGGCCTATCACGGTAATCCTCTGAACTTTGATTTCCTGGTCTGGGGAGTGAAGTAAGTAATACCCCCCACCCCCCAGGACTGTCCTCGTGTGTAAACGCCTGGCATGTGCCAACTTCTCAATACTCGAGACCTCAGGTTTCCTGCTGTGCCCGACTGGCCTGTCCGGTACAAGGAGTTTTGGATCCCGGGGACAAAGGGACAGGGCCCCTTGTGCCACGGGGATGAGTTCGTTCCCTGGTATCACACAGGGCTCTGCTAGAATAGCATCTGACATGCGCACGAAGCCTGCAGATAAGATGCGAGGTTTCTGGCCCTGCTCCCGGGGTTCCCTAGGCACAGGTGCACGCTCCTCCGAAGGTCAGGATCCCCGAGTGAAAATTCAGAAGAAGTGTGAGAACAAGGGACCCCGGCGTTTCGACAGGGATGTAAGATCCTCTGAAAAGTTCCATCTCAGGGGAAAATGTTTATTTCGCCATAAAGATGGAGTGCTTTGTGTAATGGAACACGTTCCTACCTCAGATCTAAAGGTGGTCAAACTGGGAGGGAGTTTATCTGGGCAGGAGCAAATAAAACGCCTTTGCATAAACACAAAACGCCTTCCCCCGAGTGTTTCAAATATAGGGCATGCGTGCATCTCAGACTACCTCGGCTGAGAATTGGCTGGGTCTTTCCATTTAAAACTTGGAGAAGCCAGTAAAGAAATCACATCTTGCCCTAACCTGGCTCAGTGGATAGAGCATCGGCCTGCAGACTGAAAGGTCCCAGGTTCGATTCCGGTCAAGGGCATGTACCTTGGTTGCGGGCACATCCCCAGTAGGAGGTGTGCAGGAGGCAGTTGATTGATGTTTCTCTCTCACCGATGTTTCTAACTCTCTATCCCTCTCCCTTTCTCTCTGTAAAAAAATCAATAAAATATATTAAAAAAAAGAAAAAGAAAAAGAAATCACATCTTGTAAAGGCTTCCCAAGACACTGTTAGAAGGAAAACTTTTCTTTCTTTCTTTTTAAAATATTTTTATTGATTTCAGAGAGGAAGGCCGAGGGAGAGAGAGAGAAACAGCAATGATGAGAAAGAATCGTTGACCGGGAATTGAACCGTGACCTCCTGATTCATAGGTCAACACTCAACCATCAAGCCATGCCGGCCCGGCAGAAGGCAAACAGTTCTAAAACAACATTTAGACCTTTCCGTTTTCAAATGGAAAGACCCGCTTCCTGGGAAGTCCCCTCAGTGCTGGATAAATCTGGGCGCTGGGTCACCCTACCTATGGGGAAGCCCATTTATGTTCAAATAATCACCGTGATCCGTGTGGAAGACATAGTTTATGTACCAGAGAATGCAAAGAATCAGAGGCCTTTGGGGAAACAAGGTCTGGGAAGTTTGAACACAGCAGCTCCCGCAGGAGGAGGACGATGCAAGGAGACACCCCGTTTTCCTCTGTACTGTTTCAATCTTTTGAAACAGAAGTTTGGGGGGACAAAAATAAATAAATAAATCACAGAACAGCCTTCTAGGTAAACCTAAACCCTAAAGCATTTCGGCACGTGGAACTAACGAGTAAGCACCAGATTCCCAGCAACTTCACCATTTATAGACGCAAAGAAAGACGCTTCTCCTCCTTCACCTGTTAGACTCAGAGCCCTTTGGATCAGCTTCTCCCACACAGAACGGAAGTGCTGCCCCGGGAGAGCCCGCGTGTACACCCCGCACAGGGGCCGCTGTCCCTACACGCCGAATGCCCGGTCACTTGGACGCTGGCGTGAAGTCCCTGACCCCCAGGGAGGGGCGAGCTCACTTACCCCTTCTCTCTCGGCCTTTTCTTCCCCCATGTCCTCCCAACTGTGTGCACTCGGGCTCACATTCTCCGGGGTTCTTGTTTGCGGAGGGCCCCCCCGAGCCTAAGCCGGCTCGGCTCGCTGCTCCCTGCCGTGACTGTAAATGTCACTTTTAGATTCACTGGCCCTTGCCAATTTAAAAATATCCCCGGTGCACTTAACCTTCAAGGCACCAAAGAGCAATAACAACCCCGGCGCAGCGGGACAGGATCTCTCGGCAGAGCGTTGGTTTCCACCTCTCAATTCCGCCCGCAGCTTGCTCTGCTTCGAAATTCCTAGGCGCCTAAGCCGCTGGGGATCTAAAGTCCAAGCTGTCGTAAGCAATACAAAGCCATGCTGGCCCTCCTCTGACATGCTGTACACAGGCTGTTGGGACATTGGAGAAATGGCTTCTGGATCAAGCCCCATGAATGGGCTCAGGGGATCGCTACTGAAAGATCACCTGGCTTCTCTCCCCAGGGTGCGGGGTGGGGGGGGGGAGGTGGAGGGGGGCCAGAAGGGGAGGGGGAATGTTTGGGTTAAACCTTCTCCATGCAAATACCACTCAAGGAAACAAACGTTTCCCATTTCTGGGGACTTGGGGAAAGAAAAACAAACCCCTTAGAGCTCCATTCCCGCCGGGGGCCCGGGGCCGGGGGCCGGGGGCCGGGGCCGGGGGCCGGGGGCCGGCTGGCTCTGGCTGGGGCTGGGGCTGGGAGGAGAAGCCCAGCATCCCCGGCAGTTACAAAATGTCCCAGCAGCATGTGGGACAAAGGTCATCTTCAGGTCCAAACTGGAGCCTGCGGGGAGGCCACACAAAAGGGCATTGTACTCTGTAAACCAGGAGGCAAGTGAGAAAAACGGCCGTAAGAGCTGAGTTTAGGCACAAACAGTTTACCTGGTGGCTGGCCAGGTGCAGCCTGGAGCCGCTAGTTTACGTGTGCCTTGTTTTCCAAGAAGTGGACTTCGTGGGATCGTCTCCCCGGCACTGATAAGCAGGACGAGTGGGGTCTCCTGGGGCCTCTTGAAGCCTCGGGGTCATCCGCTGTCACCTGGAATAGTGCCACATCCGTTTTATAGGCGTTGAGGATAAAGCACTCTGGGTGGAGGGCTTAGCCCAATCTGTAGCCCCTGTGGCTGCGGTTAGGTTATTTATCAAGGCTACTTCACTCCCAAGTGGCTCATGCGATCCTTTCAAAGAGGCAGCTCTCCAACCACAGACACGTCCTCCTGCGTTTCCTGGGAAAGCCATCTGTGAGCCGAGGGGAACACTTTAGACTCCATTTAAATTCCCAGGGACAGCAAATAATGATCGTCTGGGCAGAGCGTCAATAGTGACAAGACGATTGGGCTGTGAAATCAGGTTGCCGTGGGTTTGAATCCGAGCCCTGCTACCTGTGGCTCTGGGCAACGGGCCCAGCCGGTGTCCTCATCCAACTACTTCATCACACGGGAGAGAAAATGAAATGGAACAATAGTCAGTGAGCGGCTGGCATAGTGAGTGGCTTGCTCACAGCAGGCACTTCATAAAATCGAATCCAACTCCTTGCTTTCAGAAAGATTAGAAAGCCCTAGCCGGCTTGGCTCAGTGGATAGAGCGTCAGCCTGCGGACTGAGGGGTCCCAGATTAGATTCCAGTCAAGGGCAGCACGTACCTCGGTTATAGGCTCGATTCCCCCACCCTGGTCAGGGGGCTTACAGGAGGCAACCAATTGGTGTGTCTCTCTCACATCGATGTTTCTCTCTCTCTCTCTGTCTCTCCCCCTCCCTTCCATTATCTCTAAAAAGAATTAATGGAAAAATATCCTCAACAAAAAAAATCAATAAAGGGAAAAAAGAAAAGATTAGAAACACTTCACACTCTCACTAAACACACACACACACACACACACACACACTCAGACAAAGAATTCTTTCTGGTGGCTCAGCTCTCCCTTGACACGCTCTCTTTAAGGCACAGGTGTTTTCTAGAAGACAATGGAAAGCTTAAAACCAAAGTTATTCACCAACTTTCTCCATCAAACATAAGAACATTAATAGAAAAATGTATTTCTTTAAACACAGATTCAGAAAGTCTTATATCTCATTGGCCAAAAAAAAAAAAAAAAAAAATCACCTGGCCACATGGAAAGACGTTGCCAATCCTGCTGCAAACCGGCTCCTTTATAAACAGGCTATGTCTCCTCCTCCTCCTCCTCCTCCTCCTCCCCGGGGCCAGTGAAGTCAGAATTTCTGGATTGGCCCGGCATTAATATTCTTTAAAGCTCCCCCAGGTGACTCTGTAGTGAAGGTTGAGGAACGCTAATGGTTTGTTTGAAGCCTCCGGACCCCCCTCTCTATCACCCCAAATACAAGGACACAGGAAACACACAACTGAGTAGCCAAGAATGCCAAGTACTGATCGCCTGGTCTGTCCCACTCTCCAAACTCTGCAAACATGCTGCCAAAATGTCCTCTGAGAGAATCAACAGGTGACTTCAGGCTGTGAGACGCAGATTAAAAGTGTCAGGACCTGCCCAGCCGGCTTGGCTCAATGGTTGAGGTTCGACCTATGAACTAGGAGGTCACAGTTCGATTCCCAGTCAGGGCACATGCCCAGGTTTTGGGCTCGATCCCCAGTGTGGGGTGTGCAGGAGGCAGCCAATCGATGATTCTCTCTCATCACTGATGTTTCTACCTCTCTCTTCCTCTCTGAAATCAATAAAAACATATACTTTTTTTTAAAGTGTCAGGACCCTAAATAGGAAAAGAGGCCTCCCCAGTATGTTTGTTCCAGTCTTTTCTCAGCTGGAGTCACCACCAGTCAATACCTCCAGGACCCTCCAAAGTAGCCCAGAGCTCATACCTCGTACATCTCTAAGGTTTGACAAAGATAAAAAAGCCACTGCCACACACAGACACACCAAAAAGTTCACTTCTCCAATACAAAACCCTTCCTAAGACTTTTTTTTATTATTGATTTTTTTACAGAGAGGAAGAGAGAGGGAGAGTTAGAAACATCGATGAGAGAGAAACATCGATCAGCTGCCTCCTGCACACCCCCTACTGGGGATGTGCCCACAACCAAGGTACATGCCCTTGAACGGAATCGAACCTGGGACCCTTCAGTCTGGAGGCTGACGCTCTATCCACTGAGCCAAACCGGTTAGGGCTCCTAAGACTTTTTAATGCCAGGAGCAAACCGCAGCAGGAAAGGGAACTTCAAAAGGGAAAAAATGATCTTATTTAATAAGAAGCGTATTAACAACACGCTGAAGCCTCTGAATAAAACAATTCACAGGCCCCTACCTTGGCCCTCTGGACTCCGATCACAGATAAGTGACTTTGGCATGATTGTTTTATAACTTGGGGTTCCCAGGACATTTTGCATAACGGACTTCCTTGTGTTCCCCAAAGCCCTCAGCAGATCCTCTTCTCCTTGCCTGAGCGGGGAGATAGGAATCATTGTTGGCCAGGTTCTCCCACGTGAGCCACGCAGAACCGCCTGGACGGGGGGCGGGGGGGGGAGCGGGGAGAGACACAGCCGTTGGCTCTGTCACTGCTGGCGTCTGAGTAGGACCCCCTAGAACAGGGGGCTGCAAACTATGGCCCGGGCCGTCTGTTGTCCTGTGGCTCCTGAACTAAGAGTGGCTTTTACATTGATGAAATGCTTGGAAAAAATAAAAATAAAAAGATTTCATGACACATGCAAGTCCTATTAAATTCCAATTTTGGGGTCCATAAACATTTACTGGGACACGGCCACACCTGTTTGCTTCCATTCTGCACGTGGCGGCTTTCTCTACAGCAGAGTAGGACTGAGGTAGGATGGCTGTAAAGCTTAGATATTTACTATCTGACCCTTTACAGAAAAGTCACGCAGGCCTCTGACCGAAAAGGCCAAGATTGCCCTTCATGGTGGCATACCCAGTGCTATCATCGCAACAAATCCGAAAACACATGAAAAAAAACGTACCACCACACCACAAGGGCCTCAAGTTCATCACAACCAACCTGTGCGTAAAAGACCAGTGATTAAATTTGTATTTTTTGGGGGGGGGGCGGGGGAGTAACAGACCATGTAAGAGGCTTCTCTGTGTTGTTTAAAGCGCCACTATACTTAGAAGATTCACTATATTTTTTTTTTTTTTTTTTTTTATTTTTAAATATATTTTATTGATTTTTCACAGAGAGAAAGGGAGAGGGATAGAGAGCTAGAAACATCGATGAGAGAGATACATCGACCAGCTGCCTCCTGCACACCCCCCACCGGGGATGTGCCCGCAACCAGTGTACATGCCCTTGACCGGAATCAAACCTGGGACCTTTCAGTCCGCAGACCGACGCTCTATCCACTGAGCCAAACCGGTTTCGGCAGATTCACTATATTTTTAAAAAGGAGTTTGACTTGTGAATCCTTTATGGTAACTCAGAGCTTCCTGCTTCCTCCCTTCTCACAGCCCCACGGAAATATTAACCCCTCCCCTTGTTCCTCCCTTGGCTTAAGGGGACCCATTGTCATGCGGAGAGGACCCCAGGTCACCAGAGGGAGATGAAGAATGCATCTTTGTTCTGCCTGCTTGCTGATGGCAGAACGTGGGATCGCAAGCCCTCCTCTTCAACCGTAAGAAAACTAAGACGTGGAGGGAAAAAGAGATTCTCAAGCGAAAGGTTCCCAACGCCCTGCTTTCCTAAGAAATGTCTACGCTGCTCTAGGTGCCCTCGCTGGATACGTTCTTTCTAACGCTCTTCAATACAGGCAATGAGTGACCAATCCCTCCTGACCCCTTTTACTTCCTCCTGCATCTGACACCAGGAGTGTCCACCCAGTCTCTCATCCTTTCTTTGTAGTTGTTTTGTTAATCCTCGCCGGAGGACATTTTCCCATTGATTTTTACAGGGAAAGGCAGAAACATCCGTGTGAGAGAAGCACATCGATTGGTTGCCTCTGGCCCCGGAGGAGAAGGAGCCTGCAACCAAGGTGCCTGCCCTTGACCGGAATCAAACACGGGACCCTCTGGTCCTCAGGCCGACGCTCTATCCACTGAACCAAACCGGCCAGGGCCAGCCTCTCATCCTGATGGGCCACCCGCCTCTCCAGCTCTGCGGGCAGGTCAGTGGGCTGGGGCTGTGTTTTCCCAGCGTCCTGGCCTCACACCTCAACCTCAGATTTCCTGGAAAGTTTGCAAACACGAGCAGAGGGAGGCTGGGGAAGCTCCCCGCGCAGTGTCCCAAGGTTTGGCAGGACGCAGCCCTGACAGGCAAGGCCAAGTTCTCCGCAGAAAATGTTTTCCAGCTGAAATGGGCCCTTTGGAGTCTCAGCGGACCCTGACCCCAGCCAGCCTCCCCACAGCGCTGGAGTAGGGCCCGCCTGGACTCGGAGACCCCTGGCCACCGTCCTGCCTTCGCCACCCGACCCCCCTGGAACCCCGCCCAACGCTTACCAAAGCCCTGCAGGCGGGTGGGCGGCTCCATCAGGGCGGACGGAGGGGGGAGGGGCAAAGCCGGAGGAAAGAGCGAGGGCGGCATGGAGGCGGCCCTTCCTGCCCGCGGCAGTTGCCATGGCAACCACAGTCCAAGGGCAGCCCAAGGGCGTCCGCGGATGGCCAGGCCCAGGAGCTGCCTGGTGAGGGGTAAGCAGCAGCATGAAGGGCACAGCACCAAGTGAAACTTCCGACAACTTTTTATTACCAAACTCTAGCAGGTTTAACTTTGGAGCCCAGCTAACAGCATCGCTAACGGGACCTAGGATGGAGGCTCAGCCCTAATGAAGATGGTCTCTGAAAGGATTAAAAAAAAAAACACACACACACCCGCATAGAAATCGAACTGTGACATCCTGGTTCACAGACTGACCCTCGACCACGGAGCCACGTCGGCCGGGCATATAAGTATTTTTTAAAAGAGCGAAATTCTCCAGTGTTCCAGAAAATGGTATCCCAGTGATTTTTCAGTCCAGGGGGAAAAAAAAAAAAAAAAGCATTTGGCACTACGCTGCCTTTTCTCCCAGTTCAAGATACACATGGGAGAAAACCATTTCCCTTCTTAAAACAAAACCAAACCAAACCCCCTTTCTCCTTCCTGTTTAACTTCCACCACTTATTCCTAGAAACACCCAGAGAACAATATAAACTAAGCCCGGCCCACTTCTCCTGGCCCCGGACAGTCTGAAGGCTCACAGCAGGGACTGTCCCTTAGGGATATCCTCTGCTACAATCAGGTAACTGACCCCCAATTTCTGGGAACTGGAAAAAAAATAAAAAATTAAAAACCCCATTTCCTTCCAGGAGGGGCTTTCTATATAAAAACACCCAACACCTTGTAACCTAACGTTTAACCTACAGGTAAAAGCAACTAGCAGCTGACTTAAGATACTGAAAAGGTGCTTACCTCCCCATCTTTAACCATAAAGGAAACAGAGGGGAGGAGAATCTAGAGAATGTGAACTCCTCTCCTTTCCCAAAACTTTGACGTGTCTTTTCTAAGCCAAAGCCAAGTTCCTGAGACAGACACGTGGTCCCAGGGTAGTCTCTGCTGGATAACGCTGCCGCTCCTGAGCAGCCTGGCGCACGGCCGCTTTACTGAAAAGTTCTCCCTGGTGCGCAAAGTGCTGAAGGATCACTAGGGAAATTATTTTCTCAATTCGACTTCGTCACTGACAAATACTTCAATAGCAGCTTCTAGAAACTGCCCAGAGGACCCCCCTCCCCCCCCCCCCCCAGTTCAGGGTCACAGATCCTTCCAGTTGATGGGCTCCTTGCCAGACTTCCGCAGCAGCTCGTTGGTTTTGGAGAAATGTCTGCACCCAAAGAACCCTCTGTACACCGACAGTGGGGAGGGATGGGCGGTCTGCAGCACGTGGTGGCGCTTCTGAAAGAGAGAAAAAGAACGACCAAGAGTTGGCATGGCTGGGACTCTGTGGCTGTTGCACTTGAAGACAGTGTGCCGTCCCCTTTGCGCTTTCTAAATCCTCCCACTTTGCTAAGTGTATTTATTTATTTGCCTTCGGTGTTCATATGAGGACATCAATGCACTCATTCATTTGTGGGGCAACTACCTTTGCTAGGCTCTGAGGCTGCGAGGATCAGTCTCAGCCTCCAACTTGGCACCGTCTATGCAATCTTTTTAAGTGCCTGATGACCCAGCAATCCACTGCTGAGAATATATTTGCTGAAGGACACCTTGATGCATGTCCCTACATAAAGACGCAGGTTTAAGGGGGTTCATGGCAGCACTGCTTCTCCAGGTAAAACCTAATATAAATTCAGTGTCATGCAACGGGCTAAAAATATTTTTCTCAAGTTCTTACAATGGAACACCCCATGGCTACTAGAATAAGGCTGAGCTACATATGCTGATAGGAGACCTCCAAAATATATCAACTTAAAAAAATAAGTGGTAATTGTGTTAAAAATTTTTTTGGGAAAAAAAATATCCAAAACACTATTTGTAGTAGTTCCTTCAGGGAAAAGAAATAGTGGAAAGCATTTGAGCCCCCGTCACTGTTGGGGTGTGTGCGGGAAGCAACCCAGTGATGTCTCTCCCCCAACCCCAGGCCCCCACTTCTACTCTCTCTAAAGAGTAATAGAAAAAATATCCTTGGGTGAGGATTAACAACAAAAAAGGGAATACTTTGATTTTTAAATTTTCAACTGTCATTAACTGAGCAGGAAGATTACAGACTTTTTATTCTTTTCTGCATTTAAATTATAACCACCTAACAAATATTTTCAAACATCACTGCCTTCAAGTTGCTCAGTCCCGGAGGGGCCTTAACTGAAGCCAGGCAGCCCTGTGGTTAAGAGCACGGAGCCTGAAGTGGGGCCACCTGGCTTCAAGTCCTGGCTCCACCCCTTAGTTGTGTAGCCACAGGGAAGTTGCTGAGCCTCCCTGAGTTGCGTTTCATTTTTCATCTGTAAATTGGGATTATCAACAAGCGCCTAGCTTCTAGTTACTGCAAAATGAATGAATGGATGATCATGTGTAGAGAATATTGTGGGAAGTAATTGAGGTCAAGTGCTCATCAGCACCCTGTCTGGCATGCAGTCCAGGCCCCTGGAAATGTGAGCTGTGCTGAGCATGGAAGGATGACTTAGCCTCTGGGGAAGAGACCTCTCCACGCAGGACAAAGGAAGCAGGGCGTTCAAAGGCAGGCAGGGAAGTGGGGCACAGGAAACAAACCTGAGATGTGCCTCCAAGCAGCCTGGAGTTGAGAGTGAAGAAGCAAGCTGTGGCTGAGACCAGGGCCATGCCCTAGACCCCAGCTTATCAGCCTAAGTCAGTGGTCGGCAAACTCATTAGTCAACAGAGCCAAATATTAACAGTACAACGATTGAAATTTCTTTTGAGAGCCAAATTTTTAAAACTTAAACTTCTTCTAACACCGCTTCTTCAAAATAGACTCACCCAGGCTGTGGTATTTTGTGGAAGAGCCACACTCAAGGGGCCAAAGAGCCGCATGTGGCTCGCGAGCCACGGTTTGCCGACCACTGGCCTAAGTCATGGTCTTCAGGGAGAAGGCATCTGAATGCTGCAGGCAAGATCAGAGGGGCCTAAACCAAGGCAAAGGTATTTGTGGGGGGAGGGGGAGGCTTTTTTGAGAGATAAGAGAGCTTGGGCCATGAATGACAGACTGGATAGGGGGATGGGGGAGGGAGAGGAAGAAAGGGAAAAGAGGTAGTGAGGTGTTATGAATGATATCTGATTTGATTTCTGGCTGGAAAACTGGGTAGATCAGCGATTTTCAACCTTTCTCATCTAATGGCACACATAAACTAACTACCAAAATTCTGCGGCACACCAAATAACATATTTTCTGACCTGACAAAAAAATAAAAGGTATAATTTTGATTCATTCACACCAAACGGCTATGGTTGTATTGGCTGTTGTCATTTTTTAATTTGACAATCTAAGAGAAAAGAGGTCAGTGCCCCCTGACTAAATAGTCAGGTATTGCCATGTTTAAAAATTCTTGTGGCACACGGGTTCAAAATTGCTGACTTATTGTACTATTTGTTAAATGAATGGTAGCCAGGGATCTGTGTACCTTTCTAAGTATATGGCAAGTTTATGACTGTATTAGTAAATCATAAGTTGGCTAGTCACTTTCCTCATTACTGTAATTTGTCTAAATTTTGTTCCAATTTTCAACCCTAATTACCAGTCTTCAGGGAAAATAAGCTTCATTTTACGGCAAGGATTTTCCAGGACCACACTGCAAGGATTTCTAGATTCTCACTGGTTTCAACTGTTAAAAACCACATACCCTATCGATGGCACTGCCCTTCTTCTGAGCATAAGAACCCCAGAGCAAGAAGACGAGGCCACTCGAGTTCTGATTTAGCCAGGACACAACCGCATCGGTAAATTGCTCCCAACCTCTCTCCTTATGAGAATTGGCCTGATGCGCCCGGACTGTGAGGACAGCGTTGAGTAGGAGAACACCTACGAACATCCACCAAAGAAAGAGGTTAAAGGCAGGTTGAAACGAGTCAGCCCAACACCCAAGGTCAGGGCTAACCAACTGCATGAGGAAAGCATTCTCGGGATGGGACCCAGAGCGGCGGGCTGAAACTCAGCCATCGAGAGAAAGCATTTCAACAGACTGCTGGGCACTTCTTGGAGCTACCAGAGGGCACTGAACTTGCACCTCTGCACTTTCAACACCTTTGCAAGTTTGCAACAGTAATGTGCATAGATACCATCGGTCATCAGAAAGAACTGTTTTTAAACAATATCGTAAGTGATATTAAATAACCCCAGAAAATAACAAAAGGAGGCCAAAGTGTTTTACTGGGGGGGGGGGGGGGGGAATCTAACTCAAGAAACCAAAGGGCAAATACTCTTTCCTTATCCTGGTTATAATTTATTTGTTAAAAAAGAAAGAAAAGTATACGAGCCTAACCAATGGTTAAGGACAACAGGGGAGTGGGGGCATCCGTGGGGAGGGGTGTGGGATGGGAATGAAGGGATGAGGACAAATATTTGACACCTTAATCAACAAAGAAATTTAAAAAAAAAAAAAGAAAGAAAAGCCCTGGTTGGTGTGGCTCAGTTGGTTGGGCATCGTCCAGTGCACGGAAAGGTTGCCAGTTCAGGCATATGCCTAGGTTGCAGGCTTGATCCATGGTAGGGGGGCATGCAGGAGGCAGCTGATGGTTGCTTCACTCTCACATCAATGTTTCTCTCTCCCTCTCCCTTCCTCTCTCTAAACAATCAATTAAAAAAAATCTAAGGAAAAATTTAGTTAAAAAAAAGAAACCCATAGGTATTAAATACATACAACACCACCTATGTTGAAATGACAAAAGTGAGGACAAAATAATAATAAAGGGGAACACAGTTTTAAAATTATGATTAAAACATGAAAGAATGGGGCTGGGGGTCAATCGGGGGAAAAAGGAGACATATGTAATACTTTAAACAATAAAAAAAAAACATGAAAGAAAAAGGAGAAAACATTGGCTGCAGGGTAAAAACGGAGATTCATTTTCTGACTTATATAAGTTGAGTCATGTTAGCCACGTGTAGCAGTGGTTGGTTTACCTTGCTTGGCCCACCCAGATAAATCTCCATGGCCAGGATGAACAAAACCATCTATGTCTGTAGACAGCTCTTTATAAATGTTTTCCAAACTGAAAGCAAGCCGGAAGAAAAAAGGCAATCTTAAGTACAACTCGGAAAGTTCAGCAACCTCCAACAGACGTGTGAATTACAGCATGTAAAGTCAGCCAGGTAAATTTTTTGGTCTGTTTGGATTTAAGAAACAGCACTTTGGAAAACCTATGTACATTAGCCCAGGAATTACAATCTCCCTCCCGATTGATGCTTAGTTACAGTTTTATATTTCTATGCATTTACTATAAAAACCCTCTAGCCCAGCCAGCATGGCTCAGTATAGCTGAGCGTCGACCTATGAACCAGGAGGTCACAGTTCCATTCCCGGTCAGAGCACATGCCCAGGTTGTGGGCTCGATCCCCAGTGGAGGGCATGCAGGAGGCAGCCGATCAATGATTCTCTCTCATCATTATGTTTCTATCTCTCTCTTCCTCTCTGAAATCAATAAAAATATATATATTTTTAAAACCCTCTAAAGAAGTAGTTCTTAACCAGGGATGATTTCTGTCCCACCAGGAACATCTGGCAATGTCTAAAGGCATTTTTTCATTGCCATTTTGTTAGAACTCTCTAGTTCTAGGGGGCAGTGCTCCTGGCACCTGGTGGGTAGAGGCCATGAGTGCTGCTAAACATCTTCCAGTGCACTGGACCAACCCTCTCCCCCACAAAGCCCCAGGCCCCAAACATCACCAGTGCTGACACTGAGAAATCCTGCTCCAAAGGCTAGCGAAAGTCCCCCAAGTAGGCATACCAATCATTTAAAATAGCGTTCGCCGCCCTGACCAGTTTGGCTCAGTGGATAGAGCATCGGCCTGTGGACTGAAAGGTCCCAGGCTCGATTCCGGTCAAGGGCATGTACCTTGGCTGCAGGTACATCCCCAGTGGGGAGTGTGCAGGAGGCAGCTGATCGATGTTTCTCTCTCATCAATGTTTGTCTCTCCCTCTCCCTTCCTCTCTGTAAAAAATCAATAAAATATATTTTTAAAACAATGGTCCCCAGCCAGTGGTCCGTGAGGTCCGAAAGGCTGGCGACCGCTGATTGAAAAAGTACACATCTGCAATTGGACCTGAGCCATCTATAAAGCAATCATACCTGGGTGGAGGTGGAACAGGTCTTTGAACACTAAAGCAGAGGCCATGAGCTTGATTGGGTCCATGATATGGATCCTGTCCCAGGATGACAACCTTCACCTGTGAATGCCAGGTGGCAAATTAAACAATACTCTAGTGTAGGCAGTGTAAATGAATACTGGGCTGACTGCTGACCTATACAAAGGGACAGGATAATGAGAAGAGCCACCCCCCTCCCCCCAACCCCCGTGACCCAACTAGAACCCCCAGAAGAAAGCAGATGGCCTGGTACAGTGGTCGGCAAACTCATTAGTCAACAGAGCCAAATATCAACAGTACAACGATTGAAATTTCTTTTGAGAGCCCAATTATTTAAACTTAAACTTCTTCTAACGCCACTTCTTCAAAACAGACTCGCCCAGGCTGTGGTATTTTGTGCAAGAGCCACACTCAAGGGGCCAAAGAGCCGCATGAGGCTCGTGAGCCGCAGTTTGCCGACCACGGGCCTGGTATCTTATTTTCCATTACCAAATTCTCCTCCACTCAACCACCCTACCACACTGCCCCCTCCCTTCTGACACAGGTATTGGGAACAAGTTAGGGTCAACTTTGCTTTCGTCCCCTTCATTTGTCAAATTACAAAAGTAAATACACCTTGAAAATAAGTACAACCATCCAGAAAGATACAAAATGGTTAGTCATCTCCCAGCTATCCTATTTCATCCTATTTTTTTTTAATTACCTACAGAATTGGGGTTATTGTACTCATTACCCTACATTTGGTATTCCTCACATCACACATTTTAGCCTTCAAGTTAATAGAGCCCAGTCACTGATGGGCAGTCAGCTTGTTTTCCATTACAAAAAGTCATGCGGCAAGCACCCTGGTATGTATATGTTTCCCTACTGTTGCTTTTATTTCTGTGGAATACTTGTAATAGTGGAGTTGCTGGTCAAAGGGTAAGTGTACTTTAAATTTTCATTTCCAACGAGTTGAAGCAATTCGGATTCCCCACCGGCAGCATACGAAGGGGCTTGTTCCCCTAGATCTTCTAAGGAAGGAAACCAGAAGATAAAGAGGTCAGGTCAAGAGCCACGGGAGTAGGCGGCAAGATGCAGTGAGAAGTAATTAGGTCACTGTCACGGGCTGTGTTAAGACACGGCTAGTCCTTTGGATCGGGAGGTCGCCCACCTCTCCTTCATTCTCATGCTTCTGCTCAAGGTGCACCTTCTTAGAATCTTCTTCCACGGCTGACATATACCTTATCCTTCAAAGTCCAGCTTCAGACAGTCCCATCATCAGGAAGCTTTCCTGGGTCTCCCCCTTCCTGCTGCTGGTGCTCACACTGTCCCCTGCACGAAGCCACCTGTCCCAGCACGGAAGCTGGGTAAGGGACAGCCTTGGAGGAGCCAGGTAACCTCCCAGACCCTCCACATCAGGCGTCCTCAAACTACGGCCCATGGGCCACATGCGGGTGTTTTTGCCGTTTTTTTCACTTCAAAATAAGATATGTGCAGTGTGCATAGGAATTTGTTCATAGTTTATTTTTAAACTATAGTCCGGCCCTCCAAGGGTCTGAGGGACAGTGAACTGGCCCGTTTAAAAAGTTTGAGGACCCCTGCTCCACATGCTCACTTGCAAAGCCACTCTGGGCCATCTGATCCCCCGTTTCAGGCTCTTTTCTTATTCTTCCCTGCTTATATTGATCACCAGTATTCAAAACAGGACATCTATTCAACCAAGGGGCAAAATAGTAGTGAATTTAAAATAACTTGGTTTTGTTTGTTTTTTCTAACGTCAGAAACAAGGAGCTACATTCAAAGTCCTTACTCTAAACTGAAAATTGTGAAGTTTGCTAAGTATTAGGCATAGTAGCCTTATCAGGATGGCTTATTCACCCATTTCACTTCGACTTAACAGATATTTACTAAGCCATGGGATTCCTGCTCTCAACTTACAAATGGGGAGGGAAAAGCATAAGAAGGAAGTGTAAAAACCTCCCATGTAAGCAGACACTAAGCATATTTGGGGGGTTTTGAGGAAAACCAGATCACAACGGTGGTGGAAAACAGGATTCAGTGAGGTGCCGTAGATCTACAGTTGGTTTTAAAAGACAGAAGCGAGGAGAGACCTGCCACAATGTTCAATTCTGATGTAAAAGAGGTGGAGGAAAGGCTAGTTAAGTAGGACATGGCCATATTCCTGCAGCTTCCGTAGTTCTGGCAGTGGGAAGCCAGACAAGCTTCTGAACAGGAGACTGGCGTGACTAGAACCCCCGGGCAGCAGCCGGTTGTACAACCAACCAAGGCAAAGGGATTTGGTAACCTAACAGGGTAGCAGAGCTGTTTGGGCCAGAAGTTAAAGAGACTAAAGGACAGATAGTCAGACAGAAATAATACTGAGCTTCAAGTCAAGGTGGGGTTGACTATAACCAGGTGAAAGAGAGTAACTCTTTCATGCCTCAGTTTCCTCATCACCACCACAATAATACTTAACACTGGTCTGGGACTGGTTTCAGGATTAAATAAAATACAAGAAAGGAGAGCATTATAGACACAATGGTCTATGTTAAAAATAAAAGATTAAATATAGGTTGTTAAAATATAGCCTGACAAACCTCACAATTTTAGTATTTTATTTTGTTAAAATATGGACAGTGTTTTTTTTTTTTAACTCTAGTGTCCCTAATTAAGAAATACTATTTGACTCCCACTCTTCTTTTGCAAAAATTCACCCACAAACCTGTACTTACATCTCTTATGTTGCACATTTGGGTCCAGGTGAAGACTTGGTGTGGGGGCGGATAAACAGTGTAATGTCTTCTTTCTTCTGCAACAAATCCCATTAGCTGATTGAAAAAGAAAGTAGATTTCAAATCAGATTCTCACTGAAAAGCATATGAATTCAATACGAAAGGTAACTGAAGCATTATCTAACTCTTTGCTATGTTTTATGTCCCAATTCTTTTTTGCCCTGGCCTGGCAGCTCAGTTGGTTAGAGCGATACATCGAGGTTGCAGGTTCTATCTCCAGTAAGGAAACTAAAATCAGTAAGTAAAAAAAAAAAAAAAAAAAAAAAAAAAAAAAAAAAAAAAAAAATTCTGAATCATTTTAAAGAAAAACCCAGCAAATAAAAACAGTACCTGCTCCCTCCCCACCGAAGTTGCTCCATCTCTTCAATCCCCTCCCTTTCTTTGGGCTGGGTCAAAGTTGATTGGCTTCGAGGCCCTGATTTCCTGTTAATGCCAGCCCCGCCCCTTTTTTTAAAAAAGGCGGAGCCAGGTTTCAAGCAGTCTGGTTTGTGGTTTTTACTTTAACCCCTCTTTCCTGGATAGCAGACTAACTAGATGGGTTAAAAGCCGCCACGATATCATCGGAAGTCGTTTAGAAACGAATATAAATGTGCAGATTCGAAACACCATAGGTAACGGGAAAAGGGCACTGAAGGAGGGAAAACAGGACACTACGAAAGCGACAGCCTATAAACGTGGCCTCGGCCTGCTATACTACCAAGACTAAGGGCCCGCGGCCTCCTCGCTTACCTTTATAAAATACGGTTTTCCGAACTCTCCGCTGAGGTGCTTCTTCCAACTCTCACCGAAACCCACCGGCACGTTGCGAGCCGCGAGTCTAAGCAGGGCCGCGGCCTTGTTCTTCTGGATGCGGTCCAACTGCTCGGGGCTCAGCGGCGACGAGGGCGGTGTGCCGGGCTCCTCCTGTTCCGCCCGGGCCTTCTTGGCGGGGCTCACCTGCAAGTGGTCCCCGCAGAGACGGGTCAAGATCCACAGCGGACCTCTCCCAGGCACCAGCAGGTTCCGCCCCCAACCCAAAGGCCCATAGCAGAGGACGCCCATTCCGTGGGTTTCAGCCCCCCCACCCGGAAGGTCAGTGCAAAGCCGGACGCTGGGAACCCAGGCCTCAGGCCAGACCGGCGCTTGGCAGGCCGACGCCCCAAATTTCGTGTTTGGTATTAATACGGGGCGGAATGGAGCGGTGCGCTGCAGGGGAAGCCCTGCAACCAGGCGCCCCGCCCCGCCCCGCCGGACCCGCCACTGCGCGTCCCCACGTGGCCTTTTCGCGGCAAAAACTCTCCGAGGTCCCGCCCCTCCCTTCGTCCGATTGGACGCGAGCGAGAAGGGCGGTACCCTCGCCTCTGATTGGCGCCGTGGGCTCCGAAGTTCGCCCCTATTGGCTGGCCCCTCAGCATGGCCGCCGATGGCGGGGAACGCGGCGGCTGTTTTGAATAGGTGGAGGCGGCTTTAGACACGAGACCCCAGTTTACCAAGTCAGGGGTGCGTTTCTGCAACTCTTCAGTCGCGCGGTCCCCGCCGCCTCCCTCCCTCTCCCTCCCGCCTTCCCCGGCCCCACGAGCGGTCCCCGCCGCGCCTCACCGCTGCATCCCTGCTCTCCTCAGCTACGGCCGCCACGCCGGTCCCCGGGTCGGCCGGCTCGGGGCTGCGGGCACGTCGCTTCCTGGCGGGGCTCGGGGAGAAGAAGGAGTAGAGGGTCTTCTGGCCGATCATCCCGAAGCCGCCCGGGGGCCCGCGAGGCTGGGGGAAGCGGAGGCGCGCCGCCCGGGGGCCCGCAGGCTGGCGCTGGCGGTGGCGGTCCGCAATTGGCGCCAAGCCGCGCGCGCATGCTCCCACCGAGGGGGGTGGGCTGGGCGGGGGGCGGCGGAGGGCCTAATACGCATGTGCGGGAGGGGCTGCCGGGGGCAGGATTTCCTTAGGTGGGTCCGTTCATTTGTTTATTCACCCATACCTCTGCCTTGGGGCGAGTCCCCGCTAAGGGGGGAGGGGGGAGTGGAAGAAGAAAAGATAAAAGTACCTGCCAGGTCCTGTAGTAGTGGGCGTGAAATTAGCATTAAAATACTATTTGTTGAGCTCTTAGATACTACATTATCTCATCCAATTTTCCCAACCCATTTTACTGACTACAAGCTAAGGCTAAGAACAGTGCAACACTGTGCCTTACTTGTGAGTTGTGGGGAGACCTTGGGGGCGTGAAGGTTGAACTCCAAAACAGTCCATCCTCCGTAAGGCACCCCTGCCCCCCAATACACCTGCCCCTCCTCCCCTCCCCATATCCAAACCATCAACAGGTCCGATTGGTTGTCTCCAAAAGAAAGCCTGAATTCAACTGCTGCCCTCTCATCCTACTGGCCAAAATCCCAGCTGGTCACATCTTTCCTACCAAGTGATCTGTTTGAAAGGTAAAATTATTAGTAATTTTACATTACAAACAGTTTCCAAATATGCTTACCATAGAATGCCAGCTCGTCCCTCTGCTGGCCAGGCTGCTTCCCTCTCTGACAGCCCCTCGGAGGGTGCCATGACTGAGTCTGGGTCTCAGCGTTCACTGGACATAACCAGCTTGTCCCCTCGTGTGGCCTTCACACCCTTGCCCGCAGCATTCCCTACCTGGAAGCTTCGGGTCTCAGCCTGGGACCCTTCCCCTGAAAGGCCTTCTCCTGCCGGTCGCTCTGTTTACAGCTTCTGTATTACCGGAAATTATCCTATGTATTCTCTCCTTGTTTGTTTCTGTCTGCAGCTCCAAAATGTAGCCTGAGTGAGGGCAGGGACTGTAGTCTTGTTTAACAGATGTGCTCCAGCGCTTAGAACAAGGAGCTTGGTGGGTAAGAAAGAGAGAAGCTCATAATTTAAAATCATTTACCCACACAGCAACTAACTCCCTGTCGGGCTCCCAAATGAGTCCCCAGGGAGAGGTGCACCGAGTAACAGCGCCCAAACCACAGGATGATCCTCAACAGTTACAGAGCAAATTCTAAACTCGAAACACGGTAGTACAGTACTTGCAACACGCCCAGGAGGCCAACAGGTGGCGCTCGGAGGCCGCCCACCGCCTTGGTTTGCAGCTCTGCCTGCATTTCCCAGCTTGCTGGTCGAAATCCACCCGGAAGTACTGCTTCGGTCCTCGTGAGTGTTTTCTCCTTCCCGGCCCCCCCCCCCCCCCCCCCCCCCGCCCGATCTACCGTGTTTGCGGGGTTCGGAAGCTGCGCAGATGCTGAGATTTTAAAGAGAACCCTAGTCACCCCACTTCACGCAGGTGTTACAGTTATTTCTTATCAGAATTCCAGTACTTGCCTATGGATCACGTTGAACTGTTTATATGTAGATTAAGAATCATAGCCAGCCCTAGCCGGTTTGGCTCAGTGGATAGAGCGTGGTCTTGCGGACTGAAGGGTCCCCCGTCAAGGGCACTGCCGGGGTTGCCCGCTCCATCCCCAGTGGGGGGCGTGCAGGAGGCAGCCAATCAATGATTCTCATCATTGATGTTTCTCTCTCTCTCTCTCTCTCCCTCTCCCTTCCTCTCTGAAATCACGAAGAAAAAAAATCATATCCACTTTATCACGATACTGCTTACCTATTTTATTTTAATACTGGTGTGGGCAGGGCAGGCGGCTAGGGTGAAAGGGAGATAGACACACTGCTTTTCTGATGACTGTATGGCAGGCAAGCCCCTTACTTTCTCCTAGTGTTAGTTTCCCCATCTGTAAATTTGTCTGTACATTGTGAATTGGGGGGTGGGGGGTGGGGGGAAATACAGGTGCTTGCCCAGACGACCTGGCTCAGTGGTTGAGCATCGACCTATGAACCAGGAAGCCACGGTTCCATTCCGGGTCAGGGCACAGGCAGGGGTTCCAGGCTCCATCCCCAGTGACAGGAGGCAGCCAATCAATGCTTCTCTCTCATCATGGATGTTTCTATCACTCTCTCCCTCTCCCTTCCTCTCTGAAATCAATAAAAGTATATTTTTAAAAACCTTCAGGTGCTTGCGGGAGGAGTGGAGGCATTTGGGTTTTTGCAAGCTAGCCAGCTGATTCCAGCATGGCCAGGTGTGGGAGACTCGGGGCTGGACCAGATCATCCCAAGGGACCAACCGTCCCAGCTTTAACCCTCTACTTCCTTTCTAGCACATGGCGTTAAACTTTCAAATGGAAACGTGAAAACAGCAAGGAGGAATGCTGCTGTGGATCACTTTGCCATAGAGCACATTTTTGCATCTGGGACAGAGCCTGGGCCGTGTCTCTCTCTCTGCCCCACCACTGACTCCCAGGTCTTTGCTCTGTGGAGACAGGATGGACAGATTCCTGGAGAAGAGGGCTCTAAGAGGCCTTGTGGGAAAGAGGGAGCAGGAGCAGACAGGAGCAGGCCCAGCCGAGTTGGGAGAAGACGAGGAAAGCACCAGGAAAAGGCCCAGGAGAGAAACCCCGGGGAATGACGCTGACTTGGCCGGCCTCAGCTGGCGACGCATTCGATCCGAGGGCCTGGACTGCGATTACACAGTCCTGTTTGGCAAAGCCGAAGCGGACGAGATTTTCCGAGAGTTGGAGCAACAAGTGGAGTATTTTACAGGTAAGCAGAGGACTGCAGGCTGTGTGCTGAAGGCTTGTTCGATAAAACTAGTCTATGTTTAGAGAAATCAGAACTCAGGGGCCATTAATTGCTGATGAGTTTGTTAATTGATTCAACACATTCTCTGGGCCCCTGTGGGCCAAGATCCTCTCGAGGTGCTTGGGATAAAAACTTAAAACAAAAAAACAGGATTGCCTGCCCACCCTGGGCTGACAGACAACTAGAGTGAATCTCCACTGGAGAATCATCTGGGAAAGTTGAAAAAAGAAAAAGATGCTGAGTTCTGACCGAGATCAGTTGAATCAGAGTAGCTGGCGCAGCCTGAGCATCAGTGTTTTCAGGTGAATCCAGCGTGCAGCCAGGGCTGGGAACCACTGGCCCAGGAGAGCCGGCAGATGACCCGGTAATTCTGCAGTGCTCCCAGCCTCACCGGAGGACTCTGTTGTTTGTGTTAACTCCGGTGGCTGGGCCCCGCCCCACAGTCTAGTGTCTGAATTGTCAGGTCTTGTAGAGGCTGCTGGGGTACCACACCTGGAGAACCAGCAAGGTGGCAGAGCACGAGGAGGCATAGGAAAGCCCACAGGGGACCCCAGCCTACAGACTAAGCTGTGTTAGCCCCACCTTTCAGGGGGCCCTAGACCCTTGGTCTCCACAGTGGGCAAAAATCACCCCAGTGTGTATCACCCCTAACTTTATCTCGCTCACATCTCAGCCTCTTTCTTCTGTTCCTACTGTAGTTAAGGCGATTAAGTTATGGTGTTCTTGAAATAATTGGACCAGGACCGTTTTCTTTAAGTGTAGGACAAGAATCATTGTTCTTCTTCTTCTTCTTTTTTTTTTTTTTTTTTTTTTAATATATTTTGATTTCAGAGAGGAAGGGAAAGGGAGAGAGAACCATTGATTGGCTGATTCCTGCATGCCCCACACTGCAGATTGAGCGAAACCCTGCCATGTGCCCTGACCAGGAATCGAACCATGACCTCCTGGGTCATAGTTCCACACTCAGCCAATGAGCCACGCCAGCTGGGCAAGAATCACTGTTCTTAAATGAAAACTTTGGGCAAGCCACAGTGACTTTTGAGGAGGGGTCCTTGGTCAGGTTATTAAGTTATTCATGCCCTGGCTGGGTAGCTGAGTTGGTTAGAGCATTGTCCTGATACGCCAAGGTTTCGGGTTCGATCCTGAGTCAGGCCACATACAAGAATCAACCAATGAATTCATAAATAAGTGGAACAACAAATCGATGTCTTTCTCCCTCTCTCTCTCTCCCCCCCCCCCCTTTCTCTCCCTCTCCTTTCTTCTCTCTAACATCAGTCAGTGTCTTTTTTTAAGTTATCCTGAATACTCAGGTAGTGCGTGTGTAGGCACCCACCTGCCCAGTTCTCTGAGCTACCATGCTTCATCTGCACAGGTGCACTGGCCAAGGTGCAGGTGTTTGGGAAGTGGCACAGCGTGCCAAGGAAGCAGGCGACGTACGGCGACGCTGGGCTGACCTACACGTTTTCAGGCCTCACTCTGTCTCCAAAACCCTGGATCCCAGTTCTAGAGCGAGTCCGGGATCGTGTTTCTTCGGTGACTGGGCAGACGTTCAACTTTGTGCTCGTTAACAGGTGACACCCTACTTGTCTTTTACTTTTGTTTTAGGCCACGGCACCGAATTTTATCAATCTCTGCCTCTTCCAAAAGGGAGAGGTTAGGCTTCCTCCATATTTGATTCCTTTGCACAGCGGGTAACTCCTTAGTGCACCAGGGCTGTGGTTGGTGGTGGAGTGGCATGAGCAGTCAGTCTTCCTGGCGCTCATGCCGCAGGGGAAGTGAGAGGTGATTCACTGATGAACAGTTGAATGAGATAATTTCAGACGCTGGTAAGTGTCTTGCTGATTTGACCAAGAATGGGCAGCAGGAAGGGGTCTGGGTTCAGGGCAGGGTTTCTCATAGGATGTTTTGGGCCAGATAATTCTGTGGTGCGGACTGTCCTGTACATTGTAGGAAGTAGAGAGCAGCATCCCTGGCCTCCACCCACTAGATGCCAGTAGCAACCCTCCGTAGTCATTGCAACCAAAATGTCCCCAGACACTGCCCAGTCCCGGGGCGGGGGGGAGGAAGGGGGGCAGGATCCTCCTGGTTGAGAACTCTGGGTTTAGGGGATGGCAGTTAGAGGAGGGCTCACAGAGGCGGTGACTTTTGAACTGATAATGGAGAGAGCAGGAGCCACTGGGCGGAAGAGCAGAGGGATCTTGGTGTCAATGGAGTGAAAATCCCATTGATATTTCCAGAAAGCAATGAATGAGGGAAAGGGGTCTGGTGAGCTCAGAGGTGGGCAAGGGCCAGACTGTGAAAGGAATGTGGATTTTATCTAGGTGTAGGGAGAGACTTTTGTTGTTGTTGTTAATCCTCACCCAAGGATATTGTTTCCCATTGATTTTTAGAGAGAGTGGAATGGAGGGAGGGGGAGAGAAGAGAGGGAGAAACATTGATGTGAGAGAGACACATCAATTGGTTGCCTCCTGCACGTGCCTGATGGGACTGGGGAATTGAACCTGTAACCCAGGTATGTGCCCTTGACCGGAAATCGAACCTTCAACCCTTCCGTGCGAAGGCTGACACTCTAAACCAGGCGTCCTCAAACTACGGCCCGCGGGCCACATGCGGGTGTTTTTGCCGTTTTATTTTTTTACTTCAAAATAAGATATGTGCAGTGTGCATAGGAATTTGTTCATAGTTTTTTTTTAAACTATAGTCCGGCCCTCCAACGGTCTGAGGGACAGTGAACTGGCCCCCTGTTTAAAAAGTTTGTGGACCCCTGCTCTAAACACTGGCTGGGCAGGGAGAGACCTTTTCATGGTAAAGGTTTACATATGTGAACTAGGAGAACTAGAAAACATGTTTTGGCTTCTATTGGTTGTTGAGTTTTCAAGCATGTGATCAACGAGGACTGGGGAACACAGTGAAAAGGCTCTGGGCGTGGCTCACCTGTAGGACCAGCTTGCTGGGAGCAGCTGTCGACACGCTGAGATCATGAGGATGCTCATTGTCGGCACGTTTCAGGAGCAAGCTGTGCTGTGAGCTGTGCCTGCTTCCTCACTGCAGGTATAAAGATGGCTGCGACCACATTGGGGAACACCGAGATGACGAAAGAGAACTGGCTCCTGGGAGCCCCATCGCCTCCGTCTCCTTTGGGGCCTGCAGAGACTTCTTCTTCCGGCATAAAGATGCTCGAGGGAGAAGCCGCTCCCGGAGGCTGGAGGTGGTCAGGCTGCCGCTGGCCCACGGGAGTTTACTGATGATGAACCACCCGACCAACTCTCACTGGTATCACAGTCTCCCCGTCCGCAAGAAGGTTCTGGCTCCGCGCGTCAATCTGACCTTTCGTAAAATCCTGCCTACTAGAAAGTAAAAATATTTTTCTGTTAGTGCTTCTGTCCTCTCCTTGCCCCTCTGCTCTAGGATGGAGCTGGCATTGCCTTTACCAACAGGGAAAGGAAAGGTTTAACATTATATTACATAATGCAGAAAGAGGATGTTTGTTTTTTATTTTTATTTTTTTAAATGTTTTCCAAAGTGGCTGCACCATTTTGCATTCCCACTAGGAATGAATGAGAGTTCTTTTTTTTTTTTTATAATATATTTTATTGATTTTTTACAGAGAGGAAGAGAGAGGGATAGAGAGTTAGAAACATCGATGAGAGAGAAACATCGATCAGCTGCCTCTTGCACACCCCCTACTGGGGATGTGCCCGCAACCAAGGTACATGCCCTTGACCGGAATCGAACCTGGGACCCTTGAGTCCGCAGGCCGACGCTCTATCCACTGAGCCAAACCGGTTTCGGCAGAAAGAGGATGTTTATATCAAATCAGTACCTGATGAAATAGCCCTGGCTCAGTCAGTAGGAACGTACTTCCATACACCGAAAGGTCCCAGGTTCAATTCCTGGCCAGAGCACATGCCTAGATCGTGGTTTCGATCTCTGGCTCCAGCTGGGTGCATGATCAGGGCAAGTGTAGAAGGCAACCGATCAATGTTTCTCTCATTCTCCCTTCCCCTCTCTCTAAAAACCAACTGACACTCTAAACACTGGCGGGGCAGGGAGAGACCTTTTGTGAGGATTTTAAAAAATAAATTATGAAAGAATACCAGTTGATTTTTTTTCCTGCAAATGATTCTTTGGTGAGGGTTTAAAAAAATAAATTATGAAAGAATACCAGTTGATTTTTTTCCTGCAAATGATTCTTTTATTGCTATAATACACAGCAGATACAAAAGGTGCCTTTACCAAGTACATAAATCAGCAGTTATTATGGCAGAAACTACTACTTTAACTTTTGCAAAAAGAAGCTGTTTTGTAAATAACTTAAAACTAGAAATAAGATTATTTGGCCGCTACTTAACGCCTGGTAATTTACAAAACGAAGTCAGCTTTAAGTCGGGTTAAGGGAATCTGCACGATATCATTTACAACCTTGGCTCACACCTTGGCCTCTGACCAACAATCTGCTTACAACGTGCCCGGCATCTCTCTTTAAGGGAAGATTTCAAAGAGGAGCAGTAGTTACTCAAAGCTACAGGTGTGCAGTGCAGTTTAAGGTCACACGATTGGGTATTTGTTCCACCAGCCTCGGGTAACACAGGTATGTACGCTCGTTTCTACACCAAAGCCAGGCTCTGCCACGGAATCGGGAGGGAGCAGCAGTGAATGGATGGACCAGATGCTTCCAGCTGCCCCTCACCCCGCCGGCCATGACCTGGAGAACCTTCACAGTATGTGCTATCCGTAATGAGAGTCCGAGTCCTCCGGATGCGAGCTGGGCCTGGCAGGAGCATGGCCTCTTGAGCTTTTAGCTGACACCGAGGCATCGTCTAGAAGTGTCCGCCTGCTCGCCCCCACCAGAGGAAGTGCGGGTCTTAGACTTACCTCAGGTGGCCTTTTGGGGAGGTCTGATTCCAGATCTTCTCTCTGAAGAGTCCATACGAATTTGGTATCCTTTTTCTTTTTTTTTAAAATACAAAAATCTCGCTAAAACACATACTCCTGTGTCATCAAAATGCCATCGGCCTGGTCTGTGTTCATGAGACTTACCTGAAGAGGGAAGAGCATGCTCACCGTAGTCTCTCTGTATAAGGCTGCTGGGAACAAATACATTTAGAATATGGACCTATAACAGAATGACAATACTAGGTGTCAGCTGTAGTTCTATGTTTAAAAAATAACTTAGACTTCTTTTTGTGGAAAAGCCTGGCCTTGGATGGTCACTGAATCTAACCCTTCACTTTATGATGAGGAAACAGGTCCATGGAGACGGCAGCCCCGTGGTCAGTGCCTTTCCTTCCGGGTCAGGCTCTCCAATCCAGGCAGGGCCCCACCTGGAAGTCTTACGAGCTCCGCACGAGCAATAAATAAATAGATGAGAATAACCGTCCAAACTGGGTCTCTGTGTGAGAAAGGTGTCTTCTACAGAGCAGAGGGGTCGCAGGTGAGCCCACGCCGCTCAGGTCTGGCAGTTCATGTGGGTTTGTAACCTCGCCCAGTCCCATACTGAAGGTAAAAGCAACAAGTGAGCCGGTCACTAGCACCGACACGGTCGTGAACGGGTTCCCCGAGGGGCAGATTTGGCAGATGAGCTTTCGCTAATACAAAGGATCGGAAGGCTAGAAAAAGACATACAAAAAGGAAAGGCAGGTATTCTGTAGGCATCCCTTCTCTGTCCTTTAGCCAGCCACTGAGAAACCTGGAAGAGAGCTTTTCAAAAAGTGTTGCTACGGCTCTTAGAGAAAGTGCATTTTCCAGAATGGACATGCCACAAAAGCAACCGGAAGTGAAAGGCACTTTTTCTTCTAAATTGTGGCCTTCAATAATTTCACGAACTCTTGTCAACCATTTTTAGACGGGCCTGCTTATTAAAAATAAAAGATCTGTGCGGAGACCTCAGAGGATTTGACAAAGTTAACGCCCCTCTGAGAACACCTAGCATATCAGAATATAAAAACGATGTCTCCCAGAGTCTGATGTCTTTTAATCACCTGTATCAGGTGAGCACACAGATGCTCTAAACATACGAGTGCTCTGCTGACATGACGAGGACAGCTTCCGGTGCGCACTAGAGTGGCTCAGGGCGGTCTGGTTTGCACTGGGGCCACCTGCTCCCCGGAGAACCTGCTCTTAGACCACACCAGGAGGCGGGAGGGCTCTCGTGGGGCTGCCTGCACACACGCGTGGCCTGGCTTCGTCTTTTTCCTGACAGCGTGGACAGTGCCATCAGGTCTGGCTCTGGGGCCGGGCACAGTCACTCTTCAGACTTGTACTCCCGACTCTGGTGCATCTTGGAAAGAACGCGCTCGTAGAACAGCAAGTAGGCGCTGGAGGACAGGACCTCCTGCAGGCTGGCCTTACGGACAGTGTCGTCGGAAATCCACAGCCACTGGCTGCTGGTTGAAAGAGGGTTCTTGGCCGAAGGTGGGGACCGTCGGTAAGTCACGAAGTGTCCAGAGTGCATGTCTCCATGGTGGACGACAACTGCCATCAGCCGGAAGAGGTACGTGGAGGAGCTGGCCGGTAGGAACAAATGCCAGTGGTTTACGAAAGCAAAAAGTAAAACAGTCCTAGATATTCAACGATAAGGGGCTTGATAACAATGGTACATCCATGCAAGTGAGTGCTACACAACCATTAAAACACAGGCCTATATTTACTGGTACGATGTCCATTCTACGAGCGTATGTATAAGTGCGTGCACACACATTACAGAGTGGAAGACATTAAGTATTTAACTGGTGATCTAGGTAGTAGCCCAAGATATTAAACATTTTCTGCTTTATACTTTTTCTACATACATTCATACATGCATGCACACATACACATAACATATATTTAAATTTTATAATTCTTATATTTATAGTGACTTCCATTTTGGACAAAAGTAAACAGGAATGCATAGTAGTGAAGTTCCACCTTAAAATGAAAGACAGCCATCTCCACACTGTCATTCACTTCATGAGGAGCTAATTTTGGAAATCCCAGAAAACCAGCAGCCTCCACGGAATGAAGGCTGCCTCTAAAGAGCGGCTCACCTGTAGTCCGGAACCACCGGGAGGGGGAAGGGCATTGGGGCTGGCAGGGTGGGCAACAAAGACGGGGAGCAGGCACCATTCATAAAAATTTGGGTTTTGGGGCCCCCTGGCTGATTCAGAACTGCAAGAGAAAAAGGCCCGAGGCAGTTAAAATAAGCAAAACAGGGTTTTGATTACGCTGAAATGTAACTACCCAATAATGCTACAAAGAAAATACAAATATTTCTTTTTGTTACTGTCAAGCTTCCTGCCTTTTTGTCCCTGTTTTAATCACCAATAGGAAAAGCACACGGAGCTCCCGGTCCACTGTTCACTTTGAGACTTTGTAAATGGCTGTCTGCTTAAGGACCCGGGTCAGAATTAAGCAGTAGCTACGTTACTGGCATTTTGACCTAAACCAAGGTTTCTCAACTTTGACATGCTCGATACTTGGGATGGGTAATTTGTTGAGTGGGAGCAGCATGATGTGGTGGTTCAGGCTTGGAGCACTTAACATCGGTGGGTTTCCTCATCTCTAACTCTAAAGCTCTCAACAGATGACATCAGAAGCATTTTATAACACTGCCCAACACTGCCTTCTAGTGCCCGTTCTCTGCGGTTTGCCTGGGGACCAATCATTTAACCTCTTGATGTCTTGATTTTCTCCTCAGTGAGACTGAGGGTAATAATAGTGACCTGCTTCACTGGGACCCCATTCAACGAGGGATCTCAAGTGAGGCCAGTAACGGAATTAGGTAATAAATAAGTCATTCAGTATCGGAGAAGCATCAACCCCAATGAGATGTTCAGTGATCTCTCCCCAGGACATTTCTTCCCCACATTTTCTGTATAATTGAGATGACTGTGCTAGGGGGAAAACAGAAGAAATTCACTGGGCCCTGGCTGGTGTGGCTCAGTTGGTTGGGCATCATCCCCTGCACCAAAAGATCACAGGTTCCACTCTCAGTCAAGGCACATGTCCAGGCTGCGGGCTTGATCCCCAGTGGGGGGCCGGTAGGGGCTGGGTGGGGGCAACTGATCAATATTTCTCACATCAATGTTTCTCTCTCTCCTTCTCCCTTTCTCTCGCTCTCTAAATAAATAAATAAATAAATAATCAATAAAAACATTAAAAAAGTAAGGAAGAAAAGCCTGACCGGCGTGGCTCAGTGGTTGAGTGTCGACCTCTGAACCAGAAGGTCACGGTTTAATTCCCAGTCAGGGCACATGCGCAGATTGTGGGCTCAATCAACAGTGTGGGGCGTGTAGGAGGCAGCCAATCCATGATTCCCTCTCATCATTGATGTTTCCATTGCTCTCTCCCTCTCCCTTCCTCTCTGAAATCAATAAAAATTTATTTAAAATAAAAAGCAGAAGAAATTCACTGGAATGATATGTGAACCAATTATTACTTAGTCAAAAGACCAGACAGAAATCTTAAGCTTTTCTTCCTATATTTTTTCAACTGTGATAGTTTTTATTTATTTATTCATTTATTTACTTTTTAAATACAGGGTGTGGAGGAGGCAGCTGATCAATGATTCTTTCTCATCACTGATGTTTCTATCTCTTCCTCTCTGAAATCAATTAAAAACAACAACAAAAACTATACCTCTAATTACTATATAATTTTAACTTCTTTTAAGAAAGCTTACCCCTCCAGCCCCAAACCTGCTGTTTCAAGAATTTCAGCAACCACTGGACAAGCCTTCAAGGCAGAAAGGCCCCAGAAGCTAGTGATGCCAAACTCCTTCTCTCTGCGCTGCAGGTTCCCGCTGCCTTAGCTCCTCGGGCACATACCTGATTTGGGGGCTGCCGGCCCGTCCTGCAGTTCCAGCGCAGGCCCTGCCTTCTCCTTCAGTTTAGGGCTGTGTTGACCAGGTTTATGTCCAAGGAGGTGGTACTTGTAGATGTCCATCATCAGGAACTCGTTGAACTGCACATGCTCATGCCGCTTCAGGGGCGTGCCGTGGCTGGACCAGCTCAGCCGCTGCAGGTGGATGCACAAACACTGAGGGAGCTGCAGGTGGGAGAAACCGGAAGTGCTGAGTGTTGGGAGCGGGCCCCCAAGAGGCCTCGAAAGCAGAGCCAACAAGGTGTGTGGTGTGGGCTCACCTTCCCTAGTTTTAACTGCTTAACGAAAGTGGTCCTTTGGTGTTCCACCTTCTCCCCATTCAGCGTCCCTTTGGCTTCAATCTGGAATAAAAGAAACAACATCCATCGGCTGAAATTCTTGAAAGGACATCTCTGCAGAGCTGCCCATCAGCTTGGTGTTTATACCTGCACTCAACTGGCACTTTACTACCTGCTGAAATGAACTCAGCTGCCCAATTACTTGTGGGTTTTCAGTGTTTTATTTCTTAAGTACCAGCGACCGTGGAGGCAGGAGAAAGAAAGAAGCTCTGACACTGGCATTTAACCTGTTCTGTTGTGTCTTTAAAAATTCTGTTCCACAGAGTCCCTCTTAATTCAGTTGCTTAGGGAGTTAGGCAGGTGGCACAGGTAAGGCGGGTGTGAGACAAGTGGGAATGGAGGGGACTGGAGCGAATTGGAGAGGGCATGCCCAATCTCAAAGCATGGTATCAAACTTCTTCTTTGAATAGCTGGTGGATAAAACAAAACTCATCAGGGAGAGAGACTTGCTCCATGGGCTGCCAGGTGCCCAACCTGAGGTGGAAATGGCAGTGGCAGGAAGGACCCTCGGGGAATAGTCAGAAGAGCTCCGGGCCAATGGTGTGAGAGGCGCTGTATCGTGGCACACAGACCACGGGGGAGATGACATTCGGGGCTGAAGGCCTACCTTTGTGCAGTTGTCACATACAACATCCCGCACTGATTCTGATGAGATGAAGTGGTGAAGGCAGTGGTCCAGGGTCAGGGGATGACCCTACAGCACAAGAAGAAAAAAACGCTTTATCACAATTCAAAGGGGAGTTACTGACACGGTGAACAGATGGCATCACGAGTCCCAGAGCTTTCTTTGTGCTCATGGAGGCCAAAAAAACACCAGAGACACAACTGGCTGCCTTCTGAACAAACATGGAGCTCACAGCACCCTCGACTGGCTACTGCGATGGAGTCAAGGGTATGAGGACATAATGCTGCAGACAATTATGGACTCCCACACTGTTTTAGATATTTTTGAATTTGAGATTAATATGTGTGTGTATGTATTTTAAAAAGCCAAAATTTCTGCAGCAAGAGACAAACCGTCCACCTCCTCTCCCCCCAAATCGGGCCATGGTACTACACATTCAAACTAAGACGGGTTCAGCCAACCACAGGTCTGAGGAACACATGGCCCCTGAGCTACACAAAACGCCTCAAAGCGCTTTCAGACTCAAATGTCTCCGAAGCAGGCCCCAAGGGAACCACAGGTCAGTACATACCCAGGTGGCAGCTGGAATGCTTAGTGAAAGGCTATCAAAGGTATCGAATCGAACAGGACTCTGAAACAAATATTGCAGAAAATCCACAAAGGACTGAAGTTCAGTTCAAAACTTCATAGATGGGAAAATACATGCTTATTGAAGTTTAATATTTAGAAGTTCAACACTAACGTAATGAAACATAATGTACTTACCTAGAAGCAAATTCTACTGAAAACAACCTTGTAAACATGAAATACAATAATACCAAACAGCTTGGAAACACTAAGATGACATGGCTGACCCAGAAATTTTGGGATTTTATCCTAAGGAAATAACCATGGACATAACTACAAAGATGCTTGTCACAGCATTATTGATAATAGCAAAATGTGAATTGTTGACATTTCTACAGAATGATTAAATAAATTCTATCATGTCCATGGAGTGGAGTGGAATACTACATTAAAAATAGAGTAGTATAAGAATGTGTGATTATGTGGAAAGATGTGTGTTTTATTATTAACTGCAAAAAAAAAAAAAACGAAACAAAAAAATATGCTAAAATAGGGTAAGAGTTCCTGCATTTGGTGATGGCAGAGTAGCTTGATTAGACGAACTCTCCTTGAGATAATTGTAGAATCTGGACCCAAACAAAACAAAAATATATGAATGACTGGAGAGCTAGCAAAAGCAGGCAGAAACTGAAGAGAAGTCATGTCTTGGAAAAATAGGAGCTTCATGGGTGAGATTTGCATTGTGTGGCTTTTTGTCTGAAGGTCTCCCTAAAACAATGTACAAATTTGGTGAAAAACATAGATGCACAGATTCAAGAAATGCAGCAAACTCTAAACAAATACAAAGAAAACTATGTTTATGTACTGAATGGGCAAACTAATGAAACCCCAAAAATGAAGAGGAAATCTTGTAAGCAGCCAGAGAAAAAGCGACACTTTCTATACAAAGGGATGAAATGACTGATGCTGACTCTGCATTAGAAAAAATGCACGTCAGAAGACAACAATGCCTATAAAGGGATGAATTTAAAATAAACCAAATGAAACTGAAACAACAGCAACCCCAAATTCTATACCCAGCAAAACTATTCTTAAAAAAAAAAAAAAAAGGCAAAACGAAAAACATTTTCATACAAATTAAATCTAAGTGAAACTGTTGCCAATAGATCTGCAAGAAATGTTGAAGGAATCCTTTTAGGCCTAATGGGAAAACCATCAAATGGACTTGGGTCTACAGAAAGGGCTGAAGAAAACTGAAAACAGCAAATGTAAAACTGTTTTCTTTTTTTTTTTCTTTTAAACATAGTTAACTGTCTAAAGCAAAAAGTATGACAGTATTATGGGATCTGTGATGTATGTAGATGAAAACATATATGACAAAAATAACACACAAAGGATGCGGGGCTAGAACTATATTTTTATAAATTTCCTGTATTTCACATGCAATATAATATTAACTCTAAATGGTTAAAATTGCATGATTTCATCATAACCTGCCCCCCAAAAATTTAAAAAGTACAGCTAAAAGCCAACAGAGAAATTACAACAAAATACTAAAAAGTATTCTAAGGAATCTACAACAAAATTTCTGAAAACAATAAATGAGTTTTTACAAGAACACAAGATAGAGGGTCAATATACAATTATATTTCCATATATTAGAAAAAGATTTTAAAATCCCACTTACAATAGTATCAAAATACAAATAAAATGCAATGAAAAGTAAAAGAGATGAATGGGAAAGTTATAGCTTAAAAGATATTTAAGACAATGAATTTTAAGTTATGGACCTTTTTTTAATCCTTACCCATTACTGATTTTAGAGAGAAAGGAAGGCAGAGGGGAGGGAAGAGAGAAAGAGAAATGGGGAGTAACTGCCATAATAGATCCAGGTTTTTTTGTGGGGGTGATTGATAATGAAAATATCCTAAAATTGTTTGAGGTGATAGTTATACAATTCTCTATTTCTGTATTTACTTGTAAAATTTCCAAGTAAAAAAATATTTTAAAACTTCAAAAGAAAAAAACAAAACAACAGTCCTACCATCAGTATAGACCCAAACTCAGGACCTGAATTCTTGCAACCCACAGAGGGTCTGTGGCTCTTGGTGCAGAAGATGCCGCCTGAAGATCAGTGAACATGTTAGTACTGACCACAGCAGGGTAGTCTGTCCACTAAGGGCTCAGGCAATCACCAACGGTATATACCAAGCTTAGTCCACACTCCTCTTCTGACCCTTCATGAAATCTTAACTTGAAAGAAGACATCGCAAGAAAATATAAAGCACTGGCGTTGTATTTACCTGGTGTTCACAGTGTTTGCAGACCATGTTACTAGTAAGTCTCCCATGAAAAGGATGCTGAGATTTCCAGTGATTGGACGTGGGATAAGGTGCCCCTGCAACACAAAACATCTTTGGATCTGCCACCTCTGGTACCAACCTCAAAATTCACCCTCCTTTTTATTTATTTATTTTTATTGATTATTATTATTTTTAATATGTTTAATTGATTTCAGAGAGGAAGAGAGAGGGAGAGATAGAAACATCAATGATGAAAGAGAATCACTGATCGGCTGCCTCCTGCACACCTCCTACTGGGGATTGAGCCCGAAACCCAGGCATGTGCCCTGACCAGAATTCAAACTGTGACAGCTTTGCCCCACCGGCATGGCTCAGTGGTTGAGCATCGACCTAGGAACCAGAGGTCACACGTTCGATCCCAATCCCAGTCAGGGCACATGCCCAGGTTGCGGGCTCGATCCCCAGTGTGGGACTTACAGGGGGCAGCCGATCAATGATTCTCTCTCATCATTGATTTTTCTATCCTTCTCTCCTTCTCCCTTTCTGAAATCAATAAAAATATATTCTAAAAAAACAAACAAACAAGAAAACCGTGACCTCCTGGTTCATAGGTCGATGCTCAACCTCTGAGGCACGCCGGCCGAGCTACCCTCCTTTTTAGTATGTGGTAGCAATGCTCTCTTTAGAAAAAAATACCCCTGAAAATTAAATTAAAAATAGCTTTTCTTACTGATGTACATAAAAAAGACAAGCCATTCCCTTCATAGGAGAACTTCTACAGGTTCTTAAATGTGGTTTCTGTATAATGGGTACAGCCACATTTTAGAAAGGAATTTGTGTTTAGTGACGTCTTTTCATAAACATATGCTTAAAATGTTTGAGATGTCAACAGGATACCATAAGTGAACATTCCATAAAGTAAGATGAACTTCAGAAATACCATCAGAAGAAGCAATTCTGAAAGACACTTTTTAAAAATAGAATGGGGGCTAGTGGAATAAACACAGTGTGGTGTGCTTGTTAGACACACAGGCCCTAGAATCTGGCTGCCCTGGGCTCATTAGCTAAATCATATCATCTCTACAAGCCTCAGTTTGCTGGCAATGGGAATAATTACTGTCCCATTATCACCAATATCATCTACTTTATAGAGAGGTTTGAGACTTAAATGGGACAGTACACTGCCTAGCACACAGTACGGGTTCCAAAGATAATCACGTGGGTTTTTAAAAATATATATATTTCTATTGATTTCAGAGAGGAAGGGAGAGGGAGATAGAAACATCAATGATGAGAGAGAATCATTGATCAGCTGCCTCCAATGCCCCCTACTGGGGATCAAGCCCACAAACCAGGCATGATCCCAAAGGTAATCGTTCTTATAGCTACTAATGCACAAATAATTGATGTCTTTATTTTTTTATATATAAGTTTAAGTCATAAGAAAACAATGATTTCCTTCTATTTGTAGTAAGCTGGCCAAAGTAGAAATGCTGAGAACATGAGCTTCAGCTTACTAAGTTCCTCACAGGATCACTTCAGGAAGTTAAAAAGAGCCTGGCTTGGTGGTTGAGCGTCAACCTGCGAACCAGGAGGTCACGGTTTGATTCCCTGATGGGGTACAAGCCAGGACTGCAGGCTCGATCCTCTGTAGGGGGCGTGCAGGAGGTAGCTGATCAATGATTCTCTCTCATCATTGATGTTTTTATCTCTCCCTCTCTCTTTCTCTCTGAAGTCAATAAAAATACATTCTTTTTAAAAAAAAGAAGGTAAAAATAAAACCCTCACTTGTAGTTGAAATAAGTCCATTTGGAAGAAACTGAGCAGACTAAGATGGGAAGGAATTATTCAAGATGTTCACCGAGGGAACTATTTAAAGCTGTTTCCAAAACACAAATTCCTTTGGGAGTACACACAGTTCAAGCTGGATTAGGTGTCACCAGAAAAAAAATGTAAATGAGCAAATGATTGTCATATCTAGAAAGTACCCATCTTATGTGTTGCAGTTCAATGGACAATGACTACCTCTTGTGCGGCAGGTTATTTGTGTGGGAGTGACTTCCGGCTGCTGCTGTAAGGGAAAGAGAAACAGACTGGAGACCCTACTGCAACCCTTTTTTTCCCCTCAGCCCACTCCCAACCTCACAAGTTTCTGTGCTGAAAAAAGCAGCCTGGATCACGCTCTCTGATTGGTTACTGTGCCTATTCCTTCATCAAATGCAATCAAAACACATTTCCTCTCTCGGGAACATTACCCCCCTTTACCAGTTAACTTTTATAATGTTTCAGGGAAATGAAGACTCACTTAGCATTCCCATGGCTCTGTGTTCCCCTGTATAAAAAAGGGGGGAAATGCTTTTTTTCCTTTTTCAAGCCAACACAAATTACAGCCATGAATCATTTTGAAGTCTTCCAAGTTACTACCTGCAAAGACCCTCTCCCCGCCCAAACCCCACTGCCGATTGTTACTGAGTCTGACTTACGAGTTTAAAGTTGTACAAAGATTATACTCGTGGTCCCTATACCTGTTAAACATGCACGAACCACATTAAATGCATTGGAAATATTCATGGTTTACCTCCAGGGAATGCACATCAAACAAATGCGTGACCCGGGGCTGGCGGTCCCGCTCATCTTCCAATGACGAGGTGATGACGTGGAATAACTCGTGAGCATCCTGCCAAAGGGCAAAGCATTCTTCAGAGAGGCCCGAGGAGGCCAGGGCAGCATCAGAACCACCCCCGTGTGGTCCACTGGGCAGCCCCCCTCCAGCTAATGTGGGCAGGATTTACTGTCCACCTTCTCAGGGCCCGGCTCCTTCAACGGAAACAGTTCCACCCTGGCCATTTTCACAACGAAGACCCTCCCCAGACGGAGAGCTCACTAGTGGGAAGGAGCCTCTAAGTAAACCTGTTTTGAATGTTGTGTTCACCTGCTCTTCAAAGGAAGAGATCTGCCATCTGTACATCCTTAAGACGTCCAACAGGCAGCTTGCATCCAAGACCTCATCATCAGTAACTTCTTGGCAGGATAGAGCTGGAAACAAAAATTGTAACATAACTATTAAATTCATCAGCGTAACAACTAACCAGAAAACCTGCAACGCACCACGTACCAAAGCTAATTAAGAATCTGAGAACTGTAAAATTCACCTTGGAGTCATATCTTTCTTCATTCTTCCTTGTAACCTTAGTACACTATGAGGCGCTTGGTGTTTGTTGAATGAATGTAACTTTTCATAAGGCTGCAGCATTTAAATAAAGCAATTGCTTTTTAGTTACTTACTTGAATTATCCTCAACATAAATTTATTGTTGCAAGATTCTTACTGAATAAAATGATTTTAATTCACAGCTCTCAGGGGACCCTTAACCACTCATCTCGTCCAACCCCACATTCAGTGCTTAATTCCTCTCCCATGGCCCTAAGGCCTTCACTTGTATTTGTCTGCGTGTGAGTTTCTGATTATCACGGCAAAGCATCAAGCTACACGTAGCAGCTCAAATGTGCCTGCTGAGTTGTTTACTTTTTAATCCTAAATAGAATCAAACCTAATAAACAAAAATAAAAGTATGATGGGCTTGCAGGCCAGAAGGGAGTGGCACGAAATATTCAAAGTGATGAAAAGCAAAGACCTACGATGAAGATTACTCAACCCAGCAAGGCTATCATTTAGCATAGAAGGAGATAAAGAGTTTCCCAGACAAGAAAAAGCAAAAGGAGTTAATCAAACTAGTATTACAAGAAATGTTAAAGGGACTTAGAAGGAGGAGGAGGAGAAATAAAAAATATGAATAAAAAGGCAATACTGACATACCTATCAAAAATTACTGTAAGTGAAAATGAATTAAATGTACCAATCAAAAGACATAGGGTAGCTGAATGGATAGGAAAACAAGACACATAAATATACTGCCTATGAGAGACCCACTCCAGATAGAAAGACACATACAGACTGAAAGTAAAGGGATGGAAAAAGATATTCCATGCAAATAGAAACAAACAAAAAAACAAACAAACAAAAGCAGAGGTGGTAATACTTTTTTTAAAAAAACAGCATATGATTATATTTAATACACAAGTTTGATACAACCAAAAAGTAAAACACCAGAGTAAAACAGTACCAAAAACATGGTATTTCATTTGCAATGCATGAGAAATGGTTAACATCTTTAGTCATAAGAGGTGGTAATACTTACATCAGACAAAACAGACTTTAAAACAAAGGTTATTAAGAAGAGACAAAGAAGGACCCAGTAATTCCACTTCTGGGTATTTATTCGAAGAAACCCAAAACACTAAGTTAAGAAGACACAGGCCTCCCTGTGCTCACCGCTGCATTATTTACAATAGCCAAGCTATGGAAGCCACCTCCGTTGTCCACGGATGGACGAATGGATAGAGAAGAAGTGGCACACACTGTATTTTGGTTATTAACCCCTAGTCAGAGCTGTTGTTTGCAAGTATCTTCTCCTACCCGCTGTGACCAGTTTCTTTTGCTGTGCAAAAGTTTGATATATTATTTAGTTTGATATACTACCCTAAAAATTTGAAAACATTTATTCTCAAAGGTATACAGGGGAGGGCAAAAGTAGGTTTACAGTTGTTTGTATGTAAATAATACAAGTAGATAATACAGTAATTGATAATGATACAAGAATAAATTCACAACTCTAAACCTACTTTTGCCCACTCCTGTCTACAAAATGGAGTATTACTGACATACTTGAGTAAAAAAGAGTGGAATCTTGCCACTTGTGACAACATGCATTGGCCTAAAGGGTATTATGCTAAGTAAAATAAGTCAAACAGAGAAAGACAAATATGATATGATTTCACTTATATGAAGAATCTAAAACACAAAGGAACAAACTCAGAGAGAACAAACTGATGGTTTGCAGGTGGGAGAGGGGTTGGGAGGTTGGATGAAAAATATAAAAGGATTAAAAGTACGAATTGGCAGTTACAAAATAGTCACGGGGATGTAAAGTACAGCACAGGAAATATAGTCAATAATATTATAATAATTATGTGTGGCATCGGGGTACTAGACTTAATCAGGATAAGTTACAGAAACGTCTGACCACTATGCTGTACACCTGAAATTAATATATTGGTTTTTTGTTGTTGTTAATCCTTACCCGAGGATATTTTTCCATTGATTTTTAGGGCGAGTGGAAGAGAGGGGGAAAGACAGAGAAACATCAATGTGAGAGAAACACATTGGTTGCCGCCTGAATGCGCCCTGACCAGGGCCTGGACAAGGGAGGAGCCTGCAACCACAGTACATGCCCTTGACCGGAATCGAACCCGGGACCCTTTGGTCTGCTGGCCGACACTCTATCCACTGAGCCAAACTGGCTAGGGCTTATCATATTCTGTATCCTGCTCTTTTAAATTTAATATTATAGCTTATACCCTCTACCCAATTAGGAAAAAACAAGACTTCATAAAGATGATTCTGAATGGCTATGTACTACTCATGGATTGCTTAATCATTCTACTGTGGGACATGCATACTCTCTCCTTTTCCCCCTTTATAAGGAGGTGTTGGAAATCTTTGTGCATACACCAGCAACTCCCAAATTGCGTTCTGTTGAATGCCCTCAGGATGTTAACAGATGTCAATGTGGTGGGTAGGAGGAGGAACAGTTCTGCAGTCAAATGGTGGTTTACAAATGAAGTTAGAGCCCGGCCAGCATGGCTCAGTGGTTGAGCATCGACCTATGAACCAGGAGGTCATGGTTCGATTCCCCATCAGGGCATATGCCTGGGTTGTGGGCTCGATCCCCAGTGTGGGGTGTGCAGGGGGCAGCCCATCAATGATTCTCTCTCATCACTGATGTTTCTCTCTCTCTCTTCCTTTCCCTTTCTCTCTGAAATCAACAAAAAATATATATTTTTTAAAAATGAAGTTAGATAAGTGACTTCTTAAAATCCCATGTATACCGTGACTCTCCGGGCTCAGGGCCAGGGTCCAGCCATTCCCGCACTCTCCCACCCCCACTCAGGCTGGTGTAAATCACAGTCTACATTTCTAACTGTTTCCTTAAGCCAGGCTTCCAGACAAGGCACTGGTAAGGCCAATGGTGCGGAACATTCGGCAAGCCATGACTGCGCAGTTTCAACTGCTTCCCTGAAAGTTCCCCTCCCTCCCAACAGTGTGTAGGAACATGTCATCCAACAGCTGGTCATGACTGTGGAGTTGTTTTTCAATCCTTGCTGACAGGTAAAAAAAGAACAACCACCACCCAGGGTGCCTCGCTGTTATTTCATGTCAGTTAAGATGCATATTTGAGTGTCAGATACACTTTTTATCTATCGAAATACAATTTGTATTATTTTTCTTCCTTCCTAGGCTAACATACTTAAAAAAAAAAACACTTTAATGTTTTCGAAACCAGAGTATTCGACAATCAAAATGGTTATGTCGCAATGGGTTTTCTTCTTCCCTAGAAATCTGTTACTAAGCTGATCATTTTTAGAATAGGTGGTAATATATTTGATTTGATTTTTAAAGCAGCTGTTTGTATCTATTGGGCTCTCAGTGGTTTTTCCCATAATGATGGTCTGATCTTTTCCTACACAGAGGCTATTAACTCTTTGTCTATCATCCGAGCTGCTGCTTTTTGAAAATGCACACAGTCCCCCTTCAGTTCCCAGCTAGCTACCTTTCAGGAGGTGCAACAGTGTCAAGGATAAATACTGGTGTCGGGGGGGCTCCTTCTGATCCCCGGTGTACTGCGTGGTGAACTCTTCCAGCCACCTGATGAAGGCGGGGCAGGCAGACAAGCCTTGCAGCAGGGAGTTCATGAAGCAGGTGTTCCCCAAGTTGACGAGGCCGGGCACGAGCCCTAGAAGTGGGGGGACGGGGAAGAGAACAGCACATCACATTGGACCCACTCTCTTATTCTCTCCCATTCATGACCCAGAGTTTCTGCACCGTGGCCTTGGATTTGAAATCTGAACGTGAGAAAGTTCTCATCCACAGAGATCCGGAGCCAGGCATTCTGTCCAGGCTGAGCCCTGTCCATGCACTGATCCTTCTGGTCCCCGTCTGTCTGTGTTACTTTTGAAACCCACCACAGCGTCTGGTACAGTTTGGTTAACACTGAATGTACAAAACCCCATAGTAACATCTCCCTTTCCCTCCCTCATTCTCTCTCTCCTTTGATAAAAAAGCAATGTTTCTCAGCACAGAAGAAAACAATTGTTCTGTTGTTGCTCCTGGGACAATGATTGTGTTCTTATAATCAGTGGGAAAGACACTACAGCAATTCCGATCAGTCTTTCTGCAAAGAGACCGACAAAATCTGGCACACTTCCCTTTGCTGCTGACATTAAAAAAAAAACACACCAACTTTTTATTATGAAAGTTCTCAAACATGCACAAAAGAAGAGAGGATATATAATGAATTCTAATAACCATCCTCAGATTTAACAAAGATCAATATTTTGCTACATCTATTCGCCCCCCCCCCCCTCAAAGCTGACTTTTAATCAACAGAAGTAGAGCAACGTTTACAAAAGGGCACATTTTTACAAATAAGGAAAATAGATGTTTGTGTTAGTGAAGAAACTTGAAACATTTACTAGTGACTACCAGCTAGTCAGTGAAACCCCAAATGCGTCATATAATTAGTCAGTTCTACTACTAAAAAACATAATTGCCATATTAATGAGAGCACTAGGCAATGCAGCCACTTTTACTGCAGGGTATAAAATCTGGAGCATGTAAATATTATTTTGATCTCAGCTACTGGTGATACTAGGGACTCTCTCTTACAACTACCAACATTTTCCTAATGTCATCACTGGTATAATGCAAAAAAAAAAAACAAAACACAACACTTCTGTTTAAAAGAAAGTGCTGTTCAAAAACTGAAGATACAAAAGAACCAAAAATGGTCTCCCTTTTTGTACTGTTTTGGGGTAATAAGAGTTTGGGTCAAGTCTATAGACCATGGTGCCAAGTCTAAGTCTTACCTTTTCTACGCTTCTTTCTTTCTGTGATGGGACCCCAAATAACATATATTCCTGCTGCAAGAGCAGCGGCGAGTCCACCTATAACACCCCAGTTCTTCATGACTTTATACCTAAGAAAGAAAATCAGTTTACTGTCTTCCCTCATCACAAACACATTCTGTGTCTATACAGATATATGAAGAAATGGCATTCCCTCAAAATAATCCACTGGCTCCTCGCTGATGTGGCTCAGTGGTTGAGCATCAACCTATGAACCAGGAGGTCATGGGTGGATTCTCAGTCTGGGCTGCACGCTCCATCTCCAGTAGGGGGCGTGCAGGAGGCAGCCGATCTATGATTCTCTCTTATCACTGATGTTTCCATCTCTCTCTCCCTCCCTGCTCCCTTTCTCTCTGAAATCAATATTAAAAATAATAATAATAATAATAACCCACTGGCCCACCAAATACCTAACTTTCAAATTAAAGTAACATATAGCATAGAATTATGTCTTGAAAATCAGCACATTCAGACATTAGGATTTAAAAACCTAAGTCAGACCACAAAAGCCCCATCTCACTGAGAGGAGAAGCCAGGGTTTTCCTCCTCTGCCCTCACTCCCCCGCACACTGCCCGCACACTGCCCGTCACACCCCCCCAGGGCCTTTGCACTGTTGCCCCCTCTCCCTAAGCTCCTCCCCCAGACCCCTGCGTGGCTCACTCCTTCACTTCCCCTCCACGTCTGACTATTAGGAGCTGCACTCCTGGCCCCTTTTACCCAGTCTTTTTCTTGTCAACTTCTAACATAAAATTCACTTATTCACTATGTTTACTGTCTGTCTCTCTGGGATGGAATGCTAAGTCCCTGAGGGCAGGGACCTTTGTCTATTTAGTCACTGACACATCCCGAGTGCCTAGATCAGTGGTCGGCAAACTGCGGCTCACGAGCCACATGCGGCTCTCTGGCCCCTTGAGTGTGGCTCTTCCACAAAATACCACAGCCTGGGCGAGTCTATTTTGAAGAAGTGGCGTTAGAAGAAGTTTAAGTTTAAAAAATTGGGTTCTCAAAAGAAATTTCAATCTTTTGTGGGTTGTACTGTTGGTATTTGGCTCTGTTGACTAATGAGTTTGCCGACCACTGCCCTAAGGTCACCTTCTAAGCTTCCACTTCCTAATCTGTAAAATGGGGACACTCATGAGCCCTCCTACCTCACAGGCTTCTGGTGAGGAAAACACAGGAGTGAATGCACAGGGTACATAGTAAGGGTAAATGTCACCTGCTAGGATAATGATTATAACCTTAGTTTATTTATGAAAGTTATTCTTGTCCTAGCCAGTTTGGCTCAGTGGATAGAGCATGGGCCTGCGAACTGAAAGGTCCCAGGTTCGATTCCGGTCAAGGGCACATGCCTGGGTTGTGGGCTCGATCCCTAGTGGGGGACTTGCAGGAGGCAGCCAATCCATGATTCTCTCTCATCATGGATGTTTCTATCTCTCTCTCCCTCTTCCTTCCTCTTTGAAATCAATAAAAATATATTTTTTTAAAAAAGAAAGTTATTCTTAAAGTTTCTTAAGGCACCGCTGTGCTGACTTGTACACAACAGGAGTATTCACAAAGTGCCTGGGAAGATGAAAAAGGACTGGCATTGAAATGGTAAAGCGCTTACACATAGGCTGCCAAATCCCCTTTCCAAACACTAACGTTTCCGAGTGCATGCTCTATGTTGGGCACCGTGATCATCTCAGCTCATCCCCAAAACAATCCCATGGAGCGGGGTCCCATTATCGCCTCCTTTTTTACAGATGAGGAAACGAAGAGATGTAGCCAACTTGGTCAGAGGGTGAGGTTGTGTGGCTCTGAACCTCGGCCTGTCAGGCTGCCAACCCTGTGCTTGACACCACAAAGCTCATGAGGGAAACTGAAGGGCAGCAGAGGGTTGAAGGGGTGGGACAAAGAACTTGCCCGTGTGCTTAGCAGGGAGGGCAGGCAGGGCATGGACAAAAAGGGCATGCCATTGCTCTGCAAAATGACAGCATGAGGAGAGTATGGGCCCTGGGAGTGAAAAGCTCTGGCTTCTCCCCCCAGGTCGGCTGCAGGGCCATGGGCAAATCCCACTCAAGACACGTTTCCCATCTGTTTCCCATCTACAGAAGGGGGGCACCGCAGAGCCAGCGATGGCTCCCAGCCGGCGATTGTAAGCTCTTTAGACCTGCTCCAGTTCCAGAGGCAGGAAGCTGACCTGAACAACAGGTCTCAGTCATTCAGGGACAGGACTGAGGGTGCAGGGCTCAGCTCTGAAGCCTGGAGCCCGTGGAGGGTGGATAAGAGGAGGGAAATAGGAGGTCTGAAAAGGGGGGCAATACTGCAGGGGAAGGGGGGAACCTGGCAGGACCTTAGCAGGACTGGGAGCTTTAATAGGTCAAGGGGTCCTGACTGGTTTAGGGACCCCCTTGCAAGACAATTAGTTACTAGTAAGACTGGGGACCCAGACAGAATAGGCGATCCCGGGCATAACTGGGACTCGGACTGACAGGAATGGGGGATGGGGCGGGGTCGCGCGAGCCTGCACCCCGCATTTTACAGGATGAAATCATGCAGGGCTGGAGAGCTTGACAAGGCTGGGGAACCCTGGCAGGCCAGGGCCTGACATGGCTGGGAACCCATAAGGATTGGGGGGGATCCTGAAAGGATTAAGGGGACCTGGAAGGCCTGAGAGGCACCGAGAGGACGAGGGGCATTGAGAGAATCTGAAGCCTTGACAAGCCCGCGGGTTTCTAGAAGTTCTGGGGACAGTAACAGGCCTGGAGGAGGCACGGGCATGCTGGGGTGGGGCACTGATAAAATCTGGGGGCGCTAGTAGAACTGGGGGGGTGCAGACAGAATTGGCGTTGCCGAGGCCCCGGAGGCCCGTCGCCCCGCCCGCCTCCGGGCCTGGGCCTCCAACCCCGCAGGACGCAGAAGCCTCTAGAATGCTCGCTCCGGCCCGGGGACCCTGACTAGGACGTGAAAAGGCCTCCAGAGGCCCGAGCTGGGGACTCTGGACCCGGCCGCTCCGGCCGCCCCGCCCCCCAAAGCTCACCTGACGGCCGCCCCAGTCCGCAGGAAGCGCTGGATGGCCCTGTCGGCCGCGCTCATCGCCTCCCGGGCCCGGGAGCTCAGCATCGCGGCCGCGCGGAAGGCCCGCCGCCGCCCGCCGCCCGCGCCACCCCCGCCACTACCGCCGCTGACGGACAGAAGTCTCCGAGGGCTCCTGAGGCGGCGGAACCAAAGTCCCAGCTCTTCAGGGGAAGGGATACCGAAGGGCCGGCTCCCGCGAGGACCGGAAACAGCCGCCCCCGGAGAGGAAAAGCCGACGGACCACATCCTGTTTTTATTTTTTCCCCCCCTGGTAGCAATGGGCCCCGGCGTCGGTTACTAAAGGAAGCCCTGCGGCCGGAGGACGCTTTGTTTTCAGGTTTTGCCAGGGCTCCGTTCATAAACACGAATGCCCCTGTTCCAGGAGGGAGCCTGTGTCGTTTTCATCTTTTTTGGTGTGCAGAGGGCGGCCCCTCCCGAAAGCGGAGTCTGGCCTGGGGCAGCCTGTTGTTATGGTGCCCAGAGTTGTTAAGGTCGCAGAGGAAGGGCCTTGAATGATCATGTGGCCCATCTCTGACGGCATCAATAAGAGAAACCAGGGCCTTTAATAATAGCCGCCAAACTTGCTTTTTAGATGCATTGCTAAGCATGTCACATGCATTATTCACTCACATGCCGTCTTCCCACCAACCTTAACATGATCTAGCATTTTACATCCCAGGAAACGCAAGAGCTTTAGAGAAGTAATGTCTTTTGACACAGCTTGTAATTGATGGAAACAAGATCGGCCGTCAAGAATAGCGCTTTTCAATAGAAATATAATGCAGGCCACATTTTAAATTTTCTAGTAGCTACATTAAGTAAAAAAACAACAGCAGATGAAATGAACAATTCTTTTCCTTGACCCAATATGTCCAAAATATTGCCAATTCTACGTAAAAATTATTAGAGATATTTTACATTTTTGTGTGTGTTAAGTACATTTCAATTTGGACCAGCCGCTCGATAGCCACACGTGGCCGGTGGCTACCATATTGGACAGCACAACTTATAACGCATCCGAGCCAGAGAGAATTTGCCCGCTCCAAATCACTTTCCCCAACTCCAAATCAAACAACTGCAACTGTTTTAGTAAAGAAATCAATGCTTTAGGCTCAGTGATTCTCTAAGCTTTTGGTCTGATTACCCCTTGGTATGCTTATAGATTATTAGAGCTTTTGTTTATGTGGGTTATATCTATATTTGTAGTATTCGAAGTTAAAATAAAGAAATAACTATTGGGTTGTTTTTTTTTTTAAGTGAAGTACAATATATAGTAAAAGTCACCTAGTTTTAGTGTATAGTTCTATGAATTTTTGGCAAATGCAGTCATGTAACTATTACCACAATCACCATATAGAATCATCACCACCACCCCAAATAACCCCCTGTCCCATTGTAGTCAACTCCTCCACCCACCTTGAGTCTGGAAAATCACTTATCAAGCCTGAGAAAAAAATGTAAGCCCAATAATACCAAAGCATACATTCCATTAGACATCAGAGCCATGACCTCATCGAATTTTGTGTAGCTTCTGGAAAATTCCAGGGTACAACCATGAGTGAATGGGAGTGGGAAAGGCAAATAATATGTTATCATGAAAATAGTTTTTACTTCAATAACCACCTGAAGGGGGCTCCAAGGAGGAGTTCTGCAAATATACTTGCAGAACCTCTACTTTAAATGGTTTTGAAAAATTGAATTTTAGAGAGAGAGGAAGGGAGAGGAATAGAGCTATGGAATCATTGATGAGAGAGAAATTTCATTGACCGGCTGCCTCCTGCATGCCCCCTACTAGGGATTAAGCCCGCAACCCAGACTTGTGCTCTGACCAGGAATCAAACGGGTGACCTCTTGTTTCCTGGGTTGACGTTCAACCACTGAGTCACACCGCCAGGAGAGAACCCCTACTTTAGCCTCTTGAGTGAATACCTTGCCATCCTATCCACAGATCTACTTAGAACTCTGCATTGCAGACTAGTTTAAATAACATAGAGTATCCACAGCCAATCAACTCACAAGTATCTTTGAGCACTTTGCATGCCTTATCTCGATTTAATTCTTGCAACAGCCACATGAGTAATAATAGTGCTTCACATTCATGAAGTTAATATCTCCTCCAGCCTGGCCCTTGCTGCTCCTCTAACCAGTAGGGGTATGGCTGTCCTTGACTAACAGATGTTCTTATTATTAAGGATATATTACTAATGAGGGCAATAATGCCGCAGCCAGGAACCAGCAGGGCCTGCTCTAACATCTATCTGGCAGATCAAGGGTTTGCAGAACCGAGGGCGAGCACACAGACAATGATTTAGAGTCTTAGAGCTCTTTCAGCTGCTGGGATGGTTCTGCAGGCAAATGGTTTATTCAGGACCCTCAGCTCCAGAGGGTTAAAAACCAAAAGATCATTTTCCCAGCTGCCCCCATGTGTACTAAGTTGGACCTCTCCCTTTCACACCATGGAGCAGGGCCCTTGTAACGCAATTTTTATATCTATGTTTAGAGACTCGTCATCTCCTTTCCACAGGTATATTAGTGTCCTCTTTATTTTTTTAATTTAAAACTCAAATCTGATTCAGAAGTCTTCTCCCTGGCCCCAGGGGAGTGAGTGTCTTAGGGAGAGAGAAGGATTGCTCTGTATTCCTTCTTCACTCCCTCTTCTGGCTGTCCTGTGTATCAGAAGGGAGAGCTCAGAAATTGTGACCAAGGTGTGACACAAAGTCACAAGAAAGATCTAGAATCCAATTAAGTATCTTTTTAATATGTTTTAATATATTTTTATTGATTTCAGAGAGGAAGGGAGAGGGAGAGGGAGATAGAAACATCAATGATAAGAGGGATTCATCGATCGGTTGCCTCCTGCACGCCCCACACTGGAGATCGAGCCTGCAACCCAGGCATGTGCCCTGACCAGGAATGGAACCGGTGACCCTCCTGGTTCATGCACAACCACTGAGCCACACCGGCTGTGCATCTTTTTAATATTTAAAAAAATTATCATTGTTCTATATTTTCCTCCAGATAGGTAGGAATCCCAGTAATAGGGGTATGGAGAGATTCCAGGTTAGCAAAGACATCCACACTAAGAGGGTGACACCCCAACTCCATGGGGGCAGAGGCTCCTGCACACTCAGGACCCTCCCTGATCTCACCCTATGTATCTCTTTACCTGGCTGTTCATCTGTGTTCTTTATCATGTCCTTTCATTAACTGGTACATGTAATTAACTGGTAAATTACATTAATTAAAGGATATGATAAAGGATACAGATGCTTCCCTGTAGTGTTTCCCTAAGTATTTCCCTGAGTTTTAGGGAAGTTTCCCTGAACAACTCTAGCAAGTTAATCAAACTTGAGGAGAAAATCTTGGGAACCTCCAATTTGTAGCCAAATCAGACAGAAGTTGTGGGTGACCTGAGGACCTACGACTAGACATTGGCATCTGAAGTGGGTGGGAGCTGTCTTGTGAAACTGAGCCCTTGATCGATTGGATATGACATTATCTCCAGGTAGATAGTATCAGAACTGACTTAAATTGTAGAACACCCAGCCTGGCCGGTGTGGCTCAGTGGTTGAGTGTCAACCTATGACCCAAGAGATCACGGTTCGATTCCCGGTCAGGGCACATGCCTGGGTTATGGGATTGATCCCCAGTAGGGGGCCTGCAGGAGGCAGCGGTCGATGTTTCTCTCTCCCTTTCCCTTCCTCTCTGAAATCAATAATATATATATATAAACACACACACACACACACACACACTGAGTGGCCAGATTATTATAATCTCTGAACACATAATAATCTGGCCACTCAGTGTGTGCGTGCATGTGTGTGTGTGTGTGTATGGTGCATGAATTCGTGCATGGGTGGGGCCCAGCCAGCCTGGCCAGGGGGAGGGGACATGGGCGGTTGGCTAGCCTGCCTGCTGGTCGAACTCCTGGTCGAGGGGACAATTTGCATATTAGCCTTTTATTATATAGGATATACACTGAGTGGCCAGGTGATTATGCATTCAGAGATCATAACAATCTGGCCACTCAGTGTATATTTTAAATTGTAGGACACCCAGCTGGTGTCACAGACACTTGCTTGTGTGGGAGTAAAACCACACACAAGTCTGGTGTCAGCAGTGTTGGTGCAGGATGCTCCAACCAACTGACCCACCAGGCCAGGATGCCTTGACATTTTCAAACAAGGGCTTAATCTCCTAACCAAGCCTCCCCTTTCTGCTGGCTCCTGTGGTAAGTCAGGAGGTACTTACACTTCCCAGCACAATCCCAGGGACCTGGGAGTGACTCCAGGTGGCAGTGCCATCCCACCAGCATGGCTAGCAGAGCAGAGATCTACCACCAAAGTCTGAGTTTTCCCTTTTGGTCTTTTATCCCATGTCAGTTCTCAAAAAAAGGGGGGGGGGGGGTAAATCTCTTTATGAATTTAAATCCATGGGCTTACCTTTTAAAATTAAGTGCCATTTTTACAACTAGTAGAATATTGTCTTGATACAAAAGAGGGTTTAAAACTCAGTTGATTGGAGAAACACTTGTACATAGCACATGCCTTTTATATTCAGTATTTCAGGCTAAGGGGCAACTTGTCAGGCTCTATTCCAGCCTCTATTTAAAAACTTTTTAAATCTTCATCTGAGGATATGTTTTTTTAAAATATATTTTTATTTATTTCAGAGAGAGTAAGGGAGAGAGAGAGATAGAAACATCAATGATGAGAGAAAATCATTGACTGGCTGCCTCCTGCACGCCCCCCACTGGGGATCGAGCCCACAACCCGGGTATGTGCCCTTGACGAGAATAGAACCTGGGACCGTTCAGTCCGCAGGCCAGCGTTCTATCCACTGAGCCAAACTGGCTAGGGCTGAGGATATGTTTTTTATTGAAGAGGGGCTGGGGCAAGAGAGAGAGAAAAACAAAAGATAGAGAGACGTCTCACTGGTTGCCTCCTGTACATGCCCAACAGAAGATTGAACCACAACCGAGGTATGTGCCCTCACCAGGAATCGAACCCACAACATTTTTGGTGTACAGGATGATGCTCCAAACAACTGGGCAACCTGGCTGGGGCGCCAGCCTCTATTTTATGTTCACTTTATAAAAAAAAGAATCTGAAGGGGGAAATGATGGTGCTTTATACCGTCGTGAAATAAAACCCATCTGGCTTTTGGCATGCTCTCATTTCCCGGACAGATGGGTAATGTGGTTAGCTGGAGGCAACTGCCTTTATAATATTCCTATCTGCCCAAGGATGTCTCAAAGATCAGAGGTATAAAAACGCGAGCCATGTTTTTCTTGGCTGATAATATCATCCAGATGTAACTTTAGAACAGGGATCCTCAATTCTCAGCAGCAGCAGCATCACCTGGGACCCTGGGACAAATGCAAACGCAGGCCTCTCCCCAGATCTGCTGAATTAAAACCTCCGAATGGGGCTCAGCTACCTGTGTGTTAACAAGCCGGTTGGGGGATGCTGACCCATGCTCAAAAGTAAGAAACCATTGCTTTAGAAAAACACACCCACATTTCTAAGAAAGACGAGAAAACATTATATTTTATAAGTGAATCAACACATTATATAGTAATTTACTTCTCTAAGACATTTTTTCAATGCCTGTTATGTACTAAGTATTCTTCTCCCAGGGTTCAGGGGTGGAGCGTAGGAGTCCCCAGAGAGCAGGCAGAAAATATAAACGTGCAAAGCTTGCTCTGGCCTGGCTTCAGCGTGGACAGTATGGAGCAGACTGTTTTGGGGCCCAGGTTGCTAGTGGCCAGAGAAAAAGGAAGACCCAGGAGTGAAATGCTGTCCCCCCACCCCTTACCCAAGAAGCTCACAATCCTATTACATAAAAAAATCTCTCCGTTTCAATGTTGGAAAAATTGGAAACAAATTTTAAAAAGTACTTTTTAATAAAAGGGACAGCTTTATTGAGATATCATTCGCATGCCACATAGTCAGGGCTGTAGAAATCAGATAATAATGCTTGTTGGATAAACGAATGAGCGATATGTGGCCTTCTCACACTTGCCTTACTTTTTTTTTCTTCTTGATTCATTTCACTAGACTTTCAGCTCCTGATGACCATGGCATGTGTTACTTGTTCTCTCTCCTATGCCCAGTGCCTTATTATAGCAGGTGCTCAATAAATAGTACTTTAATGCATGAACAAATTAAAAAATTTTTCCCCCCTATTCTGCATTAGTTATAGCAGCCTGCGCTTTAAGAATATTATACCCATAACGTTCATGAATCCCTACAGATAAACATATAAAAGAGGGCTCATGGGTACCTCGACAGCCATTTCACAGGCGGGTGTGCCCTATGGGCACCCCAATAAAACCCCACCAGCCACAGAGAGCCAGTAAATTCTTCTAACCAGAAGGGCTCTCCCCGCCCCCTCTCCCCGCGCAGCTTGCTCTGCCCTCCGCCCCCTCCTCTCCGCCCACTCCCGCCGCGGTCTCCCGGCGGCGGAGGCTTTGTCTCGTGGGCTGGTCCCCAGGCGGCTGCCTCCCCCGAACAGCTGCCGCCAGAGGGAGGAAGCGGCGTGGGAGCTGTCCGGCACCCCGGTGCTGAAACCCCGATCGCTCGTCATCCACCGCCACCACCATGTAAGGGCCATGAGAAGGGCTCGTCCTGGCGCAGCGCGGACATGGAGGAGGACTTATTCCAGCTCAGGCAGCTGCCGTGAGTAGCAGGGGGTGGGGGGGGGGGGGGGGCGAGTGAGAGGCAGGCCGGCTTTCCTTGCAAATATGAAACCCTGCAGGGGGGGCATCGCTGCGTGGCTTCTTGAATTGAAAGGGAACTGTTTCAGGAGGAGAGAATTAGGCCTGGAGGAGAAAAGCCATTTTCCTACCCCAGGAGCCCAGCCTCTGTATCTGACTCAGTTCGATTATTTATTATTTTATTTTTTTTTCAGATCCGTCAGAATCTTATGGGGGGGGGGGGGGATCTCCAGGGTGTTATGCTTCCCCTCTTAATTGCTCTCAGTCCTAAAGGGATTATTGAGGTCTGTGTTTTAAGAAAGCATTCGCCGCTGTTGTGAAATGTGGACTGAATGTATGAGTCCATGCAATGGCATGGGGGTGGGGGTGGGGGGAGTCTTCCCAGACCTTCTCCTGTGCTGTGAAATTCCTAATTTTTCTGCAAGGTTTTCTGGAAGCTGGAAGGGGGTGATGACTGATGTTGGACACTGGTGTCTGAAAAGCTAAGGTGCCTTCCTAGAGGGGAGGCCAGGGCAAAGTCGGGTTGTGGATGAAGTGTGTGAATGAGAGGGCTGTGCACCCTGGCTGAAACCTCTTGCCTCCTTCTGAATGGGAGGTTTTTGTCACAGCTCGAGTGAGACTCACTGTCAACAGCTTTCCTTGGGACCATCAGCAATACACGGCTTAGCGGATGGGCATTTTTCAAGCGATACCAAATTTGTTCTGAGACCTCTGGGGAAATACAGCCAAGCAAAGGAAAGGACAGGGGCCTTGCAGGGGGGCTTAGGGATGTCTCCTATCACAAGCCGTCGGTGATTTCTTAAGCAAATCCCAAGAGTACGAGATGGGCATTAAGAAGACCACTAAGGGGGACTGTTGTTTTAATTTTTGGAAGCACTAGCCATTTGGATGGTAGCAATAGACACCATTCTGATTTGTTGGGAAGGATACAATACTGTTGGTGTGTGTGTATTTTCTCGACTTGAACATTTTTTTTTTCTCTCGCTAAGCCACTGAGGAATTCTCCCAAGTGACTTTTAGTGTGACTGACACAGCTCTCTGAGGCTCCGAGTCCTGAAGGATATTGCAATATTTACTTCTCAATCAGCGTAAAATTAATTTTCATTTCCAATGTTTAATTAATTCGAATGTTACTTTTAGGCTTTCATTAATTGATCCACAAATAGCATAGCTTATGTAACACAGCATTCTTTCACAAATGCTGAAGGATGCTCCGTTATCATAGCCAAAGGTCGATGTCTGAATACATAACGGTGCACCTTTCTGAGTGCAAATCTGTCAAGGAAAACACACCACTTCCATTGAAAATAAGTATCATGTTCAAAGCCAACCTGTTATCCCAAGTTGAAAAAAAATAATTTAGAGACTGAAATTTGAAATTCGGTCCTCACAGTAACAATACGATTCATACTGGAGCTGCCGTTTTACTGGGATAAATTTTCAAATAATGTCAAAGCATGTGAACCTTGCAAGTTACTCCAAGATTCATGTATATTTAATTTCCGGATATGCAGGCAGGACACCATCATGACAAGTCCTTCCTTAATGAAAAAAGGTAAAATAATAGGAGGCTTTTACTTCTTTAAATTTAAAAAATAATTCATTTTATGTTACTATATAAGATAAAGCACTATATAGGGCAAGTTCAAAAAGAAGCACAAGAATTAAAAGTAAGTCTCTCTTCCCAAACCCCAGTTTTATGTTTCTTGATTATTTTTTCTTTTCTTTTTTAATTAATTTCTTTATTGATTAAGGTATCACATATTTGTCCTCATCCCCCCATTCCCATCCCACACCCCTCCCCACGCATGCCCCCACCCCCCTGTTGTCCTTAACCACTGGTTAGGCTCATATGCATGCACACAAGTCCTTTGTCTTGATTATTTTTTCTGATATTTATATATATATATATATATATATATATATATGTGTGTGTGTGTGTGTGTGTGTACATATATATAATATCTAATATATATAATATCTATTAGAGAGACCAAACTGTGTACTGGTTAAGAGCATTGGATATTGAGTAAGGTTGTCTTGGGTTCCAATCCTGACTCTGCCACTTCCTGGTTATGTGACTTTGAGCAAGTGACTTAACCTTTCTGATTCTGAGTTTCCCTGGCCATAAAATGGGGGTCACAACTGTACTTGGTTCTTGGGGTTATTGTGAAACTAAAGTGAGACAATGTGTGCTACATACCTGACAGACACAAAACATTCAACCCACATTAACTATTATTATTACATCTGAAAGATCATTGATAAAAGCAGAATATATAGACTGCTTATGTTGGACTTCCAAAGATTGTCCTCTGAAAATCCCAAATTACATTTGAATGGAGTCAAAATTAGCCCTGAGATGTGTTGACCTCGGTTTATTTAAAATAAATAAAAGGAACAGCCACGTGAATCTGAGTGGGATACAAGTCACGACTGAGATGGACTTAAGCCACACCCTGTGTATGTTATCCACAGATTGCAGGTAGCAGAGTTCCCGAGAGCAACATGGTTTAAAAAATCAGAGTGCCTTCTAGAGGGTTCAAGAGTGGGGTTTGGAACAGGCTCCATCCCACGGGAGGCCAAGTGTTAATGAATAATAAGCCACTAAGTAGTTTACGGGTCAGAGGACGGGGAAAGGGGATGAGGGTGCTAAGAAAACAGTCCTTCCTTGCACTTGCGGCTCCTTCACATAGCTCCAGGTTCATTTGAGACCCTAACAACCTGTGCTTTTCACCTGCTGTCCACTCAGGCTCAAGACCGTGTTCCAGGACGTTCCGGAGGCTGGGATTTTTTTTATCTAGTTCTGCCTTATTGTGTGACCTTGTGCAAGTTAGACTTTTCTGGGTCTCTCCTTTCTAGGATGATTTCTTGAAAGCAAGTTTTGCAGACTACATTGATTGATGGATGGATTGGTTGATTCATTTATTCAATTTACTTGGGCGCCATCCTTGATACAAGAGACTCTACAACTAAATAAGAGAAGTTTCTAACCTAGAGCTGCAATATATAATACAGTAATCACTAGCTCCATGTGGCTATTTAAATTTAAACATAACGCTAGCCAGTTTTGCTCAGTGGATAGAGTGTCAGCCTGCTGACTGAAGAGTCCCAGGTTCGATTCTGGTCAAGGGCATGTATCTTGGTTGCAGGCTCCTCCCCAGCCTGGCCCTGGTCAGGGCTTGTGCAGGAGGCAACCAAGGGATGTGTTTCTTTGACATCGATGTTTCTCTCTCTTTCCCTCTCCCACTTTCTCTAAAAATCAATGGAAAAATATCCTCAGATGAGGATTTAAACAAAATAATAAAAATACTTTAAACATAAATCATGTCATTAGTATGTGAAATAACTTTTATAATATAATACATATTATAAATTTAATTTATAAATAAAATATGTGAAATTTGAAAAACCAGTCCCTTGGTAGCACTGACCAAGGAGAAATGGTTCACTGTCACCCACTTCAGGCAAAAAGTAGGGATAGCACAGGGAGCCTCAAGGTTAACCCACCAAAGCCTTTTTCAACCTCAAGTTCAAAGCCACTCAGACCTCATTATTTCCAACACTTGGTAGCTAACTTCACTCTAAGGCAGTGGTTCTCAACCTTTCTAATGCCGCGACCCTTTAATACAGTTCCTCATGTTGTGGTGACCCCCAACCATAAAATTATTTTCGTTGCTACTTCATAACTGTAATTTTGCTACTGTCATGAATCGTAATGTAAGTCTTAGGCTCTCGACCCACAGGTTGAGAACCACTGCTGTAGAGCAGTAGTCTGGTAGCTTTCAGTCTGGTAGCTTCATGATCTCAGGGGATAGAAGTCCAGAAACTCAGATGGAAAGAGAAAAGAAAAAAAAAACCCCACTTCCTTGTCTAAAATACCCTAATAATCAAGTCTCAGACCCTAACTTAAGGTACGAGGTGAATGAATTTCATGATGGTACAAACAAGATCTTGACTGTTGACAGCTAGTCACTCAAGCTCTTCTCTCCTCTAAACGGCAAAATTATGTAAAATAAATGTTCCCAACTATTTTGGTGAATTATATGCTATCTATACCCCACAAATGCCAGGGAGTTATGAGCCAGCCTGCTTGGAAGCCCTCATATATTTAACATATGTCACTGCTATTTTCTTTCATATTTCTTTTTTCTCTCTTGGGAAGTCTTGGCTCGTGTATTCGATACATACTTTTAGAAACCCGACCCATTCAAAATGTGGCCCGGCTTTCTGAATCTAATTTAATGTCAAAGGTCCCCTGTTATGTCTGCCTTAAAACAAGTGTTCGTAAATAAATAATGTGTTCATAAATACAGCTGCCCTGGCTTCTTGTGTTTTTGTCAGAGGAGGACTGCGAGCAGATCCTGGTTTAAAACTGCAGGGAGCTAAGCCACTTTCTCAAGGTCACATCTCACAAAGGTCAACGTACTCCAGGTTCAAGGCCGAAAGGTGGCCTGAGTGAAGCCAGGTGGGGGGAAGCTCATACTGACTCATTGCCTGCCACTGCCCATTCATCAGGCTCAGTGAAACTTCACGACAGTCCTGCACGCCCGTCATCATTCCTATTTCACAGACGTAACATGCTCAGCAGGTGCTGCCCAATCAGCAAGAGCTCTGTACAGAGTCGCTATTGTTATGTATACTTATTATTTTTTTAAAAATATTTTTTATTGATTTTTTTTACAGAGAGGAAGGGAGAGGGATCGAGAGTTAGAAACATCGATGGGAGAGAAACATCAATCAGCTGCCTCCTGCACACCCCCTACTGGGAATGTGCCCTCAACCAAGGTACATGCCCTTGACCGGAATCGAACCTGGGACCCTTGAGTCCGCAGGCCGACACTCTATCCACTGAGCCAAACCTGTCAGGGCTGTATATTTATTATTAATGCACAGGTGCCCAGGTTCAAAAATGCAACCATTACAGAGGGGTCCAAAATAAAAGTAAAGACTATTTCCTTTCCCTCGCAGCTCTTCATTTCCATCCAGCCCTCCTCCCCAGAAGCAACCAGTCTTCAGCACCACGCCTCCTTTCAGACACTCTCGGCTGTAGGAGTTTAAATAATCTACAGCAGCACTTCTCAGACATGGCCCTGCATGCGTTGCCTGGGGACCTGGTTAAAATGCAGATGCTGACTTAGTAAGGCCTGGGTCAGGGCTCCAGACTGCAATTCTAATAATCCCCTGGGGCAGTGGTCGCCAACCTTTCAGATCTCAATAACCACCAGTGGGCCATGGACCACCGATTGACAACCGCTGCCCTAGGGGACACTGGGCCTCTGGTTGGCGAACACAGTCAGGTCTTTTTTTTTTTCTTTTCTTTTTTAAAATATATTTTATTGATTTTTTTACAGAGAGGAAAGGAGAGGGATAGAGAGTTAGAAACACCAATGAGAGAGAAACATCCATCAGCTGCCTCCTGCACACCCCCTACTGGGGATGCGCCCGCAACCAAGGTACATGCCCTTGACTGGAATGGAACCTGGGACCCTTCAGTCCACAGGCCAACGCTCTATCCACTGAGCCAAACCGGTTAGGGCCACACTCAAGTCTTCATGGCAAGGACCTAGATCACGGGACCATATTCTAGCATATTTAATAATGAGCCCAACAGTTTTTTCCTGCTGACTCTTACAGATCAACTTGTGTTCATGTTTATGTATGTGTGTTTATTGTAATACAACATGTATTACATAAACTTGACCATTTAAAAAAAAAAACTTGACCATTTTGATCATTTTACTAGGAAATGTACAGTTAGTGGCATTAAGTACATTCACATTGTGTAACCATCACCACTGTCCATTCTCCAGAATTTTTTCATCTTCCCCAACTGAAACTCTGTACCCATTAAACACTAACTCTCCCACTCCCCCTCCCTCCTGCACCTACTTTCTATCTCTGTGAATTTGACTCTTTTTGGCCCCCTCATATAGGTGCATAATATTTGTCCTGGTGTGTAGGCTTATTACACTTAGTGTAACGTCTTCGAAGTTCATCCATGTTGTAAAACGCGTCAGAATTCCCTGCCTTTTTAGACCACAATTGTTTTTGTCTTTGGCTTTTGTGATACAGATCAACTTACAGTTTCTAAGACGTTTTCTTAAGTGGCTGTGTCATAATCTCTGTGGTTCCTCCTCTCCCGGTGATTGTTTCTGCGTTTGTTCGTACTTATCACATTTAGAGAATAATTATCACATGCAACGCTGCAAACAGCTGTGAGCTTCCGAGGAGAAGAGCACCAGGAGAGGCTGCTAGTGGGGACGCCGGGAGGGCAGGTGGCATTGCCAAAGCCTGGCTTCCACACCAACTGTGGGACCTTGGGCTAGCTCCCAGCCCTTCCGTGCTCCAGCGTCCTCATCCGGAACATGGGGACAGTGAAAGCAAAGGTGACATAAGATAATCGATGGAAAGTGCACACCCTGGGCCTGACACGCGGCACGCTGAGAATCCCCAGAGGCCGTTATGTGGGCGGTGAATTGTCGCCTGCTTGGGTCTATCCCAGTGGTCGGCAAACTCATGAGTCAACAGAGCCAAATATCAACAGGACAACGATTGAAATTTCTTTGGAGAGCCAGATTTTTTTAAACTTAAACTTCTAACGCCACTTCTTCAAAATAGACTCGCCCAGGCCGTGGTATTTTGTGGAAGAGCCACACTCAAGGGGCTAAAGAGCCGCATGTGTCTCGCGAGCCGCAGTTTGCTGACCACGGGGACTCTATCCCGACAATGAACTGCCGGCACTGCCATTCTAGGTGGGCGCACAGAGCATGTTACCTGTTGAAAGCTATCACAGGTTGCCTTCCAGAAAGGTTGCAGAGGTTGCTATCAGTCACAGACCGAAGGGATGACCCCCAGGCAGCCCTTGAGGAGAGGATGCGATCAAAGCCGTAGTCCGGGAAGGTTTCCGGGCCACATAGCCATGTCCTTCTCGGATGCTATCCTCAACGTCGAGGGTGACCCGCGGACCTTTCCTTCATCCCTGATGACGAAGTGATAATGTGCATGAATGTTCGTGCCTTTCCTTTGTCTAATACGTATCGATGTGTTCGTCTTGTACAGATAGGTACCTAGGGGGACTGTTTATGTTCTTATTTTGGGGTTGCTTCTGGGGGACAGAGAGTCCCTTCCTGGAACCCATTTCACACCATCCCTGACTCTGTGGGTTGCAGAGTGGAGATGTCTCACCTACAGGGACCCTGCCCAGATCTAGCCGTACTATTCCCTTAGAGCAGTGGTTGGCAAACCGCGGCTCGTGAGCCACATGCGGCTCTTTGGCCCCTTGAGTTTTTAGCAAAGGCCAGCTTAGGCGTACCCTGATTAAGTTAATAACAATGTACCTACCTATATAGTTTAAGTTTAAAAATGTTGGCTCTCAAAAGAAATTTCAATCGTTGTCCTGTTGATATTTGGCTCTGTTGACTAATGAGTTTGCCGACCACTGCCTTAGAGAGCTAGGGGCCCCAAATGGCCAGCTATCCTACTGTTGTAAGAGACATCAGAAGTCTTGCTTTTCATGTGAATTCTTTCAATTAAAAAAAAAAATTGGCATCCACTTAACAAAAAAACCCACCATGTAGGCAACTTCTTGTGGGCATCATGTAACCTTAGGTGACCACATTGTTCTCTCTGCTACAGAGAGATGAGTCTAAATTCTGAAACACACAAGCTCGCAAACTATTAAAGTCTAGAATAAAGCTCTCCCCATTCCCATAGCCTACCATGTGACTAGAGCCCCATTGGAGTTGTGCAGTGCCAAACCTGTGCAGCCATATGTGGCAGCCCTGGTGCACGACTTAGGAAGGTGTCAGCCGCTACAGGCCAACTCAATAGAAATGCCAACCTCCTACCCATCCAACTCCCCTGGCCATGAAAAATAAGCCTTTCACCTGTCTTGGGCACAAGAGCTGTGCAGCAAGGCTGTTGAGGGGGAGTTCCAGCCTTCATGACCAGCTTTGCTCTGTCCTCCAGGGTGGTGAAATTTCGTCGCACGGGCGAGAGTGCAAGGTCAGAGGACGACACGGCTTCGGGAGAGCATGAGGTCCAGATCGAAGGGGTCCGCACGGGCCTACAGGCGGTCGAACTAGACGATGGGGCAGCTGTGCCTAAGGAGTTTGCCAATCCCACCGACGGTGAGGGGGCCCTGCCTTTGAGGCATCAGCCCAGGCCACAGTCAGGGGCTCTAAGGTGCCTGGGTTACCTCCCCAGGTGGCACTCTCAGAGGGATCTCGGGAAGAGGCAAGTAGGAAGGCCCAGAGGGCACAGGGGTGATACTGAAAGTGTGAGCTGAACCTACATGGCTTACTTCAGCAAGAAGGGCTACATCACAATCCCTGCCACCAGCATCATTGCATAGCACTTAGCTGAGGACAGCACAACAATGGTGATGATGATGGTGATGATGATGATGATGGTGATGATGATGGTGATAGTGTATTGATGATGTGGTGATGATGATGGTGATGGTGATGATGATGGTGGTGGTGATGATGGTGATGATAGTGTATTGATGATGTGATGATGGTGATGACGATGGTGGTGGTGGTGATGATGGTGGTGATGATGGTGATAGTGTATTGATGATGTGGTGATGATGATGGTGATGACGATGGTGGTGATGATGGCTACAATGATGATGGTGATTGTGATGATGGTGGTGGTGGTGATGGTGGTGGTGATAGTGTATTGATGATGTGGTGATGATGATGGTGATGATTATGATAGTGGTGATGATGATGAAGGTGGTGATGGTGATAATAATAGTGATGATGGTGGTGGTGATGATGTTGGTGGTGATGATGATGAAGGTGGTGATGATGAAGGTGGTGATGATGAAGGTGGTGGTGGTAATGGTGTCAGTGGTGATGGTGATGATGATAATAGTGATGGGAACAGCTGACATTAGCTGAGGATTTGCTCTGTGCCAGGCACTGTTTGAGGCACTTTATTCGAATTACCCATGTAATCTGCACAACATTTCTAATTAGAACTATTACCATCATCTTCCCCTTCTTTGCAGAAGAGGAAACTGAAGCACAGAAAGGTTAAGTATCTTGCCATCGTCACACAGCTAGAAATTAGCCCCTGCTTGATTTACACACCGATGATCTGACCTGGGAATCCACTCCTACCCAGGACCTTGGGCTGCCTCTGAGCAGAGCTGGGCAAACCCAGAGACCTGAGGTGGTGCTGTGGGATCTGGTCTCCCCTCATCACCAAACATCCCATGCATTCCTGAGAGGCCCCAGATTCCCAACAGGAGAGAGGATGCATGGCTTGACCCCAAGGCCTGTTGTTGGCAGAGCTAAGGAGGCCAGGACTGGGGAGGGGGAGGCAGTGGTTAGGAGCAGAGGCTGGTCTGAGCTCAACTCCCAGATCTACAGTGTGCCAGCTGAGTGACATGGGAACGTCCACTTCCTCCTCTGTACATGAGGCTAAGACCAGGCCTTAACCAATAGTTGTGACAGGGACTAAATGAGAGAATGAAAGCCAAGCTCCTCGCGCAGCGCCTGGCACATGGTGAACAATCGAGAGCGCACCTTTCTGTCATCATTACTCTTCATATGGTTGACGATGTCATAGGACTCGCGCTGCTGTCTCCTCAATATTTTTGATGGAAAAAAACAGAACCTGCTGGAGTGATAAACATCAGCTCACACTTCTGGAGAACATTATGGCTGACGTTAGGGACCCATGATTGAAATTCCCCAAAATTGGCAGTTGACAGCAGGGACTGTTGAGATCCTGAGAAGCAGCCCACAGAAGGGCCACCAGCAGGATCCTTTAATATTGTTATTGTTCCATTAAATTAAAAACTTCAAAAAATGCTTCATTAATTTTTAGAAAGAGAGGAAAGGAAAGGAGAGAGAGAGAGAGAGGAAGGGAGGGAGGGAGAAAGAGAGAGAGAGCGCGCTCCAGGGCCAGGGATCGAACCTGCAACCCAGGTACTTGCCCTTGACCGGGAATGGAACCCGCGACCCTTCGGTGCTCGGACCGACACTCTAACCACGGAGCCACACTGGCCAGGGCAGTTTTCCCTTCTGTAAACCACGTTGCCGTGGGTTTTGTAGCCAGGTATCTTTTCACACTTGCCGTAATGTTTTCCTAAGATAAATTCTAGAAGCAGCATGTGCTGTGTTTAAGAAGCTTGGCTGTGGACATCCCTCCCCTCCCCCCGGACACCCCCACACTAGGACAACTGCAAGATGCCCTGACTCCGTCCTACCCTCCCCCTTTCTCCTTTCCAGATACTTTCATGGTGGAAGATGCGGTGGAAGCCATTGGGTTTGGGAAATTCCAATGGAAGCTGTCCGTTCTCACCGGCTTGGCTTGGGCAAGTATTTCTGGGGCAGGGACCTCCCTTTCAGCCTCCGAGAAACCCTTCCTGATGCCGCTCCCCTGGGTTTCCATGATCTACGAGGCAGGACCCAGCTCTTTCCGCACAGAGCCTTGGCGTGAATCAGCCAGGGTTCTGATGAGTGACCCTGGTGGTCACGAAGGTCAGCGCTTGCGGGGGAGCTGGGGAATGTTGGCAACTGCCCTCAGGAGGAGCGGGAGCTCCTGGCTCATTAAGTGGCTCTCAGTCCTTGGGGGCTCAGGGCTACGATGAGATAGTGATGTCATCTGCGGAGCTCACCCTAGAAAAACACGCCCAGATGAGGGTGAGCCCTTCCCTTCCTGAGGCTTGCGGTCTCTTGTTAAAATCCCCGCATCTACCCATTGCAAATTACACATCTCGACCACGGATACAACCGAAATGGATTTTGGGGAATGGTGCAAGAGGGCGACCTAGTGAAATATTTCCCAAAATAGATGTTTCATTTCCCCATGACATTTCCCCACTAATGTGAAAGGCCACCTGTATCGCCCATTGCCCACGGCCACCTGGGTCTGCTCCCGGACTCTCATTTCTGCCCCCTGGTTCGGTCTACCTCGTCCCATAAAGGATGTTTAGTGACTGGGGCTTCCTAGTAGTATGTTTGATTATATTATAAGGTTAGACTAGAGAATTCTACATGAACAATGACCTTTAAACCAAAGACAAACTAGTCTTTCGTTGAGCTAAAGAGAAAAGATTCTTGTCTCTCTCTGTAAAAAAAAAAAAAGTTTTTCTCAGATTTTTGAAATGCGATGTTTCCCCGCTTCATTCAGGGAATGCCTGTATTTTTTTCAAATACGGAAAAAAACACACACAAAAAAAGAATGTTGAATGGCTAGTTGTCAATTCCCACATGTACCACACCGCTTTAACTACTAGAGATTGTGGTGTGTTTGATGTGTGGTAGGGAGCTCAGCAGGCAATGAAAGAGGGGTTCTTGCACACTCTCTCGGGGGTCCCTGAGTGAGGGGTCAGCCGTCCAGGCTCTCACGGGGACAGAGTGTGGGGGGGGGACTGAGTGAGGGGTCAGCTACCCAGGCACCAGGCAGCGTCCTGGCTCATGACACCTGCTTGCTCCCTGCAGATGGCCGACGCCATGGAAATGATGATCCTGAGCATCCTCGCGCCCCAGCTGCACTGCGAGTGGCGGCTGCCCAGCTGGCAGGTGGCCTTGCTGACCTCGGTAGGCAGCAGCGGCTCTCCCGCTGGGTACAGTTCCGGTCCACTGGGGTGATCTGTGGGGGGCCCCTCCCCCTGCTGCTGCCAGCCGCTCAGCAGAAAAAAAATTAAATTCTCTGCATGGAAACAACGTGACCTCAGCTCCCTTTACTCCCCGGTTTGCAGCCACCTCTACTGCACCCAGGGCCCAAGTCCCTGGGGTCCCCAGACATCAATTGCTGGGAAGGTGCAGGCTACTTGGTATATCCCTTAGACCTTATACACCTCACTCATCCAGAAAGGATGTGCCAATATCTCCACAGGAGGGTGATTGAGGGTTTTATTTTTTAAATAAGTTTTTATTGATTTTAGAGAGAAAGATAGACACATCGATGAAGAGAAACATCAATATCAATTGGCTGCCTCCTGCTGGGAATCGAGCCCAAAACCCAGGCATGTGCCCTGACTGGGAATTGAACCGTGACCTCCTGGTTCATAGGTCGATGCTCAATCACTGAGCCATGCCAGACAGGCCTGAGCAGGTTTCTTAACCCTTCTGAGCCTCAGGCTCCCCTTCTATAAAATGATATGATGAGTCCAACCTCATTAGCTCTGCTCAAGGATTAATAATGTAACAGTGACTTTGCCCGAGCACAGTCAGTGCTCCATGAATGCTTTCTCTTCTAAAGGGTCGCAGCTCCCACCCCAACCCCTGTCTCCTGTTTTCGTACTCTCCAAACTCTGTCTTGCAACCTTGGGTATTTTCTTAGCAACAGGACAAGAAATCCATAATACTGCAGCCATACTCTCTGAGTCCAGCCTGGGCTGCACCACTTACAGATGTGTGACCTCCCCTCTCTGAGCCTCAGTTTGCTCATCTATAAAATGGGGCCAAAAACAGCACCCACCCCCTCGGATTGTTGTGAGGTTTCAACAGTAGCATGAAGCACACAGAATCGTGTTTGCCCCTTAGCAGCCGGATCTCAGTGAATGCTGGTTCATTGTTATCTCTAGGGTGTGATGTCACAGGTTCAGTCTGTCGTTCCCTTTCTCTGCGATCAATGCTCCGTGTCACCGTCTAACAGAAACCCTGTTTCCACCTGCAGGTGGTCTTTATCGGCATGATGTCCAGCTCCACCCTCTGGGGAAACATCTCGGACCAGTACGGCAGGAAAACAGTAAGGCCATCTCTCCTGAGCGCCTGTCCCCTAGCCTAGGTGATCTCCGTGGTGACGGCAGCAAGTAGCAACACTTATGCTGCTTGAGCACGTGGGAGGCCTAGTGAGGAGCCATGTTGACGTGCTATGAGAACACATTGCTCTGAGGCCACTGTGGAGTCTTGAAGTCACACATTCCCTGGGGGCGCCCAAGCATGTGCATTTCAAGACTCTTTGGGTTCCAAGGAGGAAAATCTCCACTGAGCTAGCTTACGCCCAAAGAAAGGAATGAAGGATATGTGTGGCAGGCACCGATTTCATAGTCATGGGCGTAGGGGTGCATCAGTGTTGCTTTATTATTATTATTATTATTTTTAATATATAATTTATTGATTTTTTTTTTTACAGAGTGTAAGGGAGAGGGATAGAGAGTTAGAAAAATCGATGAGAGAGAAACATCGATCAGCTGCCTCCTGCACACCCCTATTGGGGATGTGCCCGCAACTAAGGTACATGCCCTTGACTGGAATCGAACCTGGGACCCTTCAGTCCACAGGCCAACGCTCTATCCACTGAGCCAAACCGGTTAGGGCAGTGTTGCTTTATTATTATTGCAATAGATCCAGGGTTTCCTACTTGAATAATTCCTGTCCTACCTGTTCTCTTAGGGTACACAGTATCTTTATTTGTATCAATTGTTGTGTGTGTAGTTTCATGACATGAATTTTTTTTTTTTTGGAAAAGAAACTTTACAGAGCGTCTTAAATGGGAAATCAGTCACAATTGCCCTAAGAAAATATCTGCAAAAGTAAATACAATGGAAATAAAACAATGCTATTAAGTTCTAGCCGCTTACCATTGACCCACTGCTCTCTTGGTTAGAAAGAGATTGGTAGGTGGTCCAAAAGGTGTTAAAGACAGACTGGCACCACAGGGATGCTTCCTTTGGCCTTAACCAGAAGAATGAATATTAAAATGAAAAAGAAATCACTTTCTTGCAAGGTGATTCACAGTTATTTGAAATATTCTCTCTATTAGTTAAAGTCATGTTCCCATAGACCCGAAAGCAACTGGTAGACCTCCAAATTTCCTCTCTAGTCCTTTTAATTTAGTTTAAGGTTTTAAAAAAATATATATTTTTATTGATTTCAGAGAGAAAGGGAGAGGGAAAGAGAGAAACATCAATGACCAGAGAGAACCATTGATCGGCTGCCTCGGGGATCGAGCCCACAACCTGGGCATGTGCCCTGACCGGGAATTGAACCGTGACCTCCTGGTTCACAGTTTGATGCTCAACCACTGAGCAACACTGGCCAGGAGGACAAGTCTTCCTGGGTCTCACGCACCATGGGACATCTTACACCTCTGGGCCCTGGCTATACATGCCCATCATTGGGACAACCGAGAAAGGCCCACAGTTTTGCCACATCCCGCCTAGGGGTGGGCAGCACCCCCACAGAGAATCCTTGGTTGTATAGTTCCCCTTAAACAGGACCCTATTGGTGACTTTTGCCGAAACCGGTTTGGCTCAGTGGATAGAGCGTCGGCCTGCAGACTCAGGGGTCCCAGGTTCGATTCCGGTCAAGGGCATGTACCTTGGTTGCGGGCACATCCCCAGTGGGGGGTGTGCAGGAGGCAGCTGATCGATGTTTCTCTCTCATCAATGTTTCTGACTCTCTATCCCTCTCTCTTCCTCTCTGTAAAAAATCAATAAAGTATATTTAAAAAAAAAATGTGGGGGGTGGGGCCTGAGACGTGGAGGTGCTGAGCGGCCCTGTGACTTGGTGTCTCCCATCTGTGCAGGGGCTGAAGATCAGCGTGCTCTGGACTCTGTACTATGGGATCCTCAGTGCTTTCGCGCCCGTGTACAGCTGGATCTTGGTGCTCCGGGGCCTGGTGGGCTTCGGGATCGGAGGGGTCCCCCAGTCGTAAGTAAACACCCATCTCTGGCCTTGCAGCCAGGCAGCCAGGCAGCTGTGTCAGGGCCTCGAGGTCTCTCACCGCTAGTAAACAGCAGGGCTGAGATTTAAACATCACTTGATCCTCCAAACATCTTATCGTAACCGTATCCTATAACTCTTTTGTCTATGAGGAAAGCACATAAAAACCACGAACGAAATTACAGAAGAAATATTTAACCCCCCAAGAGAGCCACTGGCCTCCCAGCTCCTTCGCTTCAGCCATTTACATAAAAATAATCGTCTTAATCAGGCAATGCTCTTATCTAGTTATAGAATGGCTCCCCTAAGTTCATTATTTGGAAACATTTAGTTGAAGATATTTGTATGTAATTAAATGTAACTAAGAGTTTCCATTCATTTAGAATTGCTTTACCCAATGGCACCACCTCACCAAACCAAGTGAGTAGGATTTTGCTGTGTAGTTTTTAAGGGCCCAACAATGAGAAGTCCTTATAACGTACTCTACATTTTTAGTATAAATGCAAATCGTAGTACTAAAATGTTTTAATTAAATTTTTTTCTTCCAGTTTTATTGATATATAATCAACATACAGCAGTTTAAGGAGTACGGCATAATGACTTGACTTACATAGCTTCCAAAATGATTACCTCAATAAGTTTAGATAACATCCATCATCTCATATACAAATCATATTATTAATAAGGAGCCAGATCATCTCTCTGCTCTGATCTGTGCCTTTCTATGTCCCTCCTTCTCTTTCTTTTTTTTTTTCTCTTTTCTTTATTTCTTCCCTCAAAGTAGGTATTCACATCAGTTCTTGGTGATAGCAACAATATTAGCATTAATAGTGATGATGATATTAATTGAGTGTTTACCAAGTGCTAGGCCTGTGCTAGGTGCTCTCTTCACACTATCTCATCTTGTCCATTGAACAATCCTATTATCCCCATTTTACAGATGAGAAAACTGAGGCTCAGAGATCATAAGTGACTTGTGGGGTCAGGTGGTTCTTAAGTGGGATGTGGAAGTTACTTTTGCTTTGTAACAAACTATCCCTCACTGTAGGCTTAAAATAATGATTTCTTTAACTCGTGATTCTTCAGTTCGTCAGATCGGTTGTTCTGGTCTCAGTGGGGCTTCCTTATGTGTCTTCAGTCAACTGGTGAATTGAATGGGGGCTGGCTAGGCTAGCACGGCCACAGCTGACTCCTCTGCGTTCCACAAGCCTCTCATCCTCCAGCTGGCTAGCCCAGGCACCTGGTCACGTGGTACCTGGGCAGGGGTCCAAGAGCAAGCAGAAGCAACAAAGCCTCTTGAGGCCCAAGCTTGGGACTGGCACAGCATCCCTTCTGCAACATTCTATTGATCAAAAGCAAGTCACAGAGCCCAGGCTGGAGGGATGGGGACATAGACTCTGGATGGAGTGTGCTGCCAAGTCTCATTGCGAGGGAGCATAGGCGCAGGGAGGGGAAATTGTACGGCAACGTTTGCAAACCATCTACGGGTTCCAATCCAGGTTGCCCAATGCCAAAGCTCTTTCACTTGAACAAATATTGGGGAAGGGTTCTGAGCGTACGGAGTCAGAGGTCCCGGTAAATCAGTAATGCCCCTGGCGCCCGAGTACTGATTTGGGGAGGGTTCTGGGAACGGAGAATGGGTGGTTCTGAGCAGGTGGTATTCTTTTTTTAATTATTTTTAAAAAATTTTAAATTGATTTCAGAGAAAGAGAGAGAGGGAGAGAGACATTGATTTATTGTTCCACTCATGTATGCATTTATTAGAAAGAAATGGCCTGTGATCATTTGACTCTTGTACGTGCCCTGAGGGGGGACCCAACTGGCCACTTTGGTGTATCGGGATGATACTCTGACCAACTGAGCCACTGGCAGGTGCTCTTCTTTTAATTAAGGCAGGAAAGAGGAATCACATTTAGGATACTAATAAATTGATTGACCAGATACATAAATATATTGAGGATAATGAGACTCAGGTTTCTCAATGTTTTGGAGAAGGGATTTACAAACATGGAAACTGGAAGGTTAGAAAGAACCCTGACCTTCTGGTTGGACTGGAATTGAAAGTATCAGTATGAGCTCATTGGTTGTTTTTTCAATACATGTACATGGGTATAGATATATAGATATAGATGTATGGTGTGTATGTGGGGGGAGAGAGAAATGGACAGCGAAAAATAATCCCATTTTCTGTCTATGAAGGAGCATTAAAAGAGACTTTAATTCAAGCAAGGGAGTTCAGTGTAACTTTCTTTTTATCGTTACAGACCATACATTTTTGTCTTAGAAAAAAATTTCAGTGCAGATAAGCATCCTCCCCCCCACCCCCCAAATGATAATCTCCACTAATTGAACCCACCTGGGCACATCACTTCTTCTTTCCAGTAGAGGGCTGTGTGCTTCAGCAGAAATGCCACTTTCCCAAGAGGCTGGATGGAAACCTTCCTTAACTGGCGCCTGACTTGTGTTTTAGCCTCTCTTAAAAAAATGCATGCGCACCCCCAGGTAGCTGTCCACCCGTTCCACCTTGCCATCTGCCTCAGAAGGTTCTTCAGATTGGTGTCTACTACGAGCTTGCTCCCAAACCTGTCCTTGGCATGGCTTTTTCTCCCAGAGATTAAGCGGAAATGAGGAGTGGAGATCACAGGTCATTTCTTTCTAAGCCTGGGATCCAGATGGCAAGTCTCAATGGCCAACGCGCCACCATAAACGCGATGGCTTGCAGCAAGGGTTTGTTTACGCCAGTATCAGCTGCTTCTTGGCATGGCTGATTTTGTTGCTCATTCTTTTACTTTTCAGTGTCATTGTAATCATAATCACCACACATTGGATGAAGATCAAACAGCTCGTTTTCATTGTAAACTGCTATGAATCAGGGCCAAGTATGGGGCACAACAATGCCAGGAAAAGATGTTTCTTGTGGCATAAGTTGCAAAAAAACAACCAGGAAATGGCAAACATCTACATGTTGACCAACAGGGTTGTGGCTGTTAGAAAATAATGCTATAGATCTATGTATATGGATATGGAAAGATTCCCAAACTGTCTTATGAAAAACAGGTCCTGACACAGATTCAGGAACAAGTACAGTAGAGCCTTGAACAATGAGGGGGGAGGTTAGGGACCCTACCACTATGCAGCAGAAAATTCTAATACAACTTTTGACTGCCCACTGGCCTAGTAAAGGGATCCCAGGAGATCTGGAGGGGTCCTGAGCATCATCTGCCTCAAAAGGGTTCCTGGAAATTAGCTTCCCTCTACCCCCACCTCCCTTATGAGGAGCCAGGAGAGTAACATGAGGCCACCAAGAAGCTTGGATGCCGGGCTTAGATGGGAGATGAGGGGAAAGAGAAGGTCTCCTCTTCCTAGCAACGTGGAAGGCCGCGTGGGGGCGTGGTCTAGGCGTTTCCTTCTCCTCCAGTCTGTCCAGTGGCTGAGGAGGGAGGGGTGTGGGGAGGCAGTGGATAGAGGAGGCTGCTGGTGTGGTTAAGACGTTGGTTCCATTGAGCACACAAGTAAATTGACTGACCAGATACATAAACATATTGAGGATAATGAGACCCAGGTTTCTCAATGTTTTGGAGAAGGGATTTACAAACATGGAAACTGGAAGGTTAGAAAGAACCCTGACCTTCTGGTTGGACTGGAATTGAAAGTATCAGTATGAGCTCATTGGTTGTTTTTTCAATACATGTACATGGGTATAGATATATAGATATAGATGTATGGTGTGTATGTGGGGGGAGAGAGAAATGGACAGTGATAAATAAATAGATGATAGATAAATAGATAGATAGATGATAGATAGATAGATAGACAGACAGATAGATAGATGATAGATAGATCTCTTAGCTGTTCACTGAGTGGGCCTAGATGCAGTGACTTCCCAGTAGCAGTGAGCACACTGAGCACCCAGATCTTGGTTTCTAAATACCATCATCGGCCAAAAGGAACCAGGGCTTCTTAGAAAAATGGCTGACACCAGGGCTGAGGCAAGGACGTCTTGCCATGCCAATAAGTGAGAAAGAGCTCAAGGAACGATGGAGGCAGCAAAAAGACATAGGCATTGGCTTAAAAGGGCTTGCATTGCGCAGATCTACGACAGTCTGAGCATCAAATTAATAATGGCAGAAATGGGTCACAATCCATTGAATAAAACAGAAATCCACAAATCCTCATTGATTAAATGAATAGGTAGGTGAGTAGGTAGGTAGATAGATAGATGGAGATAAAGGGGAGCAGGGAACCCTTTTCCTCATAGTAGAATGTCAACCAATGACTGTAGACAGAATAATGGAAATAAAAATACCATTTGTGACCATCATCGTGGTGATTTATTCAGGCAGAAATAATCCATGGATGGGATGCTTAAGCTGGTGCGTAGAGGTCCCCTGGGTAACAGGATTTAGGGTAATCTCTGAATGTTCCCTCACAGAGGACTTATCACAAATGGAAAATAATAGCTGTAGGGTGGGGAAATCTGTCTGACACCAACTTAATCCGGGGATGACGCTTGATATCACCAGGGATAAGATGGGTTGACATCATGTCCCTCGTCATCAGGCACTGTGAAGGGTTTGGCATTATTTCTGTGAATATCTGGCCTGAGTCTGATCACAAGGGGACATCAGATGGACCCAGGATGCAGGGCACCCTACAGAATGAAAGGCCTGTACTCTTTTACATTATTTGGGACTTGAGTGATAGGGAGAACCTGAGGAACAGTCCTAGAATAAAGTTGTCCAATTTCCCCCTGGGTTGTGGAGAGGGCTCAATGAAAGCAATTATTACATTTGAGAATCGTTTGGGGAGCTAGTTAAAAATGCAGATGTCAGGGCCCCACCTCTTGGAGTCTGTTTCTGAAGGTCTAGGGTGGGACGTGGGGATCGTCATCTAAAGTCATCATCCCAGGAAATTCTGAAGTAAGTGGTCCATGGACCACACTCAGGGGAACGTTGGCCTAGAACTTCAGAAAGCTGTAGCAATCTTCCTACTCAGTCCTGGCCTTAACACCCTTTCTGTCTCTTTGCTTCCCCAGGGTGACGCTGTATGCTGAGTTCCTTCCCATGAAAGCCAGAGCCAAGTGTATTTTGCTGATCGAGGTAAGGAGGGTGGCTGGATTTGTGGAGAATTCTCAGTCTCTGGCATGAGATTCTCAGGTGTCTTGAGCCACAGGACAAGGAAAAGCGAGTTTAAGAAAAATATAAAAGCCCTAACTGGTTTGAGTCAGTGGATAGAGCATCAGTCCTCAGACTGAAAGGTCATGGGTTCAGTTCCGGTCAAGGGCACATATCTCAGTTGCAGGCTTGATCCTCGGCCCTAGTCGGGGTACTTGCAGGAGGTAACCAATCGATGTGTCTCTATCACATTGATGTTTCTCTTTCTCTCCCTCTCTCTTTCTTTCTTCTTCTTCTTCTTCTTCTTCTTCTTCTTCTTCTTCTTCTTCTTCTTCTTCTTCTTCTTCTTCATCTTCTCCTCCTCCTCCTCCTCCTCCTCCTCCCTTCTATACTCTCTAAAATCAATGGAAAAATATCCTCAGGTGAGGATTAACAACCAAAAAAATATATATATAACAGACTCAGTATGCAAAGACTTAAATGGATCAGCTATGTTGATTTTGACATGGTTGTTTTGAAAGTTCTTCAATTGACGAGAGAGAGAGAGAGAGAGAGAGAGAGAGAGAGAGAGAGAGAGAGAGAGAGAGAGAGAGAGAGAGGGAGAGAGGGAGAGAGGGAGAGGCATTAGCCAGGACTGTTGGATGGGAGCTGTAACCTTCACCTGAGGGATGCAGCCAGCCCATCACTACCCTGCAGTGAGGGAGTCAAAGGAATCAACACCCAATCTCTCTTTCCTTCCTCCCTCCCTCCCAACCTGGGGGGGGCGGTCCCCATTGGCTGTACTGAATGGGAAGCCACAGGACAGGGAGCCTGTGGATACAAGGTGAAAAACGACAGAGAGTGACTTGGAGAAGCTAACAGAGGATATGCAGTCCCACAGGGAAGAGGCAATTCATATATATTTAAAAAAAAAAAATATATATATATATATATATATATATATATATATGTATGTATATATATATATATATATATATATATATATATATATATATATATATTTAATTTTTACAGAGAGGAAGGGAGAGGGATAGAGAGTTAGAAACATCGATGAGAGAGAAACATCGATCCGCTGCCTCCCGCACACTCCCCACTGGGTATGTGCCCACAACCAATGTACATGCCCTTGACCGGAATTGAACCCGGGACCCCTGAGTCCGCTCTATCCACTGAGCCAAACCTGTCAGGGCCAAGAGGCAATTCTGATAAAGGACACCGGAGCACTGCTGGGCAGGGGAGATGGCTGTCCATGGACAAAAACCAACGTGTTCACGACCATACTAACCTCGCACGATCTTGGTCATATTGGTGTCCTTAAGCAGAGCTGCCCTGCAAATGTTCTATACTGCGGATGGACCAGATGGTGGCTCTGGCCCAGCCATATAAACCACAGGAAAAGGGATGGCCATTCTGACCTCGCTGACCCCAAGGACCCCGTACCCCCATGGGTCATCGTGTCTGCAGTGACCCTGAAATTGCTCCCTGTGCTGACCAGTGCTGCCCCCCATTCTTCTGTCCAGGTGTTCTGGGCCATCGGGACCGTGTTCGAGGTCGCCCTGGCTGTGTTCGTGATGCCCAGCCTGGGCTGGCGTTGGCTGCTCCTCCTCTCGGCTGTCCCGCTCCTCATCTTTGCCGTCCTGTGTTTTGTAGGTACCCCTTTAAGAGACCCCAGCCTTTGCTACGGACCTTCTGCTGTTCACTGTATTTTGATAGGGAGGGTGTGTAGGACAGCACCAAAGCTACCTTTTTCGATTATTATTTTTTTTTAATCAGGACGTGAGACAAAGGAACTGGGCCTGGGGCAGGCTCGGTGTGGAGTACTGGGTTTCCCCCAGACAAACACTGCTGGGATGCACTTTAGGGAGATAGCGGGGGATGCAGGAGGGGTACCCAGGTCCCACCACTGCAAGATGCACCCTTAAGGTAACTGTATTAGAAGAGTTGGGACTCGTAAGTTGTAAGTGACAGAATCCCAACTCAAACTGGGTCCAGAAGTTCAAATGATCTCTCCATCTCCACTCAGCTCTGCATAAACTACACCCTCCCTCACCACCCTCCCCACAACCCCCAGTGAGATCATGCCCTTTATCCATTTTATGGATGAGGAGATGGAGGCACAGAGCGGTTGGATAATTGCTCAAGGTCACACAGCCAACATACTCAGTGGCAGAGCCAGGCTCTGAAGCCAGTCCTCTGGTTCCAGAGCCCCCACCCTTCAGGTCTCTCTACACACAGATGAGTGTGAGGCTGGAACCCGGGGTTCTGTTCCCCCCTAACCTGCCACGCGTGGCTGTCCTGTCCCCACAGTGGCTGCCGGAGAGCGCAAGGTATGATGTGCTGTCGGGGAACCAGGAAAAGGCCATCGCCACCCTAAAGAGGATAGCGACGGAAAACGGCGCCCCCATGCCACTGGGGAAACTCATCATTTCCAGGCAGGTCAGTTCCTGGTCCACCGATTCTGTGGCCTGCGTGTCCCTGCGCGGGCACAGGACCCAGCTGCCAATGCCATCTAATTTGCTAACTTGTCAAATCTTTGCCTTACACATTCTCTTTTTTAAAAAATATATTCTATGACTGATTATGTGCTTCTTCGATATATTTAATGAACATTCTTTTTCTTAGTAGCGGTTTGAGAAGTGCTTACTTACTTAAACATGCTAAAAGTGGGGAAAAAAATATTATAGGCCACAGGTGGCTTAGTCTCTTGAGTATTGCCTTCATGAATAAAAATATTTTGGTAATATATTCTTCAATGAAAAGATAGCATTCATTAAATACGATTATTGGATATATTTGAGAATGCATTTATTGAATATATTTAGGAATATTAGGCAGAATATATTGATGAATAAATGTATTCATATGTACACAGAGAAAATATATTCCTGTTTACTAAATATATTTAAAAAGAACAATCCTTAAGACACATTTTTGGTAAATGGATACATTAGCAAGTTAATTCAGGAAAATCCGCTTTTGGAAAACTGGTCTGCCCTTCTCTCCTCTTTTGGCTGTGCCTGTGTGGGGCGGGCGTGTGTGTGTGATCGCGGGTGTCCATGGAGTGGGTCGGGGTCCGGGGGGCAGATCCTGCAAGGTGAACCTGGCAGCTGCAATCGGTGTGTTCTCACTGCCAAGCCCTGAAAGTGCCACCTGGAGAATGCGTCCCGTGATTAGAGAAACGGAACGCAGTGCCCACTAATGGATCCCGTAACTGCTCCTGCTTCGGTTTCACCTTTCAGCGCCCATTACGTCTGATTAGCAAATGTGATTGATCGCCAAAGGCCGGACAATAAAACCGCATTAGAAAGTGCCGTGATAGGCTTAGATCCAGGGCGCCAAACTGCACCTTGGAAGACGCCCTTAATGGATGGCGCATCGCTCGGATGGCGACACCATCAGGGAATCCACCCCAGGGAGAATGCACTAGCAGGAGCACCCCCCACGCGCGTGCGCACCGAGCGCGGAGTGGGGGGGTGTGTGGGGGGGAGGTGGGAGGTGGGGGGAGAAGGCAGTCAGATTAAAGGCTGCCGTTCCTGACCTCAGACCTGACAGATACCCTTAAGCAAACAGCAGACCCTACAAGGAAATTATGTTTCAAAATAAAATCATATTTCTGATGGTTTTTATATTATGCAAAAAAAAAGAACTGGATGAAATTTCCCCACATTGCGGGGCGGTGTTTTGCATGGTACACAGGCCAAAGGACACACCCAAATCCACTTCCAGAAACAGGATGGTCCAGGAAGGCTCCAAGGAGGTGGTGAATTTTGAGACAAGCAAAAAGAGGAGAGAAGGGCAGACCAGTTTTCCAAAAGCAGATTTTCCTGAATTAACTTGCTAATGTATCCATTTACCAAAAATGTGCCTTAAGGATTATTCTTTTTAAATATATTTAGTAGACAGGAATATATTTTCTCTATGTACATATGAATACATTTATTCATCAATATATTCTGCCTGATATCCTACCTAATAATAGAGTAACATGTAAATTACCATCACTCCACTAAGCCCACGATTGGGCGGCGGGAGGCTGGGGGGCGGGACTCGGGGTGGCCTATCTGGCCATTGAGAGGCACGGATCCGGATCCGCTGCCACTGAGTGGGGGCTACCCTGCTGTTGAGAGGCGCAGGGGGTGGGACGCTGAGGGGGCCTGCCGCGGACACCCAGCTGCGCCTCTCAACAGCAGGGTAGCCAGGTGTCCGCGGCAGCCCCCCTCAGAGGCCGTTGAGAGGCGCAGGGGGCGGGAGTCCCGCCCCCTGCGCCTCTCAACAGCAGGGTAGCCCCCCTCAGCGGCCGCGGACCATCAAAAGTGGGGGAGCTGGGTACCTGTCTGCTCTGGCACCAGGTCTTTCAGAAGCCTCCCGCTCGGGTGCACCAGCGGACAGGCATCCAGCTCCACCGCGAAAAGCGAAAGTGTGTAGGGGACCCTACATATGCATGATTCAATCATGCACTGGGCCTCTAGTTGCTAAATATATTCAATAAATGCATTCTCAAATATATCCAGTAAGCGTATTTAACGAATGCTATCTTTTCATTGAAGAATATATTACCAAAATACTTTTATTCATGAAGGCAATACTCAGAGACTAAGCCACCTGTGGCCTGTAATATTTTTTTTTCACTTTTAGCATGTTTAAGTAAGTAAGCACTTCTCAAACGGCTACTAAGAAAAAGAAAGTTCATTAAATATATCGAAGAAGCATATAATCAGTCATAGAATATATTTTTTTAAAAAGAGAATGTGTAAGGCAAAGATTTGACAAGTTAGCAAATTATATGGCATTGGCAACTGGGTCCTTTAGCTAATCTGTCTCTTGGCAAATGGCTTTTGGTGATCGATTGGCACCTTAGTTTTTGTCCCCTTGGGGGCGAGACGTGATATGGTTGGACACCCCTTGGACTGGTTTTCCGCTCCCGGGGCCATGGAATTAACCTAAGAGGTGTCAGGGGACCCAAGCCCAAGGGGTCTGCTTCCCAGCTCCAGGATTCCAGGTTGGGGTGGGGGTTCAGAATGTCCCCATCCTGCAGAGAGAAGCCTGTGGACATTGCTGGGTCCTGGCTGGAGGGGCCGAATTGGCCGCATTGGGCTGGAGATTTGAGTCCTGGGTCCTTGGAGCCTGAGTGTCCAGCCCACGAGAAACCTTCCTCTTAGCCACAGGTGTCCACCAGTCTCCAGCCACCAGCCAGTACCCACGCACCTGCCTGTTTTTTTGTCTTGAAACAGGAAGACCGAGGCAAATTGAGGGACCTTTTCACGCCCCATTTTAGATGGACAACCTTGTTGCTGTGGTTCATATGGTAAGAGCCATGTGTTGACATGTTGACCCCCTTCGTCTGTGCCCTGTTTGGGGGTTTTGTTTGAACACAAAGCACAGAGAACGTTTTGATATCGGGCAGCGTTTGCAAAATTCAGGGGTGGGAGCATCACTTTCCCGAGCGCTGTCGTATCCAGATAGCACCTGGACTATTATTTTCCCCGTTGTTCTCTTTCATTGGACTCACTTTTTAACCCAGATAAATGCATTTGAAAAGGAAACTTTATATGTCTTCTTTAAAGGAAAAAAAAAAACACACCTTAATTTCAGGCCATAGATAGAAGGCGCTCTTAAAGATACAGTGAACAGTTGCCAGGTTGATGGTTTGCCAAGGCTCTGAGTGGCTGTATTTAAGAGATAGAGAAGCAGACAGAGAGGGGAGGTGCTAAGGACTCACCAACATAAGTAACTCATCACTTGAGACAGAGATACAATCAAAAGAATTGAAAGGAAATTTAAAAGGGATTTTTTTCCCCCCACAATGAGACTTCATGTTGATGCTGTATCAGTTCCCCGTTCCACTCATATTGCCTTGGGTACCACCAGGGCCCCTAGTTTGGGAAGCATCGATTTGGTTGCCATGGGCATTCTTAGAACGTTCCGTCCTGATCATATTCTAGTTTTCTTAATAACAGGGGCGGGGGTGGGGCTTATAACTCCACAACCAGTCCCATTTCAGCTGTTCTTCCAACTCTCTTTCTACCCAGTCGTGCACACAACATCAACAGTGCAGGCACTGGGCCTAGGTCAGGTTTTGTGTTCTGATTCAACTAGTTCTCACCTTTCCTATTCACCTTTGAGCAGAGGTACTAGTTAGCGGAGGCGGGGGGGGGAGGAGGGGGTGGAGAGAAGGGTATCAGTGGAAGTGGTTAATTGTAGGGAGGAAGAGGGGAAAAACTTTGATAATATATAGAACGGGGCTCCGTTTACAGAATTCCATGCACAGAACTCTGACCTCCGCCTTCCTGAGAGCTGAAATCAACTCACCAAGCACTCGTGAAACACCTGCTGTGTGGCCAGGCTGTCGGATTGTTAAAGGCGTTTGGAGGGGTACAGAGTTGAGGGGGTCTGTCTTTGAGAGCACATGATTCTGTTGAGCCGACACCAGGCAAATACAGAAGCAACGAGGTAGAGGCTAATTTTAGTGCACTGTAGAAATCACTGCATTTGCCAGCACATAGTGTAGCCCAAGGAAGTGAATCAGTGGTGTCTGGTTGTGACGGGGTTCCCACATACTGTACTGGATGAGAATGTTCAGCCCTACAGACTTGAATATCCGGGTTCTTGGGACAGTCGGGAATGAATGAATTGCCTCGTTCTGACCTGAGAGCCGAGTGAATTCTGCAGACTCCACCCCTGTACGGGCACATAGCAGTTGTTTGATACATGACTGGTGCATTGATTTAGCTCTCAGGAATTCGGGGAGGGAGCGGGAGCCCTGTTCTGTATATTATTAAAGCTTCCGCCCCCTCTTCCCCGTCCAAGTGGACCAGATCAACTCAACCCAGAAGCCCGTACAGGTGTCAACGCTGTGCTTTCTTCTAAATGTTGGTCCCCGCTCCCCCAAAACGCCCCACTGTTGCTGGTTGAGTAAACAGCCTTGGGGGTGGCATGTCTGTGGCAGAATCCAGCTCTTGTGCTTTCAAAGGACACAGGATTAATCCCCTTTATCACATCACTGTGGTTTGCACCTGCCATCTTCCTGCTCAAGCGCCCCAGGAGAGCCCCCGAAGGCCCATGTCTTTCCCTCTCTTGCTTCCTTCCTGGCAGGTTTTCCAATGCGTTTTCTTACTACGGATTAGTCCTGCTCACCACGGAGCTCTTCCAGGCAGGAGACGTCTGCAGCAGTGAGTATGGCAGCCCGTGAACCAGTTACCACGCCTGCTCCCAACACAGGCCACACGCACACGCCCACCCCAGATTCTGCCCTCACAGGGCCTGGCCTTGTACAAATCCCACTGACTTTACCCCACCAACTCCAGGGAGAAACTTTGTGCAAAATCTGAGCCTAGCCATGACTGGTTTGACTCAGTGGATAGAGCGTCGGCCTGTGGACTGAAGGGTCCTGGGTTCGATTCGGTTCCTAACTCTCTATCCCTCTCCCTTCCTCTCTGTAAAAAATCAATAAAATATATTTTTTTAAAAATCTGAGCCTAGACTATCGGGGCTGTGGTTTCCAAGATGCTGTACAGAGATCTAGACAGTCCTGTCGTTATAGAAGTTACACGACAGTAGAGTGACTCTTTTTTTTAATTAAAAAAAATACTTTTATCGATTTCAGAGAGGAAGGGAGTGGGAGAGAGAGATAGAAACATCAATGGATGAGAATCTTGGATCGGCTGCCTCCTGCAGGCCCCCACCAGGGGTCAAGCCCACAACCCGGGCATGTGTCCTGACTGGGAATCGAACCATGACCTCCTGGTTCATAGGATGATGCTCAACCACGGAGCCACACTGGCCCGGCCAGGGTCATATCTTACCGAGCTCCATGAAGTACAGCACTGAGTTTAACTGCTAGGACTCTGTGCACATTAAGTCTGAGAACCAGGTTGGAGCTCAATCCTGGCCACACAAGAGAATTGCCTGGGGGAGCTTTTCAACAATGCCAGCGCCAGTTAAACAATGCCCAGCCCAATGTAATCAGCATCCCTGGGGTGGAGCCGGGCATTCGTGGGTTATAAAAGCTCCCCAGGTGATTCTGTTGTGTAGCTGGAGGTGGGGACCGCTGGACAAAAGAAATGAATAAAAAGCTAAGTCTAGATGCCAACGCCTGGGCTTTCAAATCGTGCTGTCCTTAAGATAATGCTAACTTCCTAGCATTGAGCCCAGGATGGGGGATAAAGGGATCAAGTTCTCAGTTGTCTGCAGGACTTGCCCAATTATCTTTTTCTGTGTTAAGCCGCTTTCATCGTCTGATAATAGTTTTGTTTATTTGGTATAAGGATTTAGTGAGATGGCAGAGTCACATCTCACTGTGGGGGGTGGGTATGAGTTTAAATTAACTGCTCCGAGGAAGCAGCTCGGTTGTAGATTTGGAGTTTGGGGTTGATGGAGCATAATTGCATGCCCCTCACAGTGGACCTGCCTCAGCCAAGCAGTGGGTCCGGTGAAAGGTTACAAAGCAGGGGTTGGCAACTCCTTCTAGGAAGGGCCAGATAGTGAACATGGTAGGTGTGGCGAGCCGGGTGGCTTGAACACTATAGCAGTGAAGCAGCTATGGGCAATGGGTAACGACAAGCATTGCTCATGGTCCGATAAAACCTTATTTGTGAACATAGATTTGAATTTCATGTCATTTTTATGCCATGAAGTGTTCTTCTTTTTTTTAAAAAAAATATATATTTTATTGATTTTTTTTTACAGAGAGGAAGGGAGAGGAATAGAGAGCTAGAAACATTGATGAGAGAGAAGCATCGATCAGCTGCCCCCTGCACACCTCCTACTGGGGATGTGCCCACATCCAAGGTACATGCCCCTGACCAGAATTGAACCTGGGACCTTTCAGTCCACAGGCCGATGCTCTATCCACTAAGCCAAACCGGTTAGGGCCTTCTTTTTATTTATTTTTTAACATATTTTTGTTGATTTCAGAAAGGAAATGAGCGAAAGAGAGATAAGAACATCAATGATGAGAATCATTGGTTGGCTGCCACTTCTCTGCCCTCTACTGGAGATCAAATGCACAACCCCGGGCACGTGCCCAGATCTGGAATGGAACTGTGACGTCCTGGTCACCGAGCCACGCTGGCTGGGCTCTGCGTTTGTTTTTTTTAAATAATTTTAAAAATATAAAAACTACTCTTATCCAGTGGACCAGGCAGAAACAGGCAGGAGATCAGATTCAGCCCAGGTGGTATTCCCAACACCATTAAAAAGCTCTCTCTTATACCTGGTGGGAAAGTAATTCTGTGGAACAAGTTCACAGCCAGAAACCAGGGAGCCCGAGTGCTATCGCCAAGTAGCTGTGGGACCTTGGGCAAGTCATTCACTCAGTATTTTCTTAGTACCTGCCAGGTATGGTCCAGGTGTTAGGATATATCAGTGAACACAAAAGACAAATCTCCTGGCCTATGAGCTTGCATTTTGGTGTAGAGAGAGGAAAAAGAGAGAACGAGAGGATAGCGAAATAAGGAAGGAAATTATATAGTGTGCTGGAAAGTGATCTGTGTGTTACAGGGAAAACTTTAAAGAAGTGTCTAAGCACATTCATATGCACAGCTTGCTTTCATTCCCTCAACCATCTTGCCCAGTGATTTTATTAGCCCCAATTTTTAAAAAAATATTTTTATTGACTGCAGAGTGGAAGGGAGAGGGAGAGAGCGATAGAAACATCCATGATAAGAGAGAATCATCAATCCACTGCCTCCTGCATGCCCCACACTGGGGATCGAGCCCACAACCCGGGCATGTGCCCTGACCTGGAATCAAACCTGTGACCTGTTGGTTCATAGGTCAGCGCTCAACCACTTGAGCTGTGCCAGCCGGGCTGGGCTGTCCCCGTTTTTTGAGGAAACAGATACTCAAAGAAATGACGCTATAGAATGCTGGTCGGGATTCAGACCCGAGTCTGTCTGACTCCTGAGGCTGGCTGGGCGCTTTTCACGGCACGCCAGCCAAATCAGACTCTGCAGAGAAGGAAGTATGGGGAGCAGGAGCGTGTGACTCCAGACTCTGCACGTGGCTGATCCTCTCCCTCTGCTGCCCACCTCCCAGTTTCCAGCAGTAAGAAGGCAGTGGAGGCCAAGTGCAGCCTGGCCTGCGAGTACCTGAGTGAGGAGGATTACATGGACCTGCTGTGGACCACCCTCTCTGAGTTCCCAGGTGAGGGACGGACGCGTGGGAAGTGGGGTTGGGGCAAGGAAGCCTGAGAACGTGGCGGCCGTCCAGTGCCACCTTCTTTATTTTATTTTATTTTCCTCCTTTTGGCAAAGCTGATGAGATTTTTGTGGTTAAGAGTCCAATTATTATGAGGCATTTCTGTTGGAGTCCCAGGTGGTGCCACATTCCTGGTGCCACCTGGAAGCAAATTCCATTTCCGGGGGAGCTGGGGATTGTTTTTTCCACCCTGAGCTACACATTGTCAAGAACGGTGAAGGGGCTGAGATGTCACTCCACTTGAAGGCTAACAAGTTTAAGCTGCCCAGTTCCGTGCATGCTTGCAGGAGACATGAAACTCCTGGGTCAGAGACAAATGACTCATAAGCACAGCAAACAGCACGAGTAGCATATTAATGCCAGGTCCCCCTGCCCCAAGTCCCAGGGGGATGATGAGGAAGGGGCCAGGGAGATACTACAGTGCAGTGGATCTGCCCCCAGCTGAGGAATTCGGGAACCTACATCCTATCTAATAAAGAGGGAACATGCTAATTGACCCTCACGCCATCACAAAGATGGTGGTGCCCACAGCCAATAAGGAGGGAATATGCTAACTGACTGCCACGCCCTCAAAGATGGCAGCGCCCACAATCACAAGATGGCAGCGCCCAGTCCCCTCAGCCCCGCGCGCACGGCACGGCCTTGCTGCGCACCTGCCTCCGGAGCCCCCCAGTCCCCTCAGCCCCCCAGCCACCCAGGGCTGGACCGAGGCTCAGGCAAGCCTCAGATGGCAGCTGTCCAGCCGCCCAGGGCCACCCGAGGCTCAGGTAACCAGGGCTGGCCAAGGCTTGCACTGCCAGCAGTGGCAGCAACAGAGGCCTTCCCCTGATCGCCAGGTCACCTCCCGCCCCTGAGGGCTCCCAGACTGTGAGAGGGGGCAGGCCGGGCTGAGGGACCCCCCTCCCTCCAGTGCATGAATTTTCATGCACCAGGCCTCTAGTCTTTTATAATAGACTGACAGCAACCTGCCCAGCCTGCATCCCCGAGAGCGCGACATCACCTTTATGATATCGGGACAGTAAGCAAACATGCCCTGTGCTCTAGAAGGAGACTATATCTTTATCTTTCAAGGCTGTTTCTATACAAATAACCTTGAAATGATAGCCTGGAACGAAAGGGCAGCTGGTACCTCTCTCTGTTCACAAGATGTAGAGAAATATGAGAGACCAACAGAGAATTGTCCTCCAACACCAGTCACGCTGGGAAGGACCAGTGGGAGGTGGAAAAATCCAAACCTGCACATAAAGCAAGGGTGATCCATCTCTTTCCTCCAGAAGGAATAACGATTATTATAATGATAGCAATACGTAGTATTTATTGAGCGCTTATTGTATTTCAGGCATGGTGCTAAATGTTTCACAGATAAGTTCTCATTGAATCTTTGAAGTTGTTTAGTTATTCCCTTTTTAAAAAAATATTTTTTGTAGATGTTTATTTTTTATAACTTTTTAATGTTTTTATTGGTTTTAGAGAGAGAGGGAGAGAGAAACATCCATGTGAGAGAGAGGAAACATCCATCAGTTGCCTTCTGCACGCACCCCCAACTGGGGAATCCAATCCACAACCTGGATGTGTGCCCTGACCAGGAATTGAATCCACCACCTTTTGATGTTTGGGACAACGCTCCAACCAACTGAGCCACACCGGCTAGGGCTAGTTACTCCCTTTTTACGGCTGGAGACTTGGAGAGGTGCAGCAGAAGCTGATCCTGCAACTGGCTGCTGCCAGGACCTGCATCTCTGTTCCCAAGGGCTGTCCCAGGAGGAAGGGAAAGCCGAAAAGCAAGCACAGTGACCGGATGTGCCAGGGAATTAACGCCTGGGAACAGCCTTCAGCCAATGACTGAAAGCTCGTGTGGGGCAGGATCTGCTCTCACACTCACTCACGTGGTTGTTGGCAGGATTCGGTTCCTCCAGGGTTGTAGGGCTGAGGGCCTCAAGTTCCTCATTGACTGTTGGCCAGGGGTCACCTTCAGTTCCTTTCCAGGTGGCCAGCAAGGCAAGCAAATGAGAAGAGCCAGGGAGAGAGAGAATGCTCCCTCCCCCACCATGAAGTCACAGCCTTTATTAAAATATATATATATTTTTTTATTGATTTCTGAGAGGAAGGGAGAGGGAGAGGGAGATAGAAACATCAATGGATGAGAATCATGGGTTGGCTATCTCCTGCACGCCCCACACTGGGGATCGAGCCTGCAACCCAGGCGTGTGCCCTGACTGGGAATCGAACCATGACCTCCTGGTTCATAGGTTGACGCTCAACCCCTGAACCGTGCTGGCCGGGCAGTCACAGCCTTTTATAACCTCATTTCAAAAGTGACGTTCCATCACTTGTGCTGTATTCTCGCCATTAGAAGTAAGTCACTAGGTTGGCCCCCTCTCAAGGGGATTGCACAGAGTGTGACTGCCAGGGGCTGGGGGTCCTTGGCGGTCACGTCAGAAGCTGCCTGTCATGGTGCCCTGCTCCCTTCCAGGTGTCCTTGTGACTCTGTGGATCATCGACCGCCTGGGCCGCAAGAAGACCATGGCGCTGTGCTTCGTCGTCTTCTCTCTGTGCAGCCTCCTGCTGTTCATCTGTGTCGGCAGGTGGGTAGTGACACTAGCTCTCTCTGGCCAGCAGGCGGATGGCTCCGGTCCTGGGCAATGGCCTGTGGGCCTGTGGGCCGGAGATTGCACCCACGGGGGGTCATCAGAGGGAGTCCCGCCAGCCTCTCACTGGCGCTGAGGCTCTTGGCTGCCTGAAAGCTGACCAAAAAGATCGGACTCAAAGTTGGGGCCCCCAGTGTGGGGTTTGGTCCAGGTTCTCCGCCAATACCATCACATTTAGACTTTTGATATTATCTCCCAATAAAATCATGCATCTAGCTGTTGGATTTATGTGTAGGTTTAAGATGTTCATTTGTCCCATGGAAATATTTTAAATCGGCCCTGTTTCATAATCCCTTTTCGGCTCAAAATATGGAAGTGGCCTGTGCCTCTTTTGACCTGTGAGAGGCTCCAGACAAAGCCTGATGAGGAATCTGGGGAAGGTCTGAAGATACAGCTTAGAGCACGAAATGCTGCTATTCTGAGATATTTATGGGAACAATAGAACAGAAGGTTGGGGATCAGGATTCTCCTAAAAATACCGAACAGAAGTTTATTTTCCTTGGCTCATTTGGTTCCTGGCTCAATATCCGCCATACCGGGTCCTTTCTGGACTTGTGATTATTTATATCACTTCTCCCCAACCTGGGCACACAACAGATGTTTCTAGCTCTCAGCCTGGTGCTTTGGAGAATGAGAAACATTGAAAAAGCAGGCCTTAGGGAGGGCACTGGGATGTGAGTGCCCACGTGCCTGCATCCATTATGTTGGGTGGAGGTGGGTTTTGCCAATTTCTGGGGTGTAAATTCTGCCTGGGCAGATAGGACTTTGCTGAAACAAGCTGACAGAAAAACAACAACAAACCTGCTAGTCTTTGTTTTGTTTTGTTTTTTTCCTCCACCTAGAACTATGCTCACTCTGTTACTCTTCGTCGCAAGAGCGTTTATTTCTGGAGGCTTCCAAGCGGCCTATGTTTACACACCTGAGGTAGGAGGGGTGTCTGGGAGCAGCTGGGCAGTGAGGGAGGTACAGAAATGTGACCACATCTAGTGGGTGGAGGCCAGGGATGGTGCTAAACAGCCTACAGTGCGCAGGACTGCCCCCCTCCCCGCCCCCATGGAGACTGGCCACTCCTGGCTATGAACTGAGACGCCCTGTAAACATTTCAGTCTCTCTCTGTCTGAAATGCCTTTAACATCCGTGACCAGTGAGTGCTTCAAGGTCAACTAGTGGGAAGTGGCAGGTAGGACAGTCCCTGGACCCTGAGCAGAGTTCCTGGCGGAGTCTTTGGCGACCACCAAGGGGGCAGGAGGACCTCCTTGCTGGGTTCCCACCCGCAGCTCAGACTCTCGCCTTCTTTCTCAGTTGAATTTCCTATCTCCTTTGGGGTAAGAATCTTTACCCCCCAGTATCCCACCCCTTCCTGGGGTCACCAACACCTGAGGGATTCACCCAACTTCAGGCCCACCCTTGGGGAGTCAGTCCCATCATTCCTGAGCTGGGGCAGCAGGAGGGACCTGCATTTTTTTCAAGGCCACATCTGGTGGCTGTGTTTCAGGTCTACCCCACGGCGACGCGAGCGCTGGGCCTGGGCACCTGCAGTGGCATGGCAAGAGTGGGTGCTCTCATTACTCCGTTCATTGCTCAGGTAGGTGTCCCCCCAAATACAGAGGGGTGGGTGTGCCAAAAGCCAGCGCGTGGCAGGCAGTTACGATATGCTGAGCCTTCTGTGGAGCCCTCCCCGTGTGCCTTATTGTATTTCATCCTAACAATCCATCTTATGAGAAAAGAAATACGGCTCGCAGATGGGAAAACTCAAGCTCAGAAGGGTCACGGGACTTGCCCAAGGTCACACAGCTGGGAAGTAGAGAAGCTGGGGATCAAACCCAGGTCTTTCCCACGCAGAAGACCCCTGGGGTGTCATATGACTTGGCCAAAAATAATTTGGATGGAAACAAGTCGGCCAGCATGATTCGTGGGAAATGAATGTCCCCACCCCTGGTTTCTGAGTTGGGTCATTAGATGTAATTGCAGAATTTTGCAACCCGATGTGTATCTTGAAGCATTTAACACATTTTTAGGGATTTTTAGAGAGAGAGAGAGGGAGAGAGAAAGAGATAGAAATATCAGTGATGAGAGAGAACCATTGATCAGCTGCCTTCTGCATGCCCCACACTGGGGATCGAGCCAGCAACCCAGGCATGTGCCCTTGACCGAATCGAACCCGGGACCTTTCGGTCTGCAGGCTGACGCTCTATCCACAGAGCCAAACCGGCTAGGGATGTTATTTTGAAATATCTTTACTTTTTACATATGTAATTTATTTTCTCCCTCTTTTTGTCACTTTTTAAAATGGAGACAAAAGTTGTATCACACAAAAAACGAGCCATTTTAAACCAACAATTCAGTGGCATTGAGCACATTTCTAATGTTGTACAGCCACCACCCCTAGTTAGTTCCAAAACATTTTCATCACCCCAAAAGCTCTGTACCCATGAAGCAGCTCCTCCCCACTCCCCTCTCTCTGCAGCCCCTGGCAACCACCGCGCTGCATTCTATCCGTGTGGACTTATCTATTCTGGGTACTTCATGCACCTGGAATTCCAACACGGGCTTGAGCCGAGTTCTGTCCTGCGCTGCTGTGTTTGGCCATTGTACGTCGCTGCTAACTAATACTGGTTGAGAGCCTGCCATGCGCCCGCCCCGTGCCAAGTGCTGCTACGGTATCTTCTCATTAGGAGGCGGACACTGCCCTTGTGCCCGTTTGCCAAATGGAGGAAATGAGGCTCAGCCCTGCTGTGATTTTCCTGGTGCTGTTGAGCTCGGAAGTCAACAGAGGCACTGCTCCAGGAGAGAGGGTTGAAACAAGGAAAGCAGACGCTTTGGGCCTGTGGGGGTCTGGGTTCAAATCCCAAGCCCATCCTTCGTATCTCTGTGAACCTGGGTATGATACTGAACCCTCTCTGAGCCTCAGTTTTTCCCTCTGTGAAATGGGGACAAGGAACTTACCTCATGGAGCTGTCATGAGGACTAAATGGGACCATCAACACAGTGCTTATAAGAGGGCCTGGCATTATCAGTATCGTCTGAACCGTTGGTGGTCCATTCAGAAAGGATGCTCTCATGGACACACATCTTCTCCCCCTCCTCCCACCCCTCCCACCCCAGGTGATGTTGGAATCCTCCGTGTACCTGTCGCTGGCGGTTTACAGCGGCTGCTGCCTCCTGGCTGCACTGGCCTCCTGCTTTTTGCCCATCGAGACCAAGGGCCGCGGGCTGCAGGAATCCAGCCACCGGGAGTGGGGCCAGGAGATGGTGGGCCGAGGGACGCACGGCACGGGCGTCACCAGGTCGAACTCGGGCTCTCAGGAGTAGTGACCTCCGGGGGGGCTGAGCTGGTCTTTGAGGCCGTGGAGCGCGGGGAGCTGGTGGAGCCCGTCTGGGGCACCGACCGTCACTGCCGACACCAAGAACTCACCCAAGAGCACAACCTGGACCCCGGTTGCTCCTGTTCACTGAGACCCACCCATGGATGGGGAAGCCTTTGCTCCGGGAGGAGGTTCTGGATGTGTGTGGGGGAGGTTTGTCAACAATCTGTGGATCTGCATGGGAAAACTGCCACTCTGGTGACCCTGTTAGCCAGCCAGACACCATCCAGGGTTAGCCGGCCACACCCGTGGTGAGCAACGAGCAGAAGGTCTCCATAGACACAGTCCAGGCCCAGCCCCCTTGAGACCTGCCGCGCACCAGCCAGACCTGGTCAGTAGGTTCCTCCTACGCCCCAGGCCCCCGGCTTGCTTCTTTGAAATCGCAGGTGACGCGGGTGTGGCCTGAGCAGCTTTTTCTTGGGTTTGAGAAACGCTCCCTCGGAAGGGGCCTCTCGGTTTGCCTCCCCAGGCGGGGCCTGACTAGTGGAGACTCTGGCAGACGGACCTGCATTTGACCTTGAGCCACGTGACCCTCCTGGCCCCCTTGGGAGTTGCTGTCCCTGGTTCCAGGGGATCCAAATGTGTCCGTGGGGACCACTGGGCTTGCACCAGACGGCAACCCCGGAAAGCTGTTACCCCAGGCATTGGGGACTGGGGCCAAAGAGAGGCGCGAATCAAGCCCAAAGCCAAAACAGGGCCCTCCCGTTCAGAAGCAGCGAAGGCCCCGTGGGGGCTTCTTTTTCGGCCCCCTCCTCGGTCAGGCGGATTGGGGACTCTTGGGGAAAGAGAACAGTTAACTCAGGTCTCAGCGCTTTGGACTTTGAGCTCGGGTGAACGGAGAAAACCAAATGATGCTACGCCAACCGCCCCCTCCCGTTGGGGTCCGGGGAGCAGGAATCCACCCCCCTGGTTTCTCTGCCGCCCTTGCTATCAAGGTTGGCTTGGTCTCTGCACAGAGGCAGCTCTTGGGATTCCAGCAATGGACCCACAGCAGGGTTGCCACGAGCTGGGGAGGAATGGGGGGGACCCAGATATGTGAAACGTGTACATTTTCAAAGGAAGAGGAGGAAGGTCATTTGGGTTTGGGGTTGACCTGGGAAGGAAGGGCTGACACCCACCTCCTGGATTTGGGTTCCAGGAGCCTCTTGCCCACTGGGAAGGCAGGGGACCTAGGAAAGGAGGGAGGAAGCTTCTGGGTCCCAACAAAGGCCAGAGAAGCTTGACCCTCTGCTTGGAGGTATCTGCTTGACGTCAACATTGCAAGGAAGCCAAATGTGTACGTTCATCTCTTATTAAAACATGTTGGCCCTGGCCGGTTTGGCTCAGTGGATAGAGCGTCAGCCTGTGGACTGAAGGGTCCTGGGTTCGATTCCGGTCAAGGTTGCAGGCTTGATCCCCGGCCCTGGGTTGGGGGCGCATGCAGGAGGCAACCAGTTGATGTATCTCTCTCTCTCTCTGTCTCCCTCCCTCCCTCCCCCCCGCCTCCCGTACTCCCACGCTCTCTACAAATCAATGGAAAAATATCCTCGGGTGAGGATAAAAAACATGTTGGTGATGGACATCGCAAGGGATGAAGTTTATTCATTTGTCATAATGTCCTAGTGACATCTCAGCCTAATGGCTTGCCAACTCTGTCCATCCAGGGTCATCTCAACGCTTCCATGTGCTCTGATATGATCATCTTTCCCGTAAGGAGGAAACGCTGTACCGTTGGCTGCCAACATCGTGACTTTGGGTCTGTTGGAGGCAACACTCTCTCCTAACCGTGTCGAGGTTACAGTGGGCGACTTCGCCAGGCTCAAGTCCTAGGTTGACTACAAACAATCCAGTGTCCCTGGAATAGGGGCTGCTGACCCCTCGGCCCAGGCAGCCAGTCAGGGAGGAGGCAGCTTGGCAGATCTTCCGCTCCCTGGCACTGGGGGTGTGCCCTTGAACCCCGAGTGGCTATAGCTCTGATTACTTCTGGTCTGCTGAGCTCTCCTGGGTAAAACAGAACCTTCGCTTGTCTTTTTTTGCCTTCCAGCTGGCCAGACACTGCCGGATGAGCATGTCCACTCCCTTTACCCTCAAATAACCCGGAGGGGTGGGGAGCTGGGGTGGGGAAGGAGAGCTTGGTGGGCAGAAATGTTTTCCAGGGGCCGGAGTCGAGAGGCCTGCGATGGAGAGCTTTCTCTTCTTGAGAAAATGCAAGTGAAAAAAATTCTTTGCCTTCTAAATCGCTTGCCCTTTCCAAAAAAAAAAAAAGAAAAATCAATATTCCTGAACGACACACGAGCTGCCACTAAAGTTGCCCAAGCCTCTCGCTGAGGACGCTTGCATCTAATTTTGAACTATCCGAAAGTTCCTGTTTCCATTAATGGAAATGTCATCTATTCCTCTGTGTTAGGAAAGATTTCAGAAAATGGCAAAGGATGTTCAGTGTAGCCGGGGCTGCGTAATTTCTTCCCCTTACTTCAGATATTCCCAGGAACACATCAATGACCCTGGCGGTGTTGGCAACGGGATGAAAGGCTCTCTTAGGGATGGACTTTGACGTGAATACGGACAGCCTTTATTTTTAAGTAATATTAAGCCACAGAGAGCCTTGAAGGATGAGATTAAGAGTCTCCCTTAGTTACCACTAACAGACATCAAAGGACTGGCGTACCTTGAGCTGCAAGCAGCAGTAAAACCAGTCCATGGTCGCTTCAACCATTAACATAGTCACTGTTCATTCAGCAACAAGCCCAGAGTCAGGCAGTTCTAGGCAAGGCCCAGCAGCTCAACCGTGTCATCCAAGACCCAACTTCTTTTTGCCTTTCTTCCCTGCTCTCGTCTGCATGTTGGCCATTCACAGCCTCATGGTCACAGGGGCACTACCGCGGACCCGGGCATCATATTGATTTTCAAAGGAGGAGTAGAGTGGGGAAGGAGCAGTCACCAAAGGGTTTTCTTCAAACGGGTCTGTTGATTTTGGTTCAAAAGGAAGCCCTTCAGCAGATTTACCGTTGCTTCGCATTGACCAGACCTGGGTCCCATGCCCATCCCAGCATGAATTCTTCCCTAGGGCTGGGGGGAAAGCCCTACTTCCCACAGGAGCTTCTTGAAACAGAATTGGGATTCTGTTAGCGTGGGAGAAGGAAGATGGTGGTGGTGGGATGGGGGGTGGGGGACAGGAGCCTTGCCACAGAGTTCCCATCAAGGCTGTGTTAATGGCAAGGAATAGCGATTGGACTCGGGTTACTTCATACGAAGAAGTACAGGAGGAGGGAAGGACAGCACAGAGCAAGGAGACAGGCCCCCAGAAAAGGGGCGGCCACTACTCAGTTGTAGCTGACTTTTTTTTTTTTTTTTTGGTGCATGATGGGATCTCCCAATTTTCAAGACAGGAATCTGGATTTTTATGTCAAATCTCCAAATTTTAGTAGGTCGGGCCAAACATTTTTCAATGATGTGTGAGCCCGATAAAATCCACCACAGGCCAGGTTTGGAGCCTGTTTGCAGCCTCTGGAAGTGCCTCCTCGTGGTTGCTGCCTATGCCTACCCTGCACATGGCTTCCACGCACCATGGCGCGGCTCTGCAAACATATCTGACTCAGCTGTTCAGTGTCGCACTTCCAAATCCTCAGGGGAGGAAGCCGATCGGTCCAGTTTAGTGTTCGTTATCGTCCTGGCCCAATGAAGATGGGTTGGGAAGACTGGGTCAAGAGGTACAAACCAAGGTGGCTCCTGGGCTCATGGAAGGCTTTCAGAAACATCTGGAAGCCTGTTTGCCATCTCAGAGGGTACCAGCCAGAAGGCAGAGAGATGCTGAGCAAGCAAGGAGCGTGCTTGGTGAGTTTATTCTCACCAAGTTTATTCCTTGTGGGGCCCCTTCTCAAGGATTCCATGGTGTCCCTGGGGCCACTCAGTGGGCGGCTGATGCCGTTCGAGATCCTGGATGTGAAACGGGCATCATATGTTGGTAGTTTCATGCCTCATCTCTTCTGCCTCCTCTGTATTCCAGTTTGACAGATAACTTCCTGTGAAATCTGTTACAGCATTCCCCCAGGTTCATTCTATGGCATTAGGGCTGGGCAAAAGACTTCCATAGGTTTAGGAAGACACAACATCAGATACGTGTCTTTGCTGCAGGACTTTTCAGAACCTTTAATATGTTAATGCAACTTGTCATCGAGTGGCTTCACCTCAACAACCTCATTTTCCTGCTCCCCTCTTGGGCTTTCTGAGATTTCCTTCCTTCTGAGGACTCATGGAGTAAGCTTTAGCAAGGCCAGCCCCAGAGAGAGAGGTCAAAGCGTGCCCAGATGGGGCTGGACTCACCTCCAGGAATTGACCTTGTGATTCCCTCTCACCTCATGCTTCTTGTGCACAGTAGCCAGGGGCGGGGTGGGGGGGGTAAGTGATGACTTAGAGAGAAGCACATTGATTAGTTGGCCAAGGAAAGCGGGAAGTCCTTGGGGGGAAGGGGGGGAATGATGGTCATTGGCACCTTCAGAGGTGAGATGGTGGCATCCTGAGCAACTTCCTTTCTTCCAAGATCTCGCCAAAGAGCTTGGCCGCCTCCAGGGCACAGCCCCAGTGGATGGTGAGCCCGTAGCCTCCATGGCCGTAGTTGTGGATGACCTGGGAGAGGAAGAGAGGAGGTGGCCTGGTCTGCCCTGAAAGATTCAGGAACTTTCTGAAGAGTCCTGGACAAAGCCAGAGGACACAGAAACTCTTCTTGGCATCCTGGCGGGAGGGTGGGATCTCCGGAACAGCAGTGAGGGGATTGTTTGGGGAACTGGAGGTTGACACCCTAGACTCCTCTTCTACTTAGGAGATGAACCTGCTTTATACACTCAGCACAGGAAATGCAGAATTATCTAGAACTTGAGGTCAGATATTTCCCCCAACACACACATAAAATGGTTTGAAGTTCTCTAAATCATCTTCCTCGTTCCCACCCTGCTCCGGATTGCTGAATCTCCTGTGTTAATAGACGACTCTTCTACCCACCTGGGGAGGAAAGAAAACGAGGGGCACCCTAGGAGTGGGGTCTGGGGAACGTGCTTATTCATCCTGGAGACAGAGGCAAGACCTTGGGGCCCTTTTCAAAGCTAAAACCGTTAGCTGGGATTTTAAAACTCCATGTGTGACTCTCCCGATTGTACACACATCCACAGGATAAGAAAGGACGGGTGACCTCGATGGGGAAGATTGCTTTCCTGATGGGAGCCCAACCCCCACCCACTCAGGTCTGTGCCTTCAGCCCAGGACAGTACCTCCCATCATTTCAATAAGCCCAGTTCCTACCCTATGAGAGAGGACAGGAGAGGGGACCCCAGAGAGACAATGGAGCAGCCACAAATGGACATCTGGGAAATGGGGCTGGAGTCCCATTCAGATCACATCCCAAGCCTGTCCCTCACCAGTGGTCAGATGTAGGCGAACGACTCCACCTCTTGGAGCCCCTGTTTGCTCATCTGAAGCACAGGGAGGACAGTCCACCCCAAAGAGCCGTAGGGGAGATTCCCTAAGGTCGTTCGTGACATGGGCGTAAAGCAGATGTTCAATGAGTGCCCATTTCCTTCTGCTTGACCACAGGTTCCAGCAAACCAAAGCACTGGCCTCTGTGTAACCTTGAGTGGGTCCTTTCCCATCACCAAGCCTCATTTATAGAGGAGGGGACATTAGCCAGCTCTGCCAAGAGCCTTCTGAGAGGTGGGGAGGGCATTGCTTTCCATGCCAGGAAAGCGTACCTCTGTGTTTGACGATCCAAAGCAAAGCTGTTCTCTTTCTAGCCGAATCTGGGGGCGTACTGGCCGGAAGCCAGTCAATTCAGCAACAATTTTGGCATCCTGGAGAGAAAAGTGTTAGTAATTCATCTCTGGATTATTTTTTTTTTTTCAGCTGCCATTTTTAGGGGATAGAGAGTTCACTTTTGGGACCTCGGTATCATTACCACCACCTTGAACACCATCACTGTCTTATTCATCCCCACTGCCATCATCACCACCTTTGTCAGCCACCAACATCATTACTATCACTCGTTCCCCCCACTTCTATCAGCTTCTCCATCTTTATCCACCACCGGTCACCACCATGATATTGTCCACAGTCACCACCTCATCACCATCCTCAGCATTTTCATCACCATCAATACCAACCACTACCTCCACCTGCTCATCATACCCTCATCACCATCAGTGTTGTCATTGCCACTAACAGGTGAGATGGTGGCATCCTGTGAAAACTGAAATTTCTGCACCAAATACATCTGTTTCTCATGAACACTGAATAAGGTGTTTTGAGGATGTCACCTCAGCAGAGAGTAAGTCTTAGTCATGGTCATATCGGTTTCATCAGCCCATAGCAGGACTTCCCTGGACATGATCAAATTCGGGTGTATTCCACAGACCCTTGCTGGAATTAATTCGCCCAGTTATCCTGTGGTGGAATCTTCCCCTCCTCACGTGTCCTTGTGATCAAGCTGCCCGGAGCCTGGTGCAGGGACCAGATACCTCTCCCCCTTACCTTCAGTGTGGGCTCCAGTCTGCAACAGCCTTCCCAGATGGTGTTGTGGTCTTCACTGTTGTTCACCTCGCTCCAGTTCCCCAGCTGGAAGATGCCTCCAAGAGTCACTGCCTGGATCCTACATAAAAGTAAGGAGGGTCAAGGAGGAAGGGAAACGAAGCCATTGAGATGAGTGGGGGTCATCACCATGCTAACCCTTACCACCACCTCTACCTAACTCGCTCCTACCATCAACATCCCTGCTCACAATACCACCAACACCATGGCCATTGCCATTGTCATCACCATCAACCACCACTTCCACCATCACCATTATTGGCATCTCTTTACGTGTACAGCATGGCGACTATTGTTAACAATACTGTATGAATACTTGAAAATTGCTAAGAGAATAGATTTAAAAATATATATATTATTGATTTCAGAGGTAGAGAGAGATAGAAACATCAATGATGAGAGAGGCTCATTGATCGGTTGCCTCCTGCATGCAACCTGGGTATGTGCCCTGACTGGGAACCGAATCCGGGACCTCTTGGTCCATGGGACGATGCTCAATCCACTGAGCCAGGCAAGAGAGTAGATTTTAAGTATTCTCACCACACACAATGTAATTATGTGAGGTAATGAATGTGTTAACCTTATTGTGGCAATCATTTCATAATATATACATATATCAAATCAGATTATGCATCTCAAATGAGCACAACGTTATGTGTCAATTATATCTCAATAAACCTGGAAAAAATATTGTCATATCCATGAACAACACCATCTGCACTACTTCCTTCCTTGTTACCATTAAGATTTCATCACCATCATCCCCAGTCATCATTTCCACCACCGTCATTAGCCATGGATATTGTCATCTCCTGCACACCATCAACCTCGCCATTGAGACAGTCAGCACAGCCACAACGTTAACATGGCCTCTGAGCCTGTCACCTCTGCCACTCTGTTAACGTTATCATTGCTACTGTCATCTCCATCAGCACTGCCTGCCTCCCCACTCCCAGCCACCACCATCATCAACCCTGATCTCATCAACAGCAGTACTATCTTTACTGCCACTATTTCACTATCAACATCGTTGTCAACACATCGATACCACCGCCATATTCATTAACATCAGCACCTCTGTCCTTACTATCACCATCAACGCCAATCACCCTTCCCACCACCCTTCCTGCTATTGCCATCCACACGGTTTCTAGTGTCGCCGCCATCACGTCTTTGTCTCCAGCATCACCTTGGTCTCTAGCATCACTCTCATCCAAAAGCATGTTCAAGCCTGGCCGGCGTGGCGTGGCTCAGTGGTTGGTGTTTCTATCTCTGTTGCCCTCTCCCAGGCATTTAATGACTCAACCACACTTAAAAAAAATATTTGAAGAAAAAATCTGAAGAGACTAAGCAAGGGGCCTGGGGCAGGCAGCAGGAGCTTAAGGAGGGCATAAAGATGGCCCTTCTTCTGCCTCGGATGCCAGCTTTTTACCCTGGGATGATGTACGGGGACTTGTAGATGCCTCTGTCTAGGTCATGGGTGATGATGAAGTGCTTCATCCAAGGAGCATCCACCTGTGGAGAGAGGACAGAGAAGTCTCCTCAGGGGAGAGGGATCAGCGGGCCCCTGCCCTGCTCCCCTCCAAGACCACGTGCTCTGATAAGAGTGGACAGTTCCCAGGACCCCCTGCCACCGTCTGCCCCTGGCTGCCTGCGCTTGCAGGAAGAGCACCCTGACTGAGAGCCCACCTGCTCCCTGACGCATCGCATGTTTTCACCCACATACCCACAGAAAAGCCCAGCACGCATGTGCAAACACACACACACACACACACACACACACACACACGACCACCTCAGGAACACACATGCCATCCCTACACACCTGCACGCCTACGAGTGCACACGTGTACATTCACAAATAGGCATGCCTCACGCACATGTACACGTACACCGTGAGAGGTGGTGTGGGCTGATGCTTAGACCCAGGCTCTTCATCCAGGCTGCCTGGGTTCTAATCCCAGCTCCACCGCTTACTGCTGCGTGAAATGGTGCATGTTCCTTAATTCCTCTGTGCCTCAGTTTCCCCATCGGCAAGAGGGCGATGGTGATATGATAGACCCCCATCTCAAAGCGTTGTGGTAAGGATTCAGTGATGGGCACAACGAAGTCCTCTTTTCGTTATAATAACAGGCATGCTCACACATCTATGCAGCTCCCATATATGCACAAGCATATACACTGAGTGGCCAGATTATTATGATCTCTGAACGTGTAATAATCTGGCCACTCAGTGTATATCCTATATAATAAAAGGCTAATATGCAAATTGTCCCCTCGACCAGGAGTTTGACCAGCAGGCAGGTCGGCCAAGCACCCATGTCCCCTCCCCCTGGCCAGACTGGCCGGACCCCACCCACGCACGAATTCATGCACCAGGCCTCTAAAATATACACACACAAACACACACACACACACTGAATGGCCAGATTATTATGCATTCAGAGATCATAATAATCTGGCCACTCAGTGTATATATACACATACATGCTTTGCTATTAAGAAGAAATCTCGAAAGAGAACATTTGGGAGGGTTGTGTTGCTTCTTCACTATGCAATTCCTCTGACAGATGTCCCTGACCCACGCTCTGTCTTTGGAGATGAAATAAGCAGGCAGCTACCATCTTCCTAACAACAAAAGCCAGAGGTCTCATCCTTCACCTCCACACTCACCTTAATGATCTGCCCCCGGCCTGGCTGCAGCAGCGGGTCCGGCTGCAGTGCCCCGGCCCACACGCCGGTGCAGTTGATAATCACATCGGCGCCTCCTCTTGCCACCTGGTAGCAACCAACAGGGCAGGTAGGGTGGAAGGGGGTACCCCCTGTCCCCTCCCCTCCCCTTCTTTCACCTCAAAGCTCTCAGCTCCCTGTGGCACAGCAGGGCAGAAGCTCAGGGAGGAATTCCTGGGCCTGACTCCTAATGTCTGCTCTGCCCTTGACCTGCCATGTAGCCTCAGAAATGTCCTGTCACCTCCTCTAGGCTCAGCTGCCGTAGCAATAAAACGGGGCTGGTAATGCACATCCACAAGCCACTGTGAGGATCCAGTGTGGCTCTGGGTGTAAAAGTGCTTAGAAAGGCGTACCGTGGAAAAGGGGGAACCTTTCTGGAGCCTTCCAGAAGAAGTCAGAAAGCAAGCAGAGCTAGTTCTCTTCCTCTTTCTGACTCTCCCCCCCCCCTACCCTTTTAAAAAATATATTTTATTTATTTTTTACAGAGAGGAAGGGAGAGGGAGAGAGAGTTAGAAACAGTGATGAGAGAGAAACATCAATCAGCTGCCTCCTGCACAGCCCCTACTGGGGTTGTGCCCACAACCAAGGTACATGCCCTTGACCAGAATCGAACCTGGGACCCTTCAGTCCGCAGGCTGACGCTCTATCCACTGAGCCAAACCGGTTAGGGCTCCTTCTGACTCCTTTTCCTTTCATTCTCTTGCCTTCTCTTATGCCAAGACATCTGCAGGAGGCACGTTGGAACCCCTAGTGCTGGGCATGGATGGGATACTCAGTAAGTCCAGGATGGAGCCTAATGGGCACCCAGCCCCCCAGCCCTGCCCCTGTGATGCCCCTCAGAGGTCAGTCCTGGGGCATGCCCATCACAGGGCGCCGTTACTGTTCATGAGCTAGTGTTTGCTACACTGGACTGTCATCTCTTTGGGAATGAGGGCTGCGTCTGAGTCAGCTGTATCTCCCAAGTGCCCATCAGGGCTGGGCGCAGAGCGATGCTTACTATAGAATGCTGGTAGCTGCGGGTACTGAGCGCCTTCCACGAGCCAAGCACTACCCTAGCTGCCGGGATGGAGTGAAGTCATAGAACAAAGCTCCTGGGGCCAGGCCAGCGGCTGATGGGAGCTGCTCCTGTCATGATTACTGGTGGTGGTGTTACTCCGGCGGTGAGTCAGCCGGGGCCCGTGACTTTGCAGAAGCATCAACCCAGATGTCGGTAGGAGGCAACCCAAGTGTCTGGAACGTGGGGGTGGGGAGCAGCTGATACTGGAAAGAAGCAGCCAGCTCTCTCAGCCTTTAATATAGATCAGCCCTTCGTGGCCACCATGGTCCCCCTGTCCCTCCACTTCTGCCACCAATATCAAGGCAAAATGCCCGAGTCCTTCTGGGATTGACCAACGTTCAGAGTCTGGGATGGGCCTCGAAGGGATCTTGGAAGACTGAGGAGGGGGCCCTCAACTCAGCAACAGGAAGCAAAGGCCCGCCTGCCCCCTTCTCCTCCCTCCCACACCCAGGCCCCGCCCCACCAGCCCTGCAGCTCACCTCCTCAAAAGACTCCACCTTCTGCTGGACGAACCTCACTCCCCTCTCAGTTAACCTGGGATGATCAGACACACGGAAAAGCTCATTACTCAACCCTCTCTCCCACCTCTCCACAAGGACGGCGTGGGGGACACGTCCCAAAGACCCTCTGTCCCATGGGGTGCTCCTTGAGAAAACGGCTGGTGCCCCAGGGGAGGGGCATGAAATGTCCCTTGGGAAACCTGAGACGGTCCAAGCTCCTCATCGGGCAGATGGAGATGGGAGAAGGGCCTTGCTGAAGGTCATACTGTGAGTCAGTGACGGGGCTGGGACTCAAACTATACGCAGGGTGGAGGGGGGACAGGGTTGGACCAATGCACCCCTTTGTCAGAAGCAGAGCATGAGGAGGGAGGTAGGCTAGAGACACTCACCCCTCCCTCTAAATGTCCCAGCTGAAAAATATTTGTCACTATTAGAAATATAGTAGAAACATCAACAGAACAAGAAATAAACCATATAAAGGCTGAAGTCTAACCTCAGGACTATTTTATCTACACAGTTTCCTCAAGGTAGAAAAACTTGGAGCATTTGTTCCAGGAAGAGCCTAGACAGGAGTCATTGAGTGTTCCAAGGTTAGAAGAAAGAACCGGGTTTTAGCACAATAGTTCGTAAACCTGGCTGATCATTAGAATCACCCAGGGGACTTCCTAAAATATAAATTTCTGAGCCCCATCCCAGAGGTTTTGATTCAGTAGATATGACGTAGGGTCCTGAAATCGATGTTTTTAAAAATGCCCCAGATCACCTGATAAAAGCCACCATCTATTCTATATTTTTCAACATCATAATGAAATAGTAATATGTAGGAAATATATGGAATCTTTCTTAATATGAAGGCACATGAATGTAAATATAAATGTATCTCTCAAGCTAATGTAGAACACTTCAAGATTCCTATCATCAGGAGCAAGACAGGGACATCCATTATCACCTGTATTACTTAACATTGTTCTGGAGGTACTGGCCATAGCAGTTAGACAAGAAAAAAAAAACTTATGTTTTGTAGATGATGTAAATAGACCTGGAAAACTTAAGAGAATCCATTTAAAGCTACTACACAAACATTATGGATTTTTAGTGAGGTCGATAATAAACATCACATGTAAAGAGTTGCCCAGGTGGTTCTGTTGCCCAACCAGACGTGGGAACCACTGCACAGTGGTTAACTCCCACCACACCTAAAGGTTAATATTTGGGGTTGGCCAATCCAAAGACAAATACCATGAACAATCATCTACTACAGCCCTGGCCCCTGGGAGGTGTTTTGCTGAAGCTAACGTTGAACATCTCACCTTTCAGTCAGCCACTGCAGATACCTCCTCCCCTCGAGAGTCAGGCTTGTGTTGAACCAGCCATAGCTAGAGTCACAGCAGGCAAAGGTGGGAATAAAGGATCAGAATTAGAAGGCTATCAAATGGAGACGGGAGCAGTGTTGGGGTGTGTGTTTTTTTTTGGGGGGGAGGGGAGGGAGGGAGGTGGTGGTGGTGTGGGCCCAAGGGTCAAGACAGGACCACTGGGAGAAGGTCAAGTGGGAAGTGGTTTTTAGCTCAATGCCAGGAAATTTGTTCTGTCATACAAAGCCATCCCTAACATAGAGATGTGCAAGCGGAGACCGGATGTACATTTGTAGAGGGGATTCAAGCATTGGGTGGGGCGAGGAGAGGACCAGAAAGACACTGGGCTGTAGGGAAAAGAATAGAGGGGTTTGGAGTCGCACAGACTGGATTAGAATCCCATTTTGGTCCCTTGGCTGTGTGACCTTAGGAAGGAACATATCCTCTTTAAAGGGATACGGAGCGTCTGGCCTTGGGATCTGTGGTTCCATGACCTCCACTTCCTTAGCTCAAGGACCAGTTTGGGTGGGTTTCTTCTCAGAAGGAGCTGAACAGAGCACCAGGAGACCAAGGTATGAGGGGCTCTAGGCGTAGGATGGGACAGGAACTTTGATGACTCCATCTTCTGCCTTCTGGACAGGTCTGTCTGAATTGTGGGGCCTCAGTCCCTTCGCCCATGACAGTAACCTTGCCTGTAATCGGGGAACATGTCCAGCTCCCTGGGGGTCAGCTTCCGAAATCCCAGAACTATGTCCTTCCAGGAAGGGTCCTGCAGAAGAAGGAGAGGAGGGGACACAGGGATGGGTGCGAGTCAAGAGTAACGATAACAAAAATTTTATATCATGTTCACTGTGTGTAAGGCTCTATTCCAAGCATTTTACTTATACCACTCCATTTAGTCTTCACAACAACCCATTGAGGTAGATGCTATCATTATCCCCATTTTATAGATGGGCCCATTGAGGCTTAGAGAGTTTAAGTGACTTGTCTAAGATCACACAACTAATAAACGGTGGACCTGAAATCTAAACCCACAGTTTGGCTTCAGAGTCCAAAGTCTTAACCATTATGCTATACCAGTGGTTCTCAACCTTTCTAATGCCGCGACCCTTTAATACAGTTCCTCATGTTGTGGTGACCCCCAACCATAAAATTATTTTCGTTGCTACTTCATAACTGTAATTTTGCTACTGTTCTGAATCATAATGTAAATATCTGTGTTTTCCGATGGTCTTAGGCTCTACAGCAGCGGTTCTCAACCTGTGGGTCGCATTAGAAAGGTTGAGAACCACTGTGCTATATTAAGGGTAAGAGTAAGAGAAAGAGTGAGTGATAGGGTAAGGGTTGGAAGTATGGGAGACAAAAGGGGAGGCAGTGAGAGTCACCAAGGAGTGAGAGTGGGGTCAGACAACATAAATGGAAATTTCTATCTCACCCCTGAACACCTTGAATTCTCTGAGACTCAGTTTTCTGGTCTGTATCATGGAGTTCATAGTCACTCTTGGTCCCACAGGAAGGTAATAGATTACGTGGGCAATGTTCTTAGCACAGGGTTAAATGTTGACTAAACCCTGGAGAGTTGGCTTGGGGTTGTGGGCACCCAGCCAAATCACCCTCTCCAAGCAACCTGAGAATATCCCCCATGCTGTCTGGGTTCAAATCCCAGCTCTGCCACTTTAAAGCTTTGTGAGCTCAAGTAAGGTATGCCATTTCATCTGCAAAAGGAAGATAATAATAACAACACTTTCTTCCTGGTTATTGTGAGAGTCGAGTCACTATTTGTAAAGTAGTTAGGACAGGGCCTGGCACACAGTAGGTGCTTTAGAAGTGTGCACCATGATGAGTGTTTTAGTCCATCTTGATGAAAAGCCCGGGACCACCTCCAGGGTCACAGGACATATTTTGGCCTCAGCACCAAGTGCCCACCACTACAGAACGTGACTAAGCGTTACCCATGCCCATCAAAGGCCAGTCCCCTCTGTTTGTCAGAAGATTCTTTAGTCTCTGCCAATTTAATAACAACATGGGAAACAACAACAAAAAAAATCATTTTAAAAGCAAGAAATAGGATTTAAAGTAAACTTGTTTTGGACACAGAAGTCTGTCGCCTTTGAGACTCAAAGTACTCCCCAGACTCGAGGCCCCACTGGCCTGTGATCAAGGCTCGGCCCCACGGTCAAGGGCTCCTCGCTCACCGGAACAGCTTGTGGAAGAGGTTGTAGCCCGAGATCGGGGCCAGGCCCATGTTCGCAGCATTGGGAGAATGGATGTGGCCCAGGAGGTAGTCGAAGGTCTGCCGGTTCCAATGCCTGCAAGGGTCCACCAGAGTCTCATCACGTCACACCCTGAGCTGGGTGAGACAGCTCTGAGGGCCAGCTTGTCCAGGGCTGTGGCCAGGCTGGTGGGAGGTGTCCAAACCCAGAAATCCATCATGTTCCACTTCTGCAGCACCCCACATGCCTATGGGTCTTCCCCTTCCCCAAGCTTTCCAATATGTCCCCATCAATGGAATAGAGACGAGGGAAACAGAGGATGCTCCCTCACAACCTTCCGGAACCTAACTCCCACTTAGGATCACGTAGTTGACACGCTTCAATGAAGGCTTTGACCTGCTTCGGAGACTGTGAGCCACTCGGTTCGAGCTCTCTCTAGGCACCGCCCCACTGTAAACACCAGCTTGCACTCCCAAATGCTTCTCTTCTCCCTGGGCTCACAGCTCAACTACATTTCCCAGACTCCTTTGCAGCTAGGCATGACCACGTGACTGCCTTCTAGCCAAAAGACCCCAGGAACTGTGCACACGGAGTCTTCATGCTATGCTCCTTGTGCAGGTGCCGGCCCAGGGGAAGGGCAACGTTGGAAGCCACGGAGGAGAATGAACAGAGCCACGAGCTGGAAAGGAGCCTGATCCCTGAATTGTCACCCACCGATCAGGAACATGGGTTTGGAAATTGTGGGAAGAATAAAACGTCTGTTTGAGCTGCTATTCATCTGAGGCTTCCTTTGTTGAATCAGCTGGGGGTTTCAAAACTGACATCATGACCTTTGCAACTTCTTTGCTAAACCTGAGCATTGATCGACTCCCTTAGAAGTACTCCTGATTTACCGACACATCTGGCATCGACAGCCACCGGTTTAGGGGAGGAATGGAGACAGGGCCTCCATCGGTCTGGCACATGTCACTTCTATCACTGACCAAGATCCAGTGTAGCATCTGTCTAGCACCTGGAAGGGGCTTCCTATTTATTATTTTCTTCACATCATGCCAGGCCATAGCCTCCACAATGGGCATTCCCTCTGCAGACCCAGCTCCTCCCTCTGACCACCCGGACACCCTCTGGGACCCTCACTCACGCCTCCTGTTGGCTGCCGGGGTCGGAGAGGTAGGGCTGCCACAGGCCAGCAGCCACGTCGGTGTTGGTGAGCGGGGTGAAGCGGTCTGCGTAGACCTTCAAGTCCAGCGACTGCAGGACCGAGTGGTAGCGCTCGTGGATGCAGAGGGCGGTGGACAGCCCAATGACGCCCGCACCAATCACCACCACGCGCATTGTGCCAGCCTACAGGACGGAAGGGTGGAGGCGTGCCATCATCATCATCATCTCCATCATCTCCATCTCCATCACCATCACCACCATCACCACCATCACCACCACCACCACCACCACCACCATCACCACCATCACCACCAACAACTGGAGACTTAGAGAGTGGCAGATACTGCCAGGCCCTTTTAACACTCAGTCCTCGCCATGACCCTGACAAAGGGGAAAACAGACATGGAGAAGCGAAGCCCAAGGTCACACAGCGGGTAAGTGATACCACTTTCTATGGAAAGCCTCCCCAAATGCACTGTATCATCTGGGAACATTAAAAGGGCCTAACCCCGGCAGGTGTGGCTCAGTGGTTGAACATCAACCCATGAAACAGGAGGGCAAGATTTGATACCCAGTCTGGGCACATGCCCAGGTGGCAGGCTTGTTCCCCAGTGTGGAGTGTGCAGGAGGCAGCCAATCAATGATTTTCATCATTGATGTTCCTATCCCTCTCTCCTTCTCCCTTCCTCTCTCTGAAATCCATAAAAACATATTTTAAAGGGCGTAGGCAGAGTACCTGGCTAGCTCTAGGCTGGGGAGTCTAATGGTTAGAACAGTGGGCTCTGGCTTCAAATCTCAGACCTCAGCTCTGCTGCCTACTGGCCATTGACCTTGGGCAAGACGCTTCCCAAGTCTCAATTTCCTCTTCTGGAAAATGGGGAAATGAATTCATGTCTCGGAGGGTAGAAGGAAGATTTACCAAGATGGCACATGTAAAAAGTTGAACCCAGTGTCTAGTACAAAAGGAGCGACTTACTGACATTCGCAGAGCACCTACTGTGTGCCGGCCTCAGCGCTAAGCGCTTCCCATGCATCATTTCATATAAGTCTCCCAACATTCTGTGAAGTAGGGACTAGTGTTATTGGCTCCACTTTCCACATGAGGAAACTGAGGCTCAGAGAGATTAAGGTCACTTCCCCGAGGTCACAGAGCCAGGAAGGAGTGCTGCTGGGATTTCATTTCAAGTAAACTCACACGTGCTTTTTGCACACCTACTGTGTGCTGGGCTGGCCGCTAGTGGATGCAGCTGTAAGCAAATCAGCTGCATCAAAGGCTGGCCTCAGAACTCAGGTCCTCCAGCGCACCCCCTCACAGCCTGCCTTGGGGTGCTGGGCTGCCTGGGCCCTCAGAAGTTTAGAAGGCCTAGCAGCTTTTGACCTTGAAGCTGGTTGGGCCCGCACAGCAGGGAAATATTCTACTGGCTCCTGCTGAGGCAGAACAAGGGGGCATTTGTGCCCAAAAGGGCCAAATTCAACTTTCCCTCCTCTTTACTCACAACTCTCCTCCCACAGACCTTGGCTCCCCGCCTGTGGCCCTGAACGGGCAGGACATTCTCAGTATGGCCTAGTTTTGTAGAGGAGGAAACGGCTCCAGGCCACAAAAACCGTACTCTGTGAGGATTTCAGCAGCCAAGTGGAAGATAAAAATGCCAAAACAAAAGAATCGCATCGTTGCTCTGGGCGATTCTTCTTCCAGCTGCCAACCTGGGCTTGGCTGGGGGTGAGGGGGGGTGGGGGAGTGGTAGGCAGACCCTCCCAGGGACCCCCAGCCTCCTCCTGCAATTTCCTCATCAATAAAATAGGAGGAACCTCGTCTCACGGTGTTGTCCCAAGGATTAAATGAGCAGCATGGCAACAGTTCCTGGTACAGTGCCTGGCACGAGTAGGCCCTCAATACATGGCAGCCTCCTTCGGTCCCCCAGCACTTTGGAAATGACAAAGGAGAGAACGCTGGGTGTGGAGGCAGGGAGAGGAAGAAGGGAGGGTCAGGCCTGGCTTCACTTCCGCCTCGCTGTGTGACCTTGGCTAAGTTACTTCCCCTCTCTGGGCCTTCTGACTGTCTTTGCATAACGTCCAGAGAGTTGAGCAGCTGTGTACATTAACAATAAGAAGGCAGGGATAGAGGACTTGTCTGTATTGCCCAAATGCCCCACAATGAATCCACGAGGCGCCACGGCATGGGGAAGTGGCAGTTACAGCCCAGGCCGTGGGTCAGACACACCCAGGTTCACAGCTGGCTCTGGCGCGGACCAACGGTGTGACCCTGGACAAGTCACGTAACCTGACTGAGCAAGGGTGGCCAGCCCCCCGCTATCCCAGGACTGAAGGTGTCCCCAGGATGTGGGGTCTGAGTGCTAACACCAGGAGGGTCCCGAGGCAAACCGGGAGGAGGAGTTGCTCATTGTAACAGCCTCAGTTTCCTCTTCCATAAACTTTTGAGGGTTCACAAAGCTCCCTGCCGATGGTCTCCCCACCAGAATATCAGCTCCAGGAGAACAAGGACTTTTGTCTACTGCTCCGTCCCCACGGCCTCAAACAGGACCTGGCCCGTAGCAAGGACTCACGAATGAATGAATAAGTGAATGAATGGAGTTCTTAGAGGATCAAAAGAGAAAATACTTGTAAAGCGCTAGGCAGCTCATAAATTAAACCAGTGATTGATTATCATTGTCCCTCGTTCGCAGATGAGGCAGCTGAGGCTGGGAGAGAGCAAGGCTATTAGAAGTCACAGCAAGAGTTGGAAGAAGCCGGTGGGGGAGGGCGGGGGAGCCCAGTTCTGCTTTTTCTAGGGCCCAAGTTTTTCTCATTCTCATGTCACCTAGAAAACCAGTGAGTAATTGAGGGGGGGTGGGTAGGAGGAGCTGCTTATATAATAGAAGTATGTGAGATGAGAGAAGAGAGTGTCTGAAAACCCTTAAGAGGTTTCTGGCCAGGGAGAAAGAGGCTTCGAACAGGAGGCACGTGGCACGTCTCGGATAACAAGCAAAGCTTCTGGGTAGGTGTGGTGTCACACGCCCAAGAGAAGAGCAGGAGGGGGAGGGGGTCCCAGAGTAACTTTCGGTACCAGCTGGCAGGTTAAAGGGATAAGTCCCAGCGCGCGGCTCAGGTTCTGCCATATGTAAAATTCTAAAGGTGAGCAAGATGTCCTCATGCAGATGGGGAAACTGAGGCTGGAAGAAGAGGAGGGACTCAGCTGAAGTCACACATTGGTGAAAAAAGATTTGTGGGCCTTAGCCAGCGTGGCTCGGTTGGAGCATCATCCCATGTAGGGGGGTCGCAGGTTTGATTCCCGGTCAGGACACATACCCAGGTTGAAGGTTCAATCCCCAGTCGGGGCACACATATGGATGTTTCTCTCTCATATCAACGTTTCTCTCTCCCTCTCCATCTCTCAAAAACCAATAAAAACATATTCTTGGGTATTAAAAAAAAAAAAAAAGAGTTGTAGGGTCTTGAGGTTAAAAAGACCCCGTGAAAGGCAGGAATAGGTCCCATCCAGAAAAGAACTACAACGTGGAGAGAAACAGCAATGACAGCAGCTGCTAGTTCCAACTCCTAGGATTATGCTGAGAACTTTACACGCACTATCTACTTTAACCTTCTACCAACCCTTGGGAGTATCATTATGCCCATTTTACAGAGGAGGCAACTAAGCCTCAGACAGCCCCTGGTAAGAAGCAGGGCCCAGGCCAGCCTGACTCACATGTGAAAAATCTGAAGGTCAAACAGGTGAAGAGAAACCCCAATGTTTCAAGGTCCTACATTGGGGGAAAGAAAAAAACCCACATAAAATACAACAATTGCAGGAATGTTTAGTGTGTTGGTGATAGGCATAGAAGTGACGAGGGAATATGTCTGTCCTAAATCAACTATCTTAATAAAGTAAGTGAATCAAATTGGACACTGGTTACAGTAACTTTGTGTGTGTGTCTAATTATCATGTCTATTTAAGGATGGAGCCGGAAGGGGACCATTTTGGTCATCGGCCACTTGCCAGACACATGTAGATGCACGAGAGACATCCTCTCACTTAATCCTCTCACCTGCTCTAGAAGGTTCTACAGAAGTGAAACTGCAGTGTAGGGAGAGAAAGCCACTCTCCCACAGTCACCCAGCCAGTGTGGGCCGGCGTTCAGACCTGCGCTTTCCGCACTGTGCAGCCGGCAATACATGGGCACGGACACTTTGGGCCTGTCCCGTGTTTCTTTGCTAATCCTCTCCCTTTTCCCTAGAAAGTAGCTTGAGGCGGCTCCTGCCTTGGATGGCCACAAGCGCTCAGCAAAGAATAGGAAAGACAGTCCTGAAAAAAATCAGCAAGGCGGGGGTGGGGGGAGGTATTTGAATGAACATTCATAGCGCCTCCAAGTTGCCCCCTAGGGCTACTTCTGGTGAAGTGGATGTTTCCAGAGTTTATATTTAAAATGGAACAGGTTTTATAAACGCTTGACAGCCAGGCTACCAGCTCCCCGCTCCCCCCAAATAATAATGGCCATGTATTGAGTACTTGCTACGCGCCCAGTTCTGTGCTAGGCACTTTACATTAATCACCTGTTTGAATCCTCAGCTCAACCCTGTAAGAGGCGGGTTAGGATCCCATCTTCCAGATGAGGAAACTGAGGCTTAGAAAGGTGAAGGTGCTTACCTGAGGTCCCTGCCCGACGACAAGGCTGTCACCTGCCTCAGGCTCTAAAGTGGAGCCGTCTCTGTTGACACGGGGAGAACATGAGTTCTACTGTTCCCCTTCCCCTCCCCCCGCAAAAAAACAAACAAACCCCACTCACCTGGTGTGCCATACTTCTGGAGAAATGCGGCAGCTGCTGTGGGTGCAGGGTCCTGTCTCCTGAGGGGAGGCTCCTGATTCTGGGGTGTCCTGTCCTCAGTCCTCTGCCCGCCAGCCGGGACTGGAGCTCAGGGTCAAAGTCCGGAGTTATAGACAGGGCACAGCTTGGCGCTGTGCTGCTGGCAGGGGCTGGACCCAGGCCAGGCGGGGAGACCTCCCCTCCCCTCGCTCCCAGTCCCTGAAAAGCTGCCTGACTTTTCTGGCTGATCCCAAGCCCCTGTGTCCAGTCCTCAGTGGAAGGGAGGGGGCTGGCGGGGGTTCTTGGAGGGCTGATGGGCACAAGCAGGCCTGTCTCCCGGGCCAGCTGGAGGCGATCCTCTTTCTTCTCTCTTTCTGCTGCCACCCTGGGGGAGGGAGGGTCGTTTCCTGGCCTGCAGGGGGTAAGAGGGGTGGTCATCTTGGCAGCACCGGAGGGGAGGCCAAAGGTACTGGACAGGGCTCCCCGGGCCAGCCGGCCAGCCCAGCACCATTCTGGGACGCTAGGTGGATAAGGCCAAGAAGAGACCATGAGGATACGTGGCTCTTTGCTCGGTATCCCAGGGATACTAGCTGCAGGGCTCCAGGTCCCTCCTCTGCAGAGCTAGACCTGGAGCTCTGATTATTAAAGTCCAAAGGTCATCGGGCACCTCACTGTATCGATGGGGAGACTGAGGCTCAGAGAGAAAAACCAACCAGCCCTCGGAGAGGCATCGTTTGGGTCAGTTTTGAAGTACCAGCCTCTACGGGGCCCCTACCTTCAGCATCACCAAATAAAAAGGTAAAGATGACCATCGGCCCTCGAACCGAAGGGTTCCGGGTTTGATTCCTGTCAAGGGCACGTACCTTGGTTGCAGGTTCCCCAGCCCTGGTCGGGGCAAGTATGGGAGGCAACCAATTGATGTGTCTCTCTCACATCAATGTTTCTCTCTCTCTTTGTCTCTCCCACTCCCTTCCACTTTCTCTAAAAATCAATGGGGGGTGGGGAGGAAGGCACCTTGTATTTTATCTGGCGACCCCTCACACAGGCAGTCTGTACCCAGAGCTGGAGCACCAGGCCACCACACTAGAGAGCTTCACTGAGTGGGAACAGTGAAGGGTCTCAGGGACCACACAGGGACTTCCCACGCGGTCGGGCTGGATGTGGGCTGTGGTTTCAGAGAGTCCTGTGCTGTGTGTAAAAAAGCATATGCAGTATTGTTATTTAATTTTGGAAAATGAGGAGCGGGGACACCTATTGTTTTCATGATACAAAGCACAGAAAGTAACGTTCCACAGAATATTCCTGGCTATTGGATTAAAATGTCCCCCAGGGGTGTGTGTGTGTGTGCAATTTTTAAAATCTTTACCAGAAGAGGGCATGAGATTTAAAAAAAAAAGAAAAAGCAGAGAAACACTGAACTGGATGAATGTGCCCATTTTACAGCTGAGTAAACTGAGGCCCAAAGAGAGAAAGGGAGGTGCCCTAAGTCCCACAGGGTATATGGCTCACTCAGTGGGTTGATGGCAAGGTCTTTGAGAAACTACTCTGAAGTCCAAATTTCACTGATCATGCTAGCAGGCCCCAAAGAACCTTTGGAAGCATTTGTTTGTTTGTTGTTTGTTTATTAGGCTGGAATGTTCGGGATCAAGGATTTCTCTGGCCTACTGGCTGATTAATAAACAACGTGGCCTCCTCGCAGCTCTGAAATTCACTTAGGCCAGGGCAAAAGGATCATTTACTAGGAGTCAGAACTCTGGTGGGGGCCACGTGAAGTTATAGAATAACAAGTTAACCCCCGCCCCCACACACTCTCTCTCTCAGACAAAATTAGCTTTATTATACCTTTCCTGAGTGCTGACATAATCATAACCTCTATAATTTATGCAATACAGGAGATAGAAAGCAGAAAGTACTAATCCCCTGGAACCAATCCCACCACCAGGAAAGAGGGGCCAATTCACATTTGGGGCAAATATCCCCAAACATTAACATAAACACACCACTTCATGTGCCAAAAATGGGATCACATCGAACGTGCTGTTTCGACTCCCAGTTCACGTATCAATATGGTCTGTCCTGAACACATTTCCACTTGACTAATAAACCAGTGGCCCATTCACACAGGACCATTGAATATGGGTATCACAGTTTTTAAAGGCAGGTCCTAGGGGGACCTTCTCGGTAATGTTTTCGATATTACGAACAAGTGTTACAGAAAACCGGAGAAGGACCAAGCAATACTTAGAGAGATGGAGTTCCATTTATTACGCGCGGGTCCAGAGAAAACGTCTCTCAAATTCTGGGCCCCAACATGGAGGAACTTTCCCTATTTATATGTTTTTATCTTCTTTGTCTTCCAAATATGGGGTGTTTCCGGCCCCCTTTGCAAGTTCTTAAAGAGCCCCTATGTGCTGGGGCCTTGAGACCTCAACCAAAGGCCTGGCCCGGTGCCAGCACTGATAATTTTGTCCGGGGAAGGTTTAATGGCCTCTCTGAAGTGGGAGTAGTCTTATTTTCCTTATTATTTAAGCAAGCAAGACGCCAAATAGCAGGGTTAAAATTTCAAACAGCAGTTTTTATATAAGATGGATGCTTCCCAAGTATCCTGGCTGTGTTTCCTGGCACACGTGTCTAATTATGTCCTTGGGGTCAAGTCCTAAGAAATGGAATCACTGTGCCTAAGGGTTTGCTGGAGCCCATCCCCCTGTCCAGAGAGACACCTTCGCAGGAGCCCTGGATACCGGTGACATCTGGACGCCACGGGCCAAGGGGCTAAGGCTTCACGTCCCACACACCATTCCCTGAACACGGGGGCATGGCCAAACTGTCACCTCCCCGGCAAGAAAGGCCAGGAACCTGGACATGGGCTCTGAGGTCTGGTTGGCCTGGGTTCAAGTCCTGCCTCTGCTCAGAGCCTCCATGTCTGCATCCCAGGAGATAATAACCGCAGGTGTATTTGTTTCCTGGAGCTGCTTTAGGAAAGAACTACAGACTGGGTGGTTCAAACAACACAAATGTGTTGCCTCACAGATCTGGAGGCCCGGGTTGGTTCCTTCCAAGGCCTGTGTGAATCTGTCCCAGGCTTCTCTCCCAGTTTCTAGGGTTTGCTGCTGGCAATCTAGGCTGTTCCCTGGCTGGTGACAGCAAAACTCCAACCTCCACATGGTGATTACCCTGTGTCTCTGTCTTTGCGGCCAAATTCCCCCTTTTCGTGAGGACATAGTCATATTGGACTGGGGCCCGCCCTAATGACCTCATCTTAACTTGGTGACATCTGCACAGACCCTATTTCCAAATAAGGTCACATTCACAGGTCATAGGGGTTAGGACTCCAGCTCATAACCAAGCCATGAAATAAGGCTCCAGCAAACCCTTGAGGCACAGTGATTCCCCTTCACAAAAGAAGGAAGTAAGCCTCAGGCAGAGGAAGTACCTGCCCTTATTTCTAACTCCGAAGGCCCGTTTGAAGCTGGCAGATTCCAGGGGTTTTGACATCAACCTGGTGGGGTTGTCGTGGGATCCCTCTGCTCAAATGTCACCTTGTCCAGAGGTTCCCTGGCCACTTGCCTAAACAGCCCCCTCCTCACCCTCTCGGCTTAGCCTGCTTTTCTCCACCTCGTTTGTTCATTCTCACCTGAGGATATTTTTTCCATTGATTTGTAGACAGAGGAGAAGGGTAGGGGGAGAGACAGAGAGAAAGAAACACTGATGTGAGAGAGATACATCAATTGGTTGCCTCCCTCACATGCCCCAGGAATGGAGCCTGCCCTTGACAGGAATCAAACCCGGGACCCTTCAGTCCGAGGGCCGACGCTCTAAGCACTGAGCAAACCATTTAGGGCTCTCAATCCCTCCCCCCCCCCCTTTTTAAATATATTTTATTAAATTTTTACAGAGAGGAAGAGAGAGGGATATAGAGTTAGAAACATTGATCAGCTGCCTCCTGCACACCCCCTACTGGGGATGTGCCCGCAACCAAGCCCTTTTTACTACTTGATATCTTATTTCATTTATTTGAATCTGTGCCTGTCTTGTTCTAAGAACTTTACCAATATTAATTCATTTAAATATAACATATTTTGCATATATTATACTAATGGCTTACACGGTTTGACTCTATTCCCGCGTCCTTTTCCCCCCTCTAGGCTGTACTGGAAGAACCTCTGTCTTTTGCTTGAATTCTAAAGTAGAAAAACGTGGGTTCAAACCCCAGCTTCATCACTCCCTAGCTAAGTTACCCTGTAGGTGTGACTTAACCACTCCATGCGTCAATTTCTTCATTCATGAAAGGAGAATCAGAACAGCGTGACAAGAAATAAAGAGGCCTAACCCAGTAACAGACACAGGGACTGCAGGAGCACAGATAAGGGATATCTGATCTTCCTGTAGGAGGCGACCCCGACCCTGGAGCGTGCATGGAAGACATTTAGATGTTAATAAGACATTTAGATGTTAATAAACCACATCCCTCAACACCCTGGCAAATCACTTTGCATAATGGCCTAGCAGACAGCAAATAATTTGCTGTTCTTTTGGTAAAAAATATATTTTTATTAATTTCAGAGAGGAAGGGCAAGGGAGAGAGAGTTAGAAACACCAATGATGAGAGAGACTCATTGATGCCTCCTGCACCCCGCAACCTGGGCATGTGCCGTGACCAGGAATTGAACCGTGACCTCCTGGTTCATAGGTCAACGCTCAACCGCTGAGCCATGCAGGACAGGCAACTTGCTGTTCTTAATAGATGCAAACTGAGCTGAGACTATAAGAATGAAGTGAAAAATGATTAGATAAATTATGGTGAAAAAAAAATTAAGATGGGACCAGATGGAAAGGGCTCCACTGGGTGCAAGGAAACTTTGGGGGTGCAAGGAAACTTCTAGCTGGTTCCCCTCCTCCAAACCCGGTTCTGTAAGGCCTAGTGACTAAAAAGCCAGGGGCCTTTGACTTCTTTCCCCTCCCACCCCAGCCCTTTTCACTAAAGGGTTTAGAATGGCCAAAATTATAAAGAAATATAGGGTCGAATCAAGACAGGGATCAGTAAAAGTAGCTTGCTGTGCCATATTGGATCCTGAAGCAAAAGGAAAAATCAGCAATACAGTACTGATCCTGTCGTTAAAGAAAAAAAAAAAAGTTGATATTTCCTGCATTGTGGATTTTTTAAAATATAACTTTTTAAAAAAAATGTTACACTAGAATATTATTTTTTCACCCTGGCCAGGTAGCTCAGTTGGTTAGAACATCCGCATCGTCCGATATGCCAAGGTTGCAGGTTTGATTCCCAATCAGGGCACATACAAGAAGCAACCAATGAATGCATAAATAAGTAATGAATGCATAAATAAGTAGAACAACAAATCGATGTCTCTCTCTCTCTCTCTTTCTCTCTCAAAATCCATTTAAAATATTTCCATACATTTCCTCCAAAAAGCACTTCAGAGGGACTATAGTGCCTCCATTGAGAATCACCTTTGAGACAAATGATGCAGGAGGTCCTAACCCATGGGTCTGAGGGAGGCAGGGGGAGGGACCCAGGAGCTGCCTGGGTTTCTGGTTGATTCGTGAGATGGATGGTGGAGCCATTTTGCTAAGGTGGGGAGGAGGATTGGACCACTGCGTTTGGTGGTGTTTGTGCAATGTGCACGTGGAGACTGAGGTGAGGGAAGGGATTTGGGATGAAAGAAAAGCTTTCTATTACTGAGTCAAGCCAGTGCCTTGACTGATCCTTCTTGGTATCTTACTCCATGTCCCTATCTCCATCCCCCCCATACTGGCTACCGCTTCCCAGGATGCCAACAGCAGCCTATGTGTTGGTCTCCCTTCACTCCCCTGCCCCACAATCCATTCTCCATGCACCAGCCAGAGCTTTCTACAGTGCCCCCTTATTCTTGCCATTGGTTCTCAGGAAAGCCTTTCCTTACCTCCCTGCCCCCAAAGAATTGACTGGTGAGGAGCCAAGAGAAGAAATAAAATGGAGTCACTACATTCAAGCTGCTAAATGACTGAAATCAAGTAGGTTAAAGTGTGAGGAAATGATTCTATATTTGTTTTAACTAGCCTGGGAACTTGAACTTATGAACTTTGCAGCCCTGTGCCAATGCCTGGATATACATCAGACCTCCAGATTACCCTGTGGTTACCCACCAAAGTACTCACGAATCCAGACCATCTGGCATCCAAACTGCCTCTCATCTGACTGATAATGGTGCTGGACCAATCCTAGGGCTAAGAATGCAGGGTTGAGTCTTCTCAAGAACGTACTTTTTATTATAAGGAGTTTTAACTTTCCTCTTTGGAATGTTTCTGGGTTTTTGCCTAGCTGTGTTTCCGGTTTGCAAACCCTAAGGCCCTTGAATAAATCTTTATCACTTATTTCTAGCCAAGTTATATTTTAAAATATAACTTTTTTAAAAAAATGTTAACACTAGAATATTATTTTTTCACCCTGGCCAGGTAGCTCAGTTGGTTAGAACATCCGCATCGTCCGATATGCCAAGGTTGCAGGTTTGATTCCCAATCAGGGCACATACAAGAAGCAACCAATGAATGCATAAATAAGTAATGAATGCATAAATAAGTAGAACAACAAATCGATGTCTCTCTCTCTCTCTCTTTCTCTCTCAAAATCCATTTAAAATATTTCCATACATTTCCTCCAAAAAGCACTTCAGAGGGACTATAGGATGCAGTTATGCTCAGTTGACACTGGGTTTCTGGACACATAGAAGAATTCACACAAAAATATTAGCAAAATAATTTTGATAATGTGCCTAGTACAGTAGTCACCCCTTTATCTCTAGGAAATATGTTCCCAAGACCCCCAGTGAATGTCTGAAAACGGATAGTACCAAATCTTTTTTATGCTATGTTTCTTCCTTATATCTACATACCTATGATAAAGTTTAATTTATATATTAGGCACAGTAAGAGATGAACAACAATAACTAATAATAAAATAGAATAATTATAACAGTACACTGTAATAAAAGATGTGTGAATGTGGTCTCTCTCTCTCTCTCTCGCACTCTCTCAATGTATCTTATCGTACTCATCTTTCTTGTGATGATGTGAGATGATAAAATTCAAACCTGAGTCTGTGTGTAACCATCTCTTACTGGCAGCGAATGGTTTGGTGTTTACTCCTTTGAGGGGTCTCTTGCTGAAGTCTTACTAGGTGGGGGGGGGGGGTCAGTGCTTTTGGCACAACACTTTTTCTGTTCATGCCCCACCCCCCTCAAATTTAACGTCTTTCCACCTTCACGAAGCACGTACCACACTCGGTGGCTATAATTTTTGCTAGTTTGAGGGGCGACAACAAAACTAGCGCGAATTTCTTATTCCTTCTTCTCAATCCCATGGGTGGAAGAGCCGCTCTCACCCTAGGACGTCTTAGCAACCTCAGCGTACAATTTTTTTTATTTTTATTTTTTCCTTTCTCTCTTTCCTTCACCTTGTCACTTACAGGAAGTGCTTTTCGGGCTTCTCCTCGGCACTGTCCGAATCCTGATCATCTCCGGAACTGTGATCATCGCTATCCTAGCGCTTTGGGGCCCGTGTTAAGTAAAATAAGGGTCACGTAAACAGTAGCACTGTGATACTGAAGCGGTCGATCTGATAACCGGCTACTAAGTGACTAACAGGCAGGGAGCGACACTGGACAAAGAGACGATTCATGTCCTGGCAGGACTGAGCCGGGGCAGCTTGAGATTTCATCCCGATACTCCGACGGGCGCACCGTTCAAAGCTTAGGAATTGCCCATTTCTGAAATCTCCCACTTAATATTTTCGGACTGCGGGTAACTGTAAGGAAGGATCGCTATAATGTGACTCGCTTTTGCGAAATCCCCGAGGGCGGCCCTAATCTATTTCGCTCACGGTTCAGTACTCCATGCTTTACAGTAGGTGCTCAGTAAATATTTCATCAATGAATGAATGAATGGATGGATGGATGAATGAATGAATGCATGAATTTCTGCAAGGACTGCCTGTCGGGGGGTGCCGGGCAGGGATCAAGGAGGCTTTAATTTTCTGCCTCCCCACCCTCTCCCGGGCAGTCTCGGCTGCGCGGCCACCTGGCCTCAGTTTCCCCGCCATCGCAGCCCGCGGGCCTCTGGGGCCGGACTTGATGTCCGGCGCGCGCAGCCGCGTCCCCCAAGCCGGGGAGCGCGTGTGCAGGGCGCGCGGGGAACGTGACTGGCGAGCCAGCCGGGGCCGCCCCGTCGCTGTGGCTCCCGCGCCGCGCACGCGCACGCGCGCCGCCCCACGCCCCGCCCCTCCCGCCCGCCCCGCCCCGCCCCGCCCGCCCCCGCTCCAGGCCAGGCGCGCGCCGGCGGGGGAGGCGGAAGGCGGGGGGCGGGGGCGGTGGACGCGGACGGGGAGGGGCGGGCCCGGCCCGGCGCGGCTCGGCCCGGCCGCCGGTGCGCGGCTCCTGGAGCGCCCCGGGCCCGGCCCGGGCGGCGGCGGCGGCGGCTCTAGCCCGAGGCCTCGGTGGCACCCGCGCGCCGCGCCGCAGCCATGGCCCTGGTGACCCTGCAGCGCTCGCCGACGCCCAGCGCCGCCTCCTCCGCCAGCAACAGCGAGGTGAGCCCGGGCCGGCCGAGCAGCCGCCGCGCCAGGCCTGGGCCGCGAGTGCGGGGCGGAGGGCTCCCGGCGGCGAGGGGGCTGCTGCGAGCGAGCGAGCGAGCGAGCGGGCCGGGGCCTGCGGGGCGGCGCTGTACGACCCCGCCTGGGCAGCCGGACTGGGGGGCCAGGGGGGCCCTGTGCGGAACTGTGTGAAGTTGTGGCCCCGGCTGAGGGTGACTGCAGGACCTGAGGGTGACTGTGTTTGCGGGTGTGACTCCCGTCTCAGGGTGACTGTGTATGTGGGTGTGACTCCCGTCTCAGGGTGACTGTGTATGTGGGTGTGACTCCCGTCTCAGGGTGACTGTGTATGTGGGTGTGACTCCCGTCTCAGGGTGACTGTATGTGCGGGTGTCACCCCGACTGGGGCTGACTGTGCAGTGAGGCTCTCTGTCTGTGACCCCAGCCTGGGGGTGACTGTGCGGACACTGTGTGTGACAGTGACCCCCGTCTGGGGGTGACTGTATGTGCGGGTGTCACCCCGACTGGGGCTGACTGTGCAGTGAAGCTGTCTGTCTGTGACCCCAGCCTGGGGGTGACTGTGCAGACCCTGTGTGTGACAGTGACCCCCGCCTGGGGGTGACTGTATGTGCGGGTGTCACCCCGACTGGGGCTGACTGTGCAGTGAACCTGTCTGTCTGTGACCCCAGCCTGGGGGTGACTGTGCAGACCCTGTGTGTGGCAGTGACCCCCCTGCCTGGGGGTGACTGTGCAGGAGACTGGATGTGCGCCTGGGACACCTAATGGGGCGACTGTGTGAGAGGCGGGTTCTGAGATTTGTGACCCTGTGGCTGGTCTCGGCCCTTTCCCTGAGCGCCTGGCCGTGCGTCTGTGAGGCTGTGTGTGACTTTCGCTGCCTGTGACTCTGTGGCCTGTGTTCTGGAAACTGCCTGTGTGATGCTGTGAGAGGCCGCCAGGTGCCCTGTGACTGTGTGAGATTGTTCCCCGATGGGGTTCTGGCTCCCGGTGTCAGTGGCTGTGCCTGTGTCCCTGTGGCAGTGACCGTGTGTCTTATGTCTTCGTATGCAGCCCAGTCTGGGTGTTTCCTTTTTGTGATATCACTGGGGGCTGCATGTTTACGTGCATCGGGCCGTGTGGCAGAGGCTGATGCTGGGGCTTCCCGGGCTGCACAGATGCATTCTGGGGATGCATGGTTGCCCTGCACGGGTTTCTGTGAGACTGTGTGTGACCTGGCCTATGTGTGTGGCTGGCTCCTTATTCCGGGGTCGATTGGGGAATTGGTCCTCTCAGTCTCCACAGTCGGGCTGGATGGTGCCAGGCTGGGTCTGGACCCTCTGAGCAGGTCACTTCTGCAGCTGCAGGGCTGAGGCCCTTGTCTCTACTCTTGCTCACCTTCTCTTGGAGAAGCAGTTAAGGCCTCTGGTCTAAACTTATCTCCATGGCCAGGCTGAGGATTGGCTTGCAGACCTAGCAGCTGGAGGAGGAGACCAGGCACTGTTTGGAGAAGGAAGAGAAGGCTGGAGGAGGAGGAGCCCCGGCGGCCCAGGAAGTGGCCCCTCCAGCATCTGCGAGTCAGGCCCTTGCTCTGCGGGGGAAGTTGACTGATAGGACGGAAGGTTTTGTGTGTGTCTGCAAGAGACAGAGAGATGAGGGCCTGTGTTTGGCTTAAGCGGCCCGGTCTGTCCCACCGGCTCCTGGCCAGGTAGCTCTTGCACCTGTTTTCCTGGGACTGGCAGGAACATTCTCAGAGTGGCTGCCCCCTCCTCACGCGGAAAGGCCGCTGATGAGTTATCTTGGCTACAGACAAGATTCTATCAGTTCCCCCCTCTGCACGCTGAGAAAGAACCTGGAAGTCAGGCTGCAGCACTAGCAGCTTCTGTCCTGTCCACAGAGACATCTGTCCACAGAGACAATTGCCTTGCCGTTGACCAAGTGTAGACTCTATGCACTTAATCTCGTGTTTCCTTCTCAAAAACGATGTGAGAGGAGTGAAGGCTTCAGCTCCAGGAAGGGCTTCTCAGCCTGGGTCTCTGCTTCCAAACCCCATGTTCCCTGTGTTACTCGCCCCGGATCTAGCCCTGACTTAAGACACATTTAGAAATTTTTTAGCATATATGTGTGTGTGTGTGTGTGTGTATGTATATATATATATATATGTATATATATATATATAATTCACATACCGTAAGTTCACCATTGAACGTGTATAATTCAGTGGTTTTTAGGATATTTCACAAGGTTGTGTAATCATCATCTCTGTCTAATTCCAGAACATTTTCATCACCCCAGAAAGAAGCCATCACCCAGAGCCTTCCTCCCAGACCCTTGACCCTCACGCTGCTCTCACCAGCTCTAGACAACCACTAATGCACTTCCTGTCTCTATGGATTTGCCTATTCTGGGCATGTCATATAAGTGCGATAATAGACTATGTGGTCTTTTTATGTTTGGCTTCTTTCACTTACCTCATGTTTTCAAGGCTCATCCACATTGTGCCACGTGTCAGCACTTCATTCCTTTTTATTTCCGTGGTAGAGATGTACCCCCATTTTATTGGACATTTGGGGTTTTTCCACTAGAGGCATTTTACATGATTCTATGAAGCATTATTTTCTCAAGGTGCCCGGGACCTGGTAAACATAGAATCATCCTCAGCCAGCTTCTATTGGACTTGAGTTAAGTCCGTCAGCAGCATGAGTCGCCCAGCGGGCCAGCCGAGGCAGGGAGATTTCCTGGAAGGCAAGGTTTCCAGGTGGGATGAGGCATGAAGAAGAAGCAAGACCGAACAGAGAGCGAGCAGGCTTGGGCCAGAGAGACTTGGGCCAGGCGGCTCTGCCTCCGGCCTGACCTCCCTCCGGCTACTTCCCCTCTCTGGGCCTCAACTCATTTGAGTTCCCTCTTGTGTATGCTCTTTTGACATATGTGGTTTGTCAGACTGACCTTCCCTTGCCTTTTATCAGAGAATCACACAGAGAGAGAGAGAGAGAATTCAATGGTCTTGAAGTATCTACCCCCAGATCACTTCCTCATTCATCAAAATTCTTCTTGGAGTGAGAGATACTTAGGGCAGCTGTTTCCTGACCCAGCCTGTCCTGCCGAGTGGTGTGGCGTGGGAACTGAGGGAAATCACGGCCTGGCCAGCAAAGCAACACACTCCTCGCACTTTTGATTGTTTTCTCTTTCCCCATACCCCCATCTTTCATTATCTCACTTATAGCATTTTAAGGTTAACCTTGTCTCCTTCCTTTGTGAGGACAGGTAGAGAGCACCAGAGTAGATAAATCAATAACCTTCAGGAATGGATCATCACATTATGCTTGACAAACATTCAAGATGACTAATTTTCAGGGGCAGATCTCCAGTTTCGTTTTGGGGGGTTGGGTCAGGATTTCTGTACATTGGCACTGCTGACATTGGGGCCTGAGATTTCTTTTTCTTTCTTTTTTTTTTTAAATATATATTTACTGATTTTTTTACAGAGAGAAAGGGAGAGGGATAGAGAGTTAGAAACATCGATCCGCTGCCTCCTGCACACCTCCTACTGGGGATGTGCCCGCAACCAAGGCATATGCCCTTGACTGGACTAGAACCTGGGACCTTTCAGTCCGCAGGCCGACGCTCTATCCACTGAGCCAAACCGGTTAGGGAGGGGCTGTCTTGCGGATTGTAGGCTGTTGAGTAGCACTCTGTCCTCTACCCACTAGATGCCAGTAGCACCCTCCAAAAAGAGGCTCCAGACATTGCCCAGGGTCCCCTTCTGAGAAACATTGCCCCTGGGTGAGAACCACTGCGTCAGACCCAGCCTTCTCTCTGAAGTCCGTGGTGTCGGTGGTGGTGTGAGGGTTTCGTACACGCTTCACTTCGAGACCCAACCTCACAGCCCTGTGGCCAGCAAAGCCCTCAGTTAGTCTACTTCTTCCGTATGGAGTAGGGAAGTGTGAGAACTTGCCACCAGTGCATGCCTGTGCCTACTTATATATACTTAATAAATATAGTTAATAAAATGAAGGGGCTCCAGAACCCTCTGGCAGGTGTCCCTTGCTGCCCAGGCCCCTTCCCTACATCAGCTCTGTACCCCTTTCCCATCCCTGTCAGGTTTCTGTCCTCCGTCAGCCCTGCATCTCTCCCAGCTATCTCTGCTTTCCAGGTTTCTCTTTCCCTTTCAATGGGCTCCTCTGTGTAACATACAAAACACGCCAAGTCCCAGTGGTGCCGTGTGTGTGTGTGTGTGTGTGTGTGTGTGTGTGTGTGTGTGTGTATTCTCATTTCAGTTTTCTCCTTGAAGGGCGGGGCGGGGAGAAAGAAAAATTGCAGTTAGGGCTTAAGTCATGGTTACCTTTGGAGCCTCCCCTCTTGGCCTTTGAACTTTTAGAAAATATTAAACGTCCCTTTCTTTCATGTATATACATAAATCAATCGCCTAGAAGGTTTTATATTCAACATTTAAGCCTTTTTGAGAATCACCAAGAGCTTTTCAGATCCACAGACAGACAGCCTGATCCTGGCCACCTTCCACTGTGAAAGACTTGCCCGGAGTGTGTTGGGTTGGGTGTTGTTTTTTTTTTAAAACCCGTCTGTTGAGGCTTAGAACGGTGTTGATCACTCAGTTATGGCCTAGCTCAGTGGTCGGCAAACTCATTAGTCAACAGAGCCAAATATCAACAGTACAACAATTGAGATTTCTTTTGAGAGCCACATTTTTTAAACTTAAACTTCTTCTAACGCCACTTCTTCAAAATAGACTCGCCCAGGCCGTGGTATTTTGTGGAAGAGCCACACTCAAGGGGCCAAAGAGCCGCATGTGGCTCAAGAGCCGCAGTTTGCCGACCACTGGCCTAGCTTGAAGGAGGAAATGGATTCTCTGAAAACACAGCCCCCCTCCCTTAAAAAAGAAAAACAGGATAAGATCCAGCCCCCACCCCCCCCCAGGAAAGTTGAGACCCGAGGGCTGCTGAGTGCCTTGAGCAGCAATGCCAGATAGCAACGTTCTGTTACCAGATATTGATCCAAGATACTGTGGAAGGAATGTGGGTAAACATTGGGAAACTTCTGAATTCCTCCGTGGGAATGACCCCGAGGAACAGCCGAGCAGGCTTGGCGAGGAAAGGGTGCGGCTGTTTAGAAATCGCCAGGTTTCCTGGACGTCTGTCTGTATCTTCTTCAGACACCAGAGCAGGGAATGTGGGACTCGTGTGGCAGGCTGGTTGCTCGTGCTGTCTGTGATGTGACGTTCTCTCTCTTCTCTGTAGTTGGAGGCTGGCAGCGATGAAGATCGCAAGTTAAACCTCAGGTAAGCAGGCTTTTCATTTTCCTTCTGAAGTCTTCTTCCAAGTAGGTAAGAAATACTCTTGTGTGTTTTTTTTCCAAAAGGGAGTACCCTCAAAATAGGATACACCAATTTTTTAGTAGCACCTTAATTATAAACAGTTTTAATAGCATTATATAATGTTTAGAAAAGAAGGAAAAGAATTGCCATTATCCTGCCGCCCTTGCTTTACCATTATATACTTCCTTCCCTTTGCTTTTTTAAAAAAAATCATGTACTATGCTCTCACATTTCTATCCTGCTCTTGGTAGGATCTTTCTTTTGAGGTAAGGACATGGCTGATTTGAAACAGACATTCAACCCTCTAAGTTTATTAATTCAAGGTGTGTTTTGTTGTTGTTGTTTTTTGGTGCTTGTGAGAAATCTTTAGCTATGCTCATTACAAAAATCCCTGAAGCTATCCATAGCCCTCAGTTGCTATATTCAATAGTAGACACCAAAAGCATTTTTGTTTTTCTCTGCCCCCAAAATTAAGGCTTTCCCCTTTGGGTATTTTGTTGGTTTGCAGAAGATTTAGCGCTTCGTTATATAATGTATTCCTCTGTGCCAGGGAACCATTCTTAAACTCTGACTCTTACAGTTCAGAAGAGTAAACAGTTTCTGGGACATTGTCCTTTAAAAAAAAAATCGGTTTCATCTTGTGAGGAGGAGGAAAATGAATTGGAAAAGGAAATATGTGATCAGAAGCTGGCATTCATTCCCGAGAGCAGGACGTTCCCTGGGTTAAAACCCGAGTAGTAAAGCGTGCAGACGCGGTAGGAATATGCTCAGCCTGTGGGTGAAGTTTCTGCGCGTTTGAGGGAAGGGAGGGAAAATGCTTTTATTGAGGCACACGTGACTTCTAAACATCCTATGCATGTGGGGAAACCATAGCCTGCAGAAATCAAAGAGATGCCATATCTCCATCGCTGGGTCCTCATTTTCACGTGACGCTCAAGGAAGGACCAGTGACGGTGACACGTTGACTCTTTCACCCGGTGTTTTTGGTAGCTCAGGGTCTTGGCCAGGGCCGGCAGGCTGGAATCAGCCAGGTTCCCAAGTGGGGGCAGTCACGGGCCGTGGTGCAGAGCGGCTCTCTGCTTGGAGGCAGGGAGGGGGGGCGTGGAGGTCTGCTCCTCAGAGACTGTGTAGGGGCAGCACTGGGAGTAGGGCTGTCACTGTGACCACGGTGCGGGGCCCTCAGAGCAGCTGCAGGCGCCCGTGACCCTGCCCCAGCCTCCCTCCAGCCCTTACCTGGAGTCAGAATCTTTTTCACCCTTTAACTCCCATTCCTTTCCTTCAGGGCTCTGGCCTAGGACAGAGATCTCTCACTGAGATGGTCTTTGGGGCAAAGAGCTATTTTTGGTTTTCTTTCATTGCCCTTCATTGGCGGACAGCATAGTGTTTTGCAATGTTTTCAGTTAAGAACTTACAAACAGGCCTGGCTGGTGTGACTCAATGGTTGAACGTCGACAGATGAACCAGGAGGTCATGGTTGGATTCCCGGTCAGGGCACATGCCTGGGTTGCAGGCTCCATCCCCAGTGTGGGGCTTGCAGGAGGCAGCCAATCAATGATTCTCTCTCATCATTGATGTTTCTATCTCTCCCTCTCCCTTCCTCTCTGAAATCAATATATATATATATATATATATATATATATACATATACACACACACACACACACACACACACACACACACACACATATATATATACATTTTTTTTTTTTTTTAAAAAAAAGAACTTACAAACAGCTGTGATATGAAAATATGTATTTGCCCTTCTGGCCATAGAAGGCCCCGTTCTCTTCACAGTTTGGAGCTGGAGAGGACCTCACGAGGAAAGGAAGCCCCTTGATACACACTCAGTGGCCAGATTGTTATGATCTCTGAACGCATAATAATCTGGCCACTTAGTGTATATCCTATATAATAAAGGCTAATATGCAAATTGTTCCCTCGACCAGGAGTTTGACCAGCAGGCAGGCCGGCCAACCGCCCATGTCCCCTCCCGCTGGCCAGGCTGGCCAGACTCCACCCATGCACGAATTCATGCACCGGGCCTAATATATATATATAGTGTGTGTGTGTGTGTGTGTGTGTGTGTGTGTGTGTGTGTGTGTGTGTGTGTATATACACACACACACATTGAGTGGCCAGATTATTATGCGTTCAGAGATCATAATAATCTGGCCACTCAGTGTATGTTGCCATAGTTAATCCCACAACAATCCTATGGGGGGAGTATTTTCCCAGTTCACAGAGGAGGAGCCTGAGGCCCCAAGTTATACGTGGGACGTACTGCATTCAAAGCAAGGCCTCCTGTGTCTCTAGCACCTGCGTTTATCTTCCTGCTCTGCCTTTTGGAACCACTTCCGTTCAGTTGGATCACTGTCTCCTACAGGGAGAGAACCTGCCTGAGGTCACCCAGGTGTCTAGAGGCAGCACACAGCCGGGCTGAGGGCCACCACTGACTTGTGTCGGCGCTTCCCAGGATGCCAGGTCCCTCTGAGGACCACTCTGAGTTCCCCTCCACCGCTCTCAGCGGGTCCCCAGTGCCATTGTGAGCCTGGGAGACCCTGGCTGGAGTTGGGGACCAAATTCTGAGCTTGTCCTCTTAGATTCCTTTTCCCGTCCCTCTGCCCTCCTCACGTTCAGGCAGAGACACCAACCTGCTTTCTCACCTTCTAGCCAGACAAGAACAGTTCTGGTGTCCCGGTTTAAGCTTTGACCGAAACTCATCCGCATCCATGTAATAACTTGCATTTTCAGGCCTTTTCTCTCCAAGCCTGTCCTAGAGAAAAAAATGTATGGAATAGTCTGTTGGTTTGGCTTGTTTTGGGGGAGGAAAGTTAGGGAGAGCAGATTTCTCTTTGCTTCAAATTGATCCTGAAGGTAAACTGACATTTAGTTTCTAAAGGATGTTGGTAAGAGAGAAAAACTGGGGGGGCAACAGGTTATTTCTCTCTCTTCTCTCCTCTCTGTCTACCCTTAATTGGTGGTTTCATCTGTGGGGTCACCCCCTCTTGCACATGCTGTTTTTCAGTCCTTCTCCCTGCTCCCCGACCACGCTCTTTCTCTTAAGCCAGTTCTTTTTCACCTGGCCACATCCTCACAGCCAGGTCCATGGGCTCCCACCCCATAGGCTTGCCACTCCCCTCTCTGCAGAGGCAACAGGTAGCTCTGGGTTTCTCCACCTCTTCCAAGTACCACACCGGCCTAACGTGGCAGGTACTTGTGCTTTCGTGCTTGGTGCTTCCCTTCGTGGCAGGGCCTTGTTCCCTGCCTGCACGTAGCATTTCAGCAGTTTAAATATATTAACGTAGTTTTGAGCCTGCTGTAAATTACGTACACGTATGAGAACGAGCAAGGTCCCGTAGAGGAAAAATGTGGGGCTCAGGGCCAGGCAGATGCAGGTTGGGGGGTCTGGCTCCTGCTCCAGCCGCCCAGTTCCTGCACCCCTGTGCGTTCCTGCACCTCTGTGGGTCTCGGTTGTCCATCTGAGACAGAGGTAAACGACGACCTTTCAGGGTCATCAGTAGATGGCGTGGGCTCCTCTCCCAGTCAGGTCCACGACGGGCTTGGAGAGCCGTTGCTGGGTTTGGTCTTCCTAAGATGCTGCTCAGACCGGTTGGTTCACAGCCTTGAACTAGAGGGGCCGTCCCCCTGCAGGAGTCGTGTCTGTTGTGTCACCTGGGCCGGCTCCGAGAGGTTCCACCACTGCGTGCTCCGCACCCCTTACCTGGCTGCATCCCCCTCAGATGCAGCTAGCAGTGCACACTTGCAGAATCAGTGTTGCGATTCCGACGGTTTCTCCGAAGGCCGCCTGGAAAACGTCTCAGGAACCGATCATCTCCCGCCCAGAATGGAGCTGACGCCGCGGAGCAGTGCCGGCCCCGTTCCCTCGCTCCGCTCCCCGGCTCTGCGTGTGCAGACTGCCGCCGGCCTCCGGCAATCCCCTTTTGGAAGCCGTGCCGTTCAGACTGTGGGAATGGGTGAGCAGATGGCCCTGCTGGCAGCGGCTCCTGGCTCCCTCGCCGTCCTGGGAGCTGCCTCCGCCTGGCAGGCGATGTGAGTGGTTGTGTGCCAGGCGGGGCCCCAGGAGAGAAGGTGGTTGTGAGGATCAGGAGTGAATGTTGTTGTTGTTGCTTTTCAGCATTTCCAAATCAAGCGCATGAAAATGTTCATGAGAGTTCTTTTAATTTTTCTCTTGCCTGGCCAAGCAAATGTTTGGGCCAGAGCAGCAGGATTTAGTCTTCTCTATTTTATCTGGTTTCAGTGGTCAACTGTCAAGTCCCTTACCACTCTGCCTTTTCCTCCATGATTCCTTCCCCTTTTGGTCTTGACCTGGAATTCCTCAGAGGACCCCATCCTCCTTAGAACCTTTACAAGTGTGGCTGTGCCTTCTCTTCCTCCCCCATAGCGTCAGGGTGGTCTCCACAGACCACACTTCCTCATCTCCATTTAGCACCACTTCTCTTACGCCCGCCCACCCTCTGGGGTGCCTTCCTGTCTTTCTTGGCGATTTCTCAGCCTGGACTTGATCATCCCTGATGATAAGCTGCCCAGCTAAGTTCTGCCCAGAGGTGTCCAGTATCCGCTGCATCCCGGCTCTTTGCAGCAAGTTGCTATTTCAGTTAGCTGTTGCTGTGTAACAAGTTACCACACACTCTGGGCCCAAAACAGTGTCTGGCTATCATCTCCCAGTTTCCATGAGTCAGGAATCCGGACACGGTTTAGCTGGATCCTCTGCTTGGGGTCTCACGTGGCTGCAGTCAAGATGTTGGCCAGTCCAGGGTCTCATCCAAGGCTCGGGTCCTTTCCCAAAGACACACTGGTTCGTGGCAGAGTTCGTTTCCTTTCGGCTGTCGAAGCTGAGGCAGCTCGCTGCTTCAAGGCCGACAGGAGGAACTGAATGCCATCTCGGGAGTGCCCAGCCATCACCTTCCCCGGACAGGGTCACCTAACGAAGGGAGCCACTCTCCCACCTTGTCTCCTGGCCCCACAACAGTCGGGATAGGGACTCAGCTGTGGTGCCTGCACCAGGGGCCGGGGAGTTCTTGAGATGCCCCATCCACTGTCGAGAAAGCAATCATGCAACTGAGTAGGTGTCCGTTCAGTGTTACAGAAGTAGCAGGTGTGTATGGTGTGAAGGTGATGCCACGTCAGGAGTGCTCAGTCCTGGTGGGAAGAGGAGCATCAAGACGCCACAGGGATCGACCACCACGCAGGCGATCACCGTGATCTCTGCTCAGCACTGACACCCTCGCCCGCACCTGGAGGCATGGCATCACCTGGATTTGCACCCACTTTGTTTTTTTGTTTGTTTGTTTGTTTTGTTTTGTTTTAAATATATTTTATTGATTTTTTTACCGAGAGGAAGGGAGAGGGATAGAGAGTTAGAAACATCAATGAGAGAGAAACATCGATCAGCTGCCTCCTGCACACTCCCTACTGGGTATGTGCCCGCAACCAAGGTACATGCCCTTGACCGGAATCGAACCTGAGACCTTTCAGTCCACAGGCCGATGCTCTATCCACTAAGCCAAACCGGTTAGGGCAAGGATTCGCACCCACTTTGAATATTGGCCTCTGAAATAACCGCCTCCACCGACACCCTCACCGATTTTCCCCTAAGCTTTGGTCTTAGGGAGAAACAGGGCAGGCTCCGACCTCTGTCATCTGTCACCTCAGCCAGCTATTCTGTGACCTTGGGCAGGCCTCCGTTTCCAGTGAACAAAACCATACACAGCTCATAGGTTGCTGTCAGAATTAAATGTGATCACTGCACGAATCTCTTCTCCCACGGTAGACATCCAACAGATGCCCCTCTCTGCGCCTCCCTCCGGGCCCAGCTTCCGTGGGGGTGATTCATGCCTTCCATTTCCTTCCCACAGGCATGTTTCTCTCTTCAGTGTTGCCTGGGGACTTGGTCCTTGCTTTGTAGTATGATGGCCACTTGCCCACCAGACCACATGCCCACCTTAAGGACAGGGCCTTCCTGCCTCCTAGCCTCCTAGCACCCAGCACCCTCTGGATGGGCCATCGAGTTCTCATAAATGGAGTCCTCTGTGTCTGTTTCACGTCGAGGAACTCAAAGTGGGCTTGGAACACAGACGGCAACAAGGGACCGAGATTTTTTTCCTGCAATTCCCCAGTGCGGTTTGGCACTGTTAGATGCCCCCTCCTTTCTGATCTGATTCCTCACAGGAGACATGCAAATATGTGTTCATCTCGTCCCTTCCTGTCCCCACCCCGTGGCTTCACAGGCAGCGGCCTCCCATTGACTCCAAATTTAAAATATTGGAGCACACAAACCTTTAAAATTCTGGGGCCGTTATACAGTTTTGCCATTCCTTTTGGTTTAACCCAGGTATTATTCCTGGTAGTTTGGTGGAACATTGGATTTTAAAATCAGAATTTGCCTTCTGTATCCATTAAATGTATTTTTAATGTATTTTTATTGATTTCAGAGAGGAATGGAAAGGGAGAGAGAAATAGAAAGACCAATGATGAGAGAGAATCACTGATCGGCGGCCTCCTGAACACCCCCTACTGGGGATGAAGCCCGCAGCCTGGGCATGTGCCTTGACCAGGAATTGAACCATGACCTCCTTCCTGGTTTGGTGGTCAATACTCAACCACTGAGCCACATCAGCTGGCATGTTGTTGGAAAACTCATCCTAGAGTGGGGACCAATGAGAACAGAGCTGAAGTTAATTTGATTCTGTTGAAACTTAATTAACTTCATTATTAAGGTTAACTTAAAATGAATTTTGCTCCGAGTAGTAGGTTTCATTAAACTTTCTAAATACTAATACTTAGACTTCAAAAGAGTGCCTCGGGGCCCCTGTCTCATTCTTCCCACACACTTGGCACGCCAGGGGAGCGTGTGCACATAACAGGAACGCTCCTGCAAGCTCTTCATCGTAACAGTGGTGACCAGTGATCACCCTCCTAGTAAATGGAACAAAGCTGTGAGAGGGAGTCAGAAAGCCTAGGTTCTGTCCCGAGATATAGCATCTGCTGTGCAACCTTAGGCAAGTTGCTAAATGTCTCTGGGCCCCCATTTCCTCCTTTGCAAAGTGAAGAGATGATGGTTTCTAAATCCAAGAATAAGAGTCCTCAGACCCACCAGTCTAGTTCTGTGTTACATTGTGCTTCTGATCGTTCATGGTAAATTTGTAACATGCTGTCAAGAGTTTCTCCTTAATTCCCACACTAAGAGCCAGGTCAGATGTTTGTGGGGCATCTAGCCAGGTCAGTGTTAGGGTTTGACCCTGAGATGGAGCAAACTGGTTGACCCCTGAGAAGAATTGGGGTCACTCGTCAGGCACCCCTGGCCCTCCCCTCAGGAGCGGGCCACATGCACAGTAGTGGCCATTTGGAAAAAAGAGACTCACCTTCAGCTCTCGTCGTTGGCATGGGTTTCGCTGGGGTCAGATCTCTGGGTTTGGACAGCTTATTAGAAAATTCCTAGGGCTGGAGCATCCAAACAAGTTGTTCTGCTTCAAGGAAAGCCACAAGAAAGAAACAGGGTTAATCAAAATAGGATTGATCACAATAAGGAGGAGTCATCTTGAAGATGTGCAGAGGGATGGGGCCAAGGACGGGGGCAAGACCCTGAGTCTGGCCTGTGGGGGTCCCACTTGGGGGGGCGGGCGTGGTATTGTTGATGGTTCCCATGGTGGAGGCGATGTGCTGATGAGAAAACCTAGCTGGCCTGCCTGTGGGCGTGGCCCGAGCATCGGGGTGAGATGGGCGAGACACTTGTGTGGATTACGGAGGTCACACAGGCCGGCCTGTGCCTGACAGCGGGGCCTCTGGGTGGGTGTAGGTCCCGCCCCCTGACCACCTGCATGACCATGACCTTGGGCCAGCCACCTGCCCTCCCTGACACTGAGGGTCTTTGTGAGGCTTAGAGAGTCTTGTGTGGTGTGTAGTGCCTCGTCCTTGCCTGATGTCGCCTGACACATGGTACCATGAGTTATTTTCATTGATGGTGGTGAGGGCCCCTCCTGTCACCCTTCCTGACCGTCTTCTCCTCCATAGGTGGACTCAAGGCCAGTTCCCCACAAAGGTCAAAAGGTCATCCAAGTGGAAGCTAAGAGGAAAAACAAGCAATGCTTGACCTAATTCCCGCCAGGTTCTACTGAACTTTGTACCCACTTTCACCATGTTTTGTATTTTTATTTCTGCAGATTTTTTTTCTTTTTTTTCCCTGAACGGCTACTTTAGAAGCTATTTTTAAAAAGACTTTGTTTCAAAGAAAGTTGTCGGAGGTCCCCTCAGGAAAGGTCTGGTGCTCTCCCGACGGGCCACCCAGTGCTGGCAGAAGGAATTCCCGGTCAGGGCTTGGCACATGTTTGCCAGGAGTTCTCCAGGCGTTTCCCCAAAGCTGGGCCCAGTCGGAACTCCCACAAGCAAGGGGACCGTAGGTATGGTTTGGAGACAACCAGGCCAGCTGCCACCTCTGTAAATCCCTGGTCACTTCCCAGATGTCCAGACCCACCTGTTCCGTGCCGGGTCTGTGGCAGGGGACGTTTAGGAGTGGCTCTTTAAGGCTGGGGTTGAGGCCACTGAACTGGACGCAGGACGGCTTCCTACGGCCCCTGCTCCCCAAGCCCTGGGCCCGTGTGCAGGCCCCACCATGCCCAGTAGGAGGGAGAAATGCCTCTTGTGAAGCAACCTGGTAGTGGAAGCAGTTTTTATCTAACCGTTCGCTCTGTTTATCCATTTAGCCGATGTAAATGTGGTGCCTGTGTGTGTCGTGGGTCCTGTGCCGAATGCTGGGGATTCCATGTTAAGTTAAAAAAAGAGTCTACCTTCTAGAGGTAGCATGTGAGTGCTGGTTCAGCCATAGCTCTGTTGGAAAGGGATTTGAAACAGCTTAGTAATTTCATTGAAACAATATAATTTAAAATTAGAAAAGTGAGCCCGGCCCATGGCTCCGTGGTTGAGTGTCGGCCTATGAACCAAGAGGGACACGGTTCGATTTCCGGTCAGGGCACGTGGGTTGCAGGCTCTATCCCCAGTAGGGGGCGCGAGGCAGCCAATCGATGGTTCTCAACATCAGTGATGAGAATTCTCATCATTCTCATCATTGATGTTTCTCTCTTTCTCTCTCTTTCTTCCTGTCTGAAATCAATAATATTATATATTATAAAATTAGAAACATGGGACAGGGAGAAAGTGGGGGGAAATAAGCTGAAGTCATAGGAAGGTTTATATGTGGAATGTATGGCATAATGTTGCTACAGTTACCCGAGTTTGGCTACCAACCTGACTGTGAGCTTCCTAGGAGTCAAAACAAAGGGAGAAACAAGGTCAGTTGCTTGATTCATGGTGTCCTTAAAATACCGCCAGGTCCGTGCCTCTGAAGAACAATTCCTGACAGACACCCTGATAGATAATCCAGATAAGTAGTGGGTGTTCATAAGGAAGCCCGGGGTGAGGGGTGGACAGTCAGGGCGTGGGCCCTGGAGCCCGCAGGGAGAGCTGATGCCGTGTGTCCATCCCACCCATTAACCTGGTGTTTGTGGTCCTGCGAGGTGAAGTCAGCTGCAGTGTTCGGTGCCAAAGCTGCTGGTCGCCCCAAACATCGAAAACAGGATGCTGAGTCACATCCTGCGGGCCTGCAGCATCCTGACTTTGCGTGCCCTTCACAATGGGAGGCTCGCACGGGCAGGTTGGCCCCTCGCTGTTCCAGAGTGTGGTCTCAGAACAGGAAAACGTTAAAATTAGGTCTTACAGGAGCCGAGTGTGTGTGTGTGTGTGTGTGTGTGTGTGTGTGTGTGTGTGTGTGTGTGTGTGTGTGTGTAAAGTCCACACAACCTGGCGCACACATAGACCAAGAGGAACAGGGAGAGCAGCGCTTCCCATCATGCCCCACTGCCTAGCGCACCTTGCCATTCTGGGAAACACAAGAGGGAAAATGGTCCTGAGGTGGAGATGTCTCCATTGGTGGGGGAGGAAGTATCCGAGATGGGAGGAGAAAGCCAGGAAGTATGCCCGTGACAATAACCAGTGAGATGGTCCTAAGCTTTTATCACCTGCCAGTGCAGAGTAAGTAGTGTTTTACCAAAAGCCAATTAAGTGGAAGTTGAAAAAATACATTTATTTTTATATATGTTTTTAAAATGTATTTTTACTGATTTCAGAGAGGAAGGGAGAGGGAGAGAGAAACATCAGTGATGAGAGAGAATCATTGATCGGCTGCCTCCTGCATGCCCCCCACTGGGGATCGAGCCCACAACGCAGGCACGTGCCCTGCCCGGGAATTGAACCGTGACCTGGTTCCTAGGTCGACGCTCAACCACTGAGCCATGCTGGCCGGGCTGAAAAAATGTTTTTTAACATTTTGAAACAAAACATACAGAAAAGTGGCAAGTCCAGTACAAAGAACTTTTTTTTCTGAACTGCTCTGAGAGAAAGCTGCCAGCCGATGCCCTTTGAATACAGGCCTCTTCTTGGCCGTGCGAACTTGGCAAGTGCCATAACCTCTCTGAGCCTCAGTTTCCCTGTGTATCAGATGCAGGTGGATGCTGAGGATTTGGTTAGGTGATACGTATGCAGTGCTCAGCATGATACTCTACAGAGATGTTTTACCGTCGATGTTTCATTGAGGGCACACTGTCTTCTGGGCACTGAGACGGACTGGACACTCGGGTGCAGTGGAGAACTTAGTTTTGTGTTGTTCGAAGCACTTGGTTGCCTAGAGCAGTGGTCGGCAAACTGCGGCTCTTGAGCCACATGCGGCTCTTTGGCCCCTTGAGTGTGGCTCTTCCACAAAATACCACGGCCTGGGCGAGTCTATTTTGAAGAAGTGGCGTTAGAAGAAGTTTAAGTTTAAAAAATTTGGCTCTCAAAAGAATCTTCAATCGTTGTACTGTTGATATTTGGCTCTGTTGACTAATGAGTTTGCCAACCACTGGCCTAGAGGACCCGGCCGCCAGGGCCTGTAACTTCACCTGCAGCGTTTATTCGGTGAGTCCCTCTTGTCCCGTTCATCCTGCACGTGGTGAGCGCCGAGTTCCAGCCGCTCGGAGAGGACCAGGGGGAGTTCGTCATGAAGTAAAATGCTCGGAGCTGGAGAGGAGGACAAGCTCCTTTAGGCGTGCTTACTTAGAATCGCCGTACGTCAGACCGGGAAGGAGACTTGGAACATTCTGTGCGTCCTGGCCGTTGAGTCCCATTGTGATGTTCAAGTGCCCTGACGTGACACGACCCCGTCACCACCAGTTAGTAGGTACATAGGTCTAGGAATTGAAGGTCTGGGAGTCAGGTTAGGGCGTGGTGACCTTGAATAGGGGATGGGGCTACCTATACCAAAGGGAGGACGAAGAACCTGGGACGGTGGAGATACACCATGGGTGGGATTTTTGAGTTGTTTCAAAAACATTTCTTTCTCGTGCCTGTTCTTTCTGGCTGGCTCGGCGGTCGTTGCTGCCACTGCACTTCCTGCACGTGGCCTCGCTGGGGTCTTCGACCCTGGTGTACCGGATGTCCAGAGGAAGGTGGCACCAGCTCTGGCTCCCATAGGCAGGGCCTGAGGCACTTGGGGGGCCATCAAGAAACTACCCTAAGGTTCATCAAGCCAACGCAAGGCACCTCGTTTGCGGTCTTACTTATGCAGCGGCGGAACCCTGCTTTGGCGAGCTTGCTAGTGTATTCAGCTGCTTGCTCCTGCCCGTCGGTATGAAGGGGAGCTGTGGAGCTGGCTTCAGAGAATGTGTCTTACTGTCTGAAATGCTTCTGGACATTCCTTCTGTCTGAGAGAAGCCTACGCCTTCTAGCCAAACAATACATGGCCGGCAGCACAGACATTTGTAATGAGCCCTGCCAGCATTTCCTGCCGGTGACCCTGCTCCTGAGTGTAATGCCCCGCGGAGCTGGAATTTCCCTGTTCTCCGCACTCTGTATTGCAGGAAACGGTTTGGGAGCTCTAGCCGAGAGCTGTGTCAGGTGAGGTCCCTGTTCGCTTGTGCCCTGAGGGATGGTGCTTGGAACAAGGCCCTGCCGAGCTGTGGGAGCACAAAACAGAAAGACCACAGCCTTGGTGCGACTCGGGGTCTTTGCGACTTGAACATGAATTCAAAGTGAGGGGAGAAGCTGTGGGAGAGCGGTGGAAGGGGTCTTCTGTCTCCACCTGCTGTCTTCTTCGCCTTTTCCAACTAGGACGTCTCCCATCTCCTTCACATCTCCATAGCGTCACTTTGCTGGGATTGGAATTCTCTATGGTTCTGAGGTCCATCTGTATCCACCCAGCTTGGCCTGCTGCTCCTGCTGCTGCAGGTCAGCGCATCCCGCCCTCGGACCTGGGGATTGTGCCCCGGACTGGGAGCCTCTCCGTCCGGTCCTGCCCCTTGTTAGACAGGTGACCACAGATAAGTCCTTTATCTTCTCTGTCTTGGTTCTTTCATTAGAAGAATGGAAACTCGTTCTTCTAAGAAACAACAGCAGAAACGGAGAGACAAACTCTCTGTAAACTGTAAAGCACCTTTCCGATGGAAGGTAGCATTTACTTACCGGAAACAAAGCTCAGTGAGTGCTGCTGTGCCGGGCATTCCGGTGCTGAGAACTTCTTAGGTTGACGGTTGGATGGCTCAACCAGAAGCCCACGGTTTGGTTCTTAGCTGTGTACGCTCTGAAACTTGAATTTACTACACTCGGATGACCAACTTCCGAGAAGCCAACTTATATTAACCAAATGGATAAGAAACTGACTTATAAACCAGAATAGACATTTATGAGTTCACAGAGGGGCCTTTTACAAATACTCCTCTGTTCACTACAGGGGAGGCGTAACATGATCTTCCAAGTGTACACTTGTCTGTGTGTGTGTGTGTGTGTGTGTGTGTGCACCTGCAGTGCCCAGTATGTTCCTCTACTGTGCAACCTGCTGCCTTACATCGCAGTTACTGCCTTGTGTCTGTCTGACCCACTAGCACGTAACGTTGCCCCAGGCAGGAGCCATGTCTGTTTCATTTCTGAATCCCCAGGGCTATAGATATTTGTGAATCTAAATGGAATTAGCAGAACCTCCTCTTGGGTGTGGTCAGTGGTACCCACCTTTACATTTGTTCCCCTTTTTTTTCTGGAATTATCATCACATCCGCTAGCTTGACCACAGCCCACTCAGTAGTCATGGTGCAGAGCTACTGCAATCGAGGGCTGGTTCTGTCCATGTAAAAGTGGTTTCAACCAGTCCAGTCACTTTGGACCCTTTTCAGAGCCGGTACTTGAGGCTCATAGCCTCTGATTTTGTGCGAGAGGTGTGTCAGGAATCCTAAAATCACAGCGTTGAAGCGCCTTCCTGTTTCCTCGTCTATAAAACGAGCGTAGTAATGCCTGCTCAGTCTTCCTGGAAGTGTTCCTAGAAGATCAAATCCGTTGACATTCGCTCGAGTGCTTTGTCCACAGCCGAGCTCACCAGAGCCCTGATCTGTCATCGCTGTTGCCTTTTCATACCGTGCAACGCGGCTGCCTTTCGAGGGCAGGGACACTTGTGACCGAAAGCACTTGGTGGACGATGGGCAGGCACACCTCCCTGCCAGCCTGTTCTGCCGCTTCCAAGGAGGGTGTGGTTTTGTGCTCTGGCCTGGCGTGACCTCCCTTCACGGTACCCAGTTGCGCTCCTCTCCTGAGAGGACCACGCGCTCTCAGTGGTGGAATTGTCCACCAGCAGGAAACACTGATCGTGCACCTACTATGTGGGAGGTATTTTTATGATGCCCACGCGAGAAACCAGTGTTCAGGTGTCTCCTGTCACTGTGAGGTTCAGGGGTTCACCCTGGCGATGGGTCCGAAGCCCTTCGGGAACTTTTACAAAACAGGTGCTCAGACTTACTGCAGACCTTTAGAATTAGAATCAGCTAAGGGTAGACCTGGGCATGAATATGCTTTAGAAGGTCCATAGGTTCTTCAGATGGACAGCCAGGGCTGGACGGCGGGGCATTCGGGTAATATTCTGCAACGTGGTGTTGCTACACTTCGTATTTCTGTTTTTCAAGGAATTTAGTTTCTAAGTGGCCTGGCGCACACCCAAACCACCCAAACCACCCAAACATACACCCGTCCCTTAGAGAGGGTCATTACCTTTGCCCTGGTGGACACGTGCGCAGGCGTGGCTTAGCACGTACTTCTTAGTCTGCACATATTTGCTATTTGAACAAATGAACAGAACCCTGTAAGTGAATATCAGAACATACATGTGTAGTAGACCACGAATCACAACCCAGACCCGTGTATTTTATTTTCTTAAACCTCGATGTGCACCGGAATCGGTGAGGTTGTCCTGGACCCTGTTCCAGGAGTTTGACGGGCTTCCTGCAGTTGTCACCTGGAGAAGGGCATGCCTGCCCCTCAGAGCTGTGGGAGCTGGACACCGTGCACAGCTGAGTGCCTGGCACAGCCCCTGCCACGTGGCAGGAGCTTGGTAATGGCAGTAATGTAATGCTTGTCGATGGGGAGCAGCTTGGCCAGCATGGCCATGCCACCCACAGAACTCTGCAGGATTCCCACTCAGTCAGAAGGACAGAAGGATGTGTCCTGTGCAGGTGGCCGTGGGCAGGGTGATTGGGGTGACCCCCCTCTCTCCCCCCCGCCAAGCCCTCCGCCTGTTCCCAAGCTGGTGGAAGAACTCTTAACGCCGAGGCTTCTCTTCCTGAGGCCTGTTTCCTGTGTGATGCTTCTCTCTGCATCATGCAAGCGATGCTTCCACGTCTGGGAAGCAGCACCGAGGAAGAGGAGTCCAGGCTCCGACTTCTCGGTGACGCGTGCTGTAGCAGAAAAGAACCAGCCGCGTTGCAGTTAGCCATCTGGACGGTTAGGGACGACGGGCAGTCCAGGGATTGAGAAGATGGACGTGGGGCAAACATACTTGTCTAATCCAATCTTGTAAAGTCGACTGCTCCTGGGCAGGCTGTATCCTCCGCTGCCAAATAAGCATCGTCATGTCTGTGTCTCACTTAATCCTTTTGTGAGCATTTGGGAACTGGTGGGGAGCTTCCAGATAAGACCTTCCCGAGTTCCTCTCTTAGGGTACGGATCCCATCCCGCCCTGCACTGTGGTTATTCGTACCCTTAATTCATTTCCCCGGCTGAAAGAAGCGCTAAAAGCAGACAGCTCCTGGCTGGCTCCTGCGGGTGGGGTCCGGGTCCTGGACCAGGCCCTCCGGGACCGGGGCCTGCTCTACCTGCGCAGGCTGGCCTGTCCTGAGCACCTTGCGTGCATTTCTCACACATGCACATGGGAGGGTCCCTCTACCTGGAATGCCCCCTCCCCAGACTCGCCTCCTCAGGGAGCAGTTAGCATGACCGCAGAATTTCCAGAATGTAAGCATGCTTTTGAAAGTGCCCCGTAACTGTGGCAGCTGCCCACGGTCACGGCTGGGTGAGTGGACGGTCTTCTGAAAGAAACAGAAATCCCTCAGTGTGACGATGGCGGCCAGCACGGGTCCAGTCACACGGCCATGTGCCTGGGCGGCCAGCTGTTTTCCCTCCCAGTTTCTGATGCGCACCCTCTGGCCTGCTGCTGAGGCCGCCACACAGCGTGGGAGGGAAGTGATTAGAGGAACTTCAGCTGCCTCGCTCCCTCTCAATGGCCCTTTCATCGGGATGTGCAGGGACAAGGGCCTTTTTCAACCCAAATATCAGGGGGAGACGACACTGCCACCAGAGCCATTTGCTCTCGGGGCGGGAGCATCGTCCGAGGCCGAGGACTCCTCGCCGGAGGACTCCAGCCTCTTCCTCACCTGCCTGCCTTCTCCTGGGGCATGGAAGGCAGGAGCTCGGGGTCGCTGACCATGTGATCGCTGCAGCCATGAAGCTTTTTTATTTCACCGACTTCTGCATCTCCCTGCAGCCACCTCCTTACTTCTGCTCTTCAGAGGCTTCCAGCCCAAATTAGTACGTATCCCCTGCTGGGCTCTGTTCTCCTGCCCGGCTCGGGGGCTCGGGGACGGGACGAGTGGCTGCTGATGCTCTGAGGGCTGGGGGGGGTTTTGAGGAGCAGCAACTGAGGTTTTCCTCTCTGTCTTCAGTGCCTTGTAGAGACTTGAATCCCGCGGTGGTGTCTGAAGCGGCAGGAGCCAGTGTCTGAGAACACGTTTGTCCCGTGGAGATAACAACATTGGGGGTGGGGGTCAGGAGGGCAGAAGGTGGCTTTGTTTTTACTCCAAGATTTTCCTTACAGCGACGGAGGGAAACAGTTCCGTTTTGTTTGTCTGGGTCTGACCCTCTGGAACTTGAGGCGTTCTTTAAGGACACCAGCATCTTTGAGGTTTTCTGGAGCCGGGATGGGTGGTTGGTGGGTTAGTGCTTCCTGCGCCCCGAGTACCCAGGAAAGAGTGTGCCATGGCCAAAGTGGGTTTGTTACAGGGCCTCCTTCCCCAGAGGGGCGCCTTGAGACCCAAGAATCGGGGTACGTTGCCCCTGGGTATTAGAGGCCTGGCAGAGACCCCCACGGCGCCCTGGCGGTGGGAAACGGTTCGCATCAGCCACGCCGAGGGCGCCTGAGGCACAGAAGACGGGAAACGGGGTCCGGGGGAAATATCCGTGTCTTGTTTTCCTGATCTTGTGACTGCCCTGGCTGTGCGGCCTCTTGGCCCCGAAGAGTCATCTTGTGCGGCCATCCTCGTGCTGTGTCCTCTCGCTGCCTCCCAGGCGCAGGCGAAGGCTCAGGGCTGCCCCCCCCCCCGCATCAACCCCCCCCTCCCACCGGCTTCTCGCGTGGATGGGAGGCCCTGGTTCTTTATCAGTCTCAGGGACCCCGAGGAACAACTGGCCTAGTCAGCGATCACAGGATAAAGCCGGTCTGTTCTTTTGCATTGTTCCCCTTTTTTTCCAAAGGAAGTGAGAGGGAAATCAAGGGGAATTTTTGCCCGTGATTTCCAAGGCGAAGGTCACGGTTCATGGCTGGCTGTTTCCAGAGTGCTTGGGGTTTGGGTCAGGGCGGATTTTTGTTTTTCTGGGGTTGCCGGTTTTTTGTTTTGTTTTGTTTTTTTAACTCGTGGACAAAAGAGGCTGATGTTGCCTTGCAAAACTTTCCCCCAGCTGCTTCGACGAGCTGGTGGTTGCGTTTGTTTCGTGGGTTTTGGAGTCCCTTGGGCAGCTCTTCCAGATTTCACTGAGCATCAGCAGTGAGTGATCTGTGTCTGAAACAGAACAGTTCTGAAAATAAAGTTGGTCGTGAAATTCTAAGGAAGGAGAGGGGGACAAATGAGGAGGGTAGGAGAGTGCTGGGTGATTCTGCCGCCTGCTGAAACACGTCAACCTGGATTTCAGACGGGCCAGGTGGGTGCCAAAGAGCCTCTTGCCTCCCATGGGTGACAGCGAGTCAGCAAAGGAGGGGTGCCTCCCGCTTCCTCCATCGTTTAGAGTCCTGGGCTCCTCAGCACTTGTCACTTGCAGCACAAATATCTGACGCATAGGTGGGAAGGATGGCTTGGCAGTGCACTCGCGATCATAAGTAAAGAAGTTGTACAGAGGTATTGGTGTTACAAAATCTGTAAAGCCGGTTATCAGCAATTCAGAGGCCCCAGTGAGAGAGGCAGACGGAGCCTTCCTATTTGATATTTGAGCAGTCCCTATTTTTAGCATGGGAATTCAACCAGGAGAACCAGCAGGTGGGATTGTGGACTTGCATTCTAGAAGATAACCGTTTCTGATTCCAGGATCTGCTGGCTTGCTTGCTAGTTTGTGGGGTGAGTTTTCGTAGCACCTAGAGTTACTTGTTAGACGTAGCTGCCTTTCTTATTCCAGGATTAGGAGGTTTACTCATAGGGGATGTCTGGGGCAGAGGTGATCTTGCTTTCTTACGTTACCGAAGACGTTGTTGTGTTTCTACCAGGAACGGATTTGCTCTCTGTTAAAACCAAAAAAATGCCGCATTTTCTTAAGAGATTTTCCTTTCAAATCATTTATATATTAATCGGTTGCTCAAGAGAGAATTGATCATTTTTATAGTTTAGAAAATTTGTGATCTTTCACAAAATTAATAAGAAGAATATTTTTTTTTCATTATAACGTACATGTTTTCTATTACTTTTGAAAGTCAAACAAAAACAATCATTTAAAAAAGTTAATATTTGCTCAGTGTAGAAGATTTGGAAGATACTAAGAGGTAGAAAGAAGATAATCATAAGTAGTCCAACCCCTCAAAAAACAGGTAATAATTTTGGAGTATTTTTTGGGTAGTTTTCAGAGTTGACAGTATTTTTGAATAATTGGGAGTAATTAATAGATAATGCAGTCAACCACTTTATGCAGTTTTAATTTCTGCATAAGCTAAAGGTTTTTTTAGAGCATTTGGAAACCTTGAAAAGGTTTTCATTGCAAATTTTTAAGTTATAGGTTGAATATTATTGTTTTTGGTAGTTATAATAACTAAAGACCAAAGATTCATTCTGCTGAGAAATTCATTGGGTCGACTTGAGGTTTTCTGCAGCAACAGTGGACACAGCACCCTTGACTAAGTTAAATCCCAGGTCAACAGCCACTCAACTTCCCTTAAGATGCAAACAAATGGTGACAGTGCCCCTTTCCATCAAAGGAAGGCAGCAAGAAGCAGAGAAGCTGTTAGAAGATGCGGAGTTAGAAACAGGTCAACAGCAAGGCTACGAAAGATGCATCCCCTGCCCTCAGCAGAGTCGATCCCTGTTTTTGTTTGTTTGTTTGTTTATTTGTTTTTTAATATATTTTATTGATTTTTTACAGAGAGGAAGGGAGAGGAATAGAGAGTTAGAAACATCGATGAGAGAGAAACATCCATCAGCTGCCTCCTGCACATCCCCCACTGGGGATGTGCCCGCAACCAAGGCACATGCCCTTGACTGGACTCGAACCTGGAACCTTTCGGTCTGCAGGCCGACACTCTATCCATTAAGCCAAACTGGCCAGGGCTCATTCCCTGTTTTTAGAGGTTGTTGTATCACAGTGAGATCCCTTCCAGTGTCCTGCACCTGGGTATTGGAGCGGAAACGTCGTTTCCACTTGCACACTCTCCGGCAGCAAGCTTGTAGCAAAGATCCGGGAAGACAGCTCAGTGAAATGTTTCCAAAAGCTGTTTTATCCCATTTGAACTCCGTGTGCTCTTTGTCTGCACCCCGGCTTTTCAACCCTGTAGCATGTCTTTGCCCATTTTCCCCTCTTGAGTTCCAGCCTAACCGTGCTCCGGTTTCATTCTTCCCAGCTTAAGCGAGAGCTTTTTCATGGTGAAAGGAGCAGCCCTCTTCTTACAACAGGGAAGCAGCCCTCAAGGCCAGCGAAGCCTGCAGCATCCCCACAAGCACGCAGGTAAGTCGATGCTCTTACACTGGAACTCGTTTTCTCTGCCACTGGAAGGACCTCCCGCTCCTGGTTGTGAGCCATGTGTTGGTTTTCAAGGCCAGAGAACTAGTGGGACCGGGGCTGTAACCGCTGGTACAGGGAGAAGCCCCTTCTGCGCAGGCTCACCAGGCATGGTTTCCGGGTGGCACAGGGAACAAGCAGCCCTTCTGAGCATGGTGTCTACCTGACAAGTGAGGGGCTGGCGGCACTGGATTTGGATGTAAAGATGTCCTGCTTACCATTTATCAGTTATATTTTAAGTGGAAGCAGGACTTTTTATTTTTTTTAATACATATTTTATTGATATTTTACAGAGAGGAAGGGAGAGGGATAGAGAGCTAGAAACATTGATGAGAGAGAAACACTGATCAGCTGCCTCCTGCACATCCCCCACTGGGGATGTGCCCGCAACCAAGGTATATGCCCTTGACTGGAATCGAACCTGGGACCTTTCAGTCTGCAGGCGGACGCTCTATCCACTGAGCCAAACCAGCCAGGACGAAGCAGGACTTTTTAAACAATGCACCAGCATACGTTATAGTCAGGTGTTGTGCCCTTGAAAACAGCCACCTTGGGGTGCCCTGTACCCAGTCTGGGGCTGCTGTCACTCCTCCGAGCATTTGGACAACTCTCATTTGGAGAATTTCTTTCTCTCCCCCCAGCCCCCACATTCTCTATAATACCAAAAGAAAAAAAAAAATCTGTTTTTATAAAAGACAGTGGAATGAAAAAATAGTAATTATTAAACTTTGCTAAGACAAAGTTTAGTGACACATCTGACATGAGCATCTGATAGCCTGCCTAGCCTTATTAAGCAACATGTGTCCAAACTTTGTGTCCTCCCCCCACCCCCTTTCTTGCACCCCATAGCTGGGAAAAGAGGGTGCCCAGGGATAGAACGCATAGATCTTCATTTATTTGGCCAGCGGCCCAGGGAACCCCAGGGCCAACAGAGAGAGAGATTCTTAACTGGTCTTTGAGTCGAACAAAGCCGAGACGCTGGTTGTCTCCAGGTGTTGGGCCTCTGGGTGATAACGTGTTTCTTAAATTCTAGTTTCCAAACTTTCTATAACAGGATGTATTCCTTTCACACTGCAAAGAGGGCTCCAGCCAGCCTCGTTAGGGGAATTTCTTTATGAGCCCTTGGCACGCCCTGAGATGGAAAGTCTTCTTTTTTTAATAGTGGATTTGGTTTGAGGAAATAGGGAAGTGGTAAAGTTAGGGATCAAACCTAGTATCAGTTTAGGTTCAAAAAGCAAACAAATAAGGAGTGCCTATGAAGTAAATGCACTGGTATTCTTTGGTGATGGACTCTGACACCAAAGGCAGTTTGAAAAGAAGATGCGAGAAAACGTACTTGTGGGCAGCATTCCCGGTGCTCCTGGGACGGGCAGCACACACATGGAGTGTCAGCTGGGACGCCCTCTGACCCAGAGCAGCAGGTGGAAGCAGCTAGCCACTGGGGCCAGTGTTCCTGTCGCTGGGATCATTTTGTTTGTCTAACCTCGAGTCACCCAGCCTCGTTTTGGATCTGAGTGCTGGGGTTAGAATTTTGCATCTTATAATTGATAGCAAACACCAAGACCCAATCGATATTTTCACATAATGACATTTGTAATCAAGATTTAAGTCTATCTAAAGCCAGGACAACAATTGTTCTACACAAGGAGGCAGTATGGTGTGGGGAAAGGACCTGGCTTCTGATCCCAGTTCTGGAACTGACTGTGTTGTCATAGTCAACCTCTGAGCCTCAGTTTCCTGATCTTTAAAATGGGCATCACATACCAGTACCTTGGAGGTTATGGAATTTAAAATTTACTCAGGTAACATACTTACGTCCTCGTAGGTGCTCCGGGTATGGTCGCTATAATGATTACCTACGGTGACTTCTGGCACAATAAAGCTATAAACAGAACCTTTATTTTTGAATTTGCTATCGGCTTTGCTCTGATAGGAATTGAACCATTGTTTATGTCTTAACAGTAATGCGTATAGCAAAGCAGATGCTCAAGCTTTGCTCACTCTGTATAAAATGTCTCCTTCCTCTAAATCCAGCGGTATTTTCCTACTGTGTGAACTTGATTTGTTGGTCCAATAGGTGACTTGCCCCAGCATCTGCAAGTGATGATCAATCTTCTGCGTTGTGAAGATAGAATCAAGCTGGTAAGAAGAGACGAGAGTGGCAAGTTTTAATTTTTAATTGTGAAATTTGGTAGGGAATTACTGATGAGCAGCGGGTGGGGTGGTGGGGGGAAGGGGAGTATGTGAGTTTTTATATTTTAGCCAATTCTCCCAAATTGTTCACAATGGCCAAAGCGGAGTTTGCTCCTCGGTGCCCAGAGGGCCCAGAGAAAGGAAGTGTGGGGTCTCTGTCAGTCCATCAGTCTGTGCTGAGTCGGCGTCTTCAGTGTCTGGATTTTATTATTCACCCATTTAACACACTTGGGGAGGGGCCCCCCTGCGACAGGCACTGTCCCTCGTGTTGGGGGATAAATGAGATGTGGCTCCTGTGCCGGAGAATCTCACCTTAATGCCTGAGCTCCCGGGGGAACGGTAGACAGCAGATGTCCTTGACCTTGGTTGGGCGGAGGAAGGGGGCACGATCCGGGAGGGCGGGCTGTGAAAGCCTCTCTGCCGCGCAGGCCGTGCGCCTGGAGAGCGCCTGGGCGGAGCGGGTCCGGTACATGGTGGTGGTGGACAGCAGCGGGCGCCAGGACACGGAGGAGAGCATCTTGCTGGGCGTCGACTTTTCCAGTAAGGAAAGGTGAGTCTGATGGGACAGGAGTTGCTGCTGGAAAAAGATTTCTATGGCCCCGTATCCTTGGGAGTTGACAGTAGGATGCGCGATGGTGGGTGGCGGGGTGACCAGGAACAGTAGGGCACGGCATTTCCGCTCTTGTGTGCGGCACTGTGCCAGATCTAGCCTCTGCTCTGAGCTCAGGGTCTACTGAGAGGAGAGAAAGTTACACTGTCCTCGGAGGTCTAACACTGGGTGCCACTGGGGTGCTCTAGACGAGGACACTTAGCCAGGAGGGCTTCCTGAAGGAGGTGACGGCTGTGGTGAACACCCAGTCAATGCAGGAGCCAGTCCAGTGAAGCAGGGAGGACGCCCTCCAGGCAGACAGACCTGTCTGAGAAGCATGTGCTTGATAGGCAGCGCGTCGAGTGCCTTACCCAGTGTTGCTATCCCACGGATCCCCAAACTTGGAGACGATCCTGGGTCAGAGGCTTAAAGAGAGGTTTAAAATGTCCCAATAACTAGAGGCCAAGTTCGGTGTATCACAGGCCCTATTACTTGTGTGAAATGAAGGCGAATGGCTCTTCTTACATCCAGGATAAGTTAATACTTGTGAGATCACTGCGAAGCCTGGATTTGTTAAAACTAGATTAAATGGGCTCCCCTTAGTCATCATTCATTAATCTACTCATTCATTAAGCAAACAGTTTGCATTCTCCTGTGTATGAGGCAATAGGCAAGGCCCAGGCAAACAGAGAAGCAGCAGTACACACGGTTCTTGACCTCAGAGAGCCTGTGAGCTCAGTGAAGAAGAGCCATCATCAGATGCTGGGGGGTGCCTCAGGGATGCAGAGACGGGGGGGGGGGGCGGCGGTCGTGGGAGCACAGGAGAGGGGTGGGTGTAGAGGGGCCATGCCAAAGGCCTCTGCAACATGCAGTGGCTAAGCCAGGTCTCAGAGGACGAGCAGGCAGTTGGGCAAGTCCAGGGGAAGGGATGTGTCGGTCTAGGGCTCTGAGGGGTCCCCTCCTTGCCTCGCCCCAGCCCTGGCACAGCCGAGAAGTTCCAGGAGCTCTGGGTCTCAGCACAGGTTTTACTTCGCAGCGCTCTGCAAAGGGAGTGTAATCAGCCCATCGAGGACGGGGAGGACTGCAGGGTGGGACGAGAACTGGCCTAACACGAAAGGCTAGAGGAGTCCGGCAGGGGCAGGGGCAGGGGCAGGGCAGGGCCGCAGGTGCCCAGGGCTCCCTGTCTGCACAGTCTGCACAGTCGCACGCTCGTCACGTTACTCCCTGGGCGGGCTGCTAAGTGGCAGCAGAGATGTAAGCTGGAGGCTGTGGCGCTGGTCTTGGCAGAGTCACAGCGGTTCCTCACAGCCGACTCTTTCAAATTCCTGAGGAATGTTCATAAGAATCCGAGGAGCCCCTGTGATAAGCCCTTTCGTTCCCTCGGCGTGTTCCAGCGGCGCCAGTCCCTGAAGTATCATTTCACTGTTAGGATGGGCAAAACAAAAGCAGATCAGGCTGGTTCTGAAACAGCAGCTGCACAAAAGGTACAGAAACAGAGGTCTGGCACTGAACTCCGGCAATGGTGTTGGCACGCTGCCCTCCCCCCTCACCCCAGGACCGGAGCCTGGGTTGGCTGACTCCACTCATCTGTGTCCCCCAGAGCGCACATGGCTTTGCGCCAGGAGTGCGCCAGTCATCGGCGGCTTCACCCCTGCTGCGGTGAGGTCGTGTGGTCAGCTGGTTGCTCCTTTTCCCCTGAGAGCTGCTGCTGAGACCTGGTGTTTATGAAACTGCAACCACATCAAACCATGGGGTCAGAGTCCCCCGTGACTGTCTCCAAGCTGGGGTCACTGGCAACTCCCTCTGGTGGGGCCATCGCAGACCCGTGTCTTCTAGAATTCAGTGGTGAGCAGTCCCTACTCACAGCCTACGAGCAACTCCCAGGGACACACCCGAGAGCTGGACCCGGGTCGGGCTGGGTGAAGACACAGGAAAGTCCGTGTGTGAGCAGGTCACAGGTAATGTGACTCTAACTCTAGACATCTCCCTTTCCTCCTGCGCAGTAAAAGCTGCACCATTGGGATGGTTCTCCGGCTGTGGAGCGACACGAAAATCCACCTTGATGGCGACGGGTAAGCAGTTCTCCTTAAAGGGTTCTTTTAGCCCAGCCAGCGTGGCTCAGTGGTTGAGCATCAACCAACCTATGAACCAGGAGGTCACGGTTCAATCTCCAGTAAGGGCACATGCCCAGGTTGTGGGCTCTATCTCCAATGTGGGACGTGCAGAAGGCAGCCAATCAATGATTCTCATCATTGATGTTTCTATCTCTCTCTCTTCTTCTCCCTTCCTCTCTGAAATCAATAAAAATATATTTTTAAAAAATAAAAGGTTCTTTTAATCACGTAAACTCTGAAACACGAGTTGGTTTGGGCATCACTGGGTAATCATTAGCAAAAGAATCATATGTATGACATGTCTATTGCATCAAGAGAAGTGATATTGCCCCCCAATGAGCCACACAAGGAAAGGGACATCCTGATCATTGTGTGGGGAGTTTGGGTTATGTTGTAGCCACAGAAGCACCTTACAGGAGATCAATGCTGTGTGACATTCAACAGCAGCAGTAAGCGGACATTCATTCATTCACCTGTCGTTGGTCAATGAGTACCCACAATGTGCCCTCCCTTTGGGGCTGGTCCCTGAAAGCTCACAGATAAATGTGACAGCAGGAGCTCACCGTTTCGGGGGTGCAGGGACAACCTATGTGGGGAGAGGGAGGCTGCAGAGGAAGAAGCATTTAGTTCATCCTGGGCAGGAAGATGAGAGAAAGGGCCATCAGGCTCTTCATACGTTTGCCCCCAGGGGAACACATGGGTTCTGCGAGGAGGGGTGGAAGGAGGCAGGATGGACATTGTCCCCGCTAGGATTCCGGCAGTAAAAGTCATGCCGCCTCAGATGGGACAGGGAGAAATAAACATTCGATTTCTTGAAGACATAGGACTATGGTAATATTTTCCTTTTTTAAATTGTGTCTTCCATTAATATATTTTCTGTGCAATTCCCAAAAACAATGTTGATGGGACACAGCAGGTGGGTTGGGCCATTGCCAAGCATAAACGAGGTGGGGTCGAATGCTGTCGCCTCGCACCCTGTGCTGGGGTTTTCATTTTGGTAGACCTCACGTTGCGGGGTTGAGAACGAGTCTCCCGGGATGGAGAGCCATCTTGGCTCTTGGCTGAATACTACTCCATGATATGGCTATACCATGATGCAGCCGGCCGGTGGTCCCTCATCAGACAACATGAGGCACGCCGGTCCTGAGAGTGTCCCCGGAGGGCCTGCCCCGCCGCCTCGCAGGGATGTGGTCGGAGGGGCTGGTTTCTCACCGCGCTCTCTTTCTGTTTTTCACTCTTAGTGGCTTCAGCGTCAGCACCGCAGGAAGGATGCACGTCTTCAAGCCCGTATCTGTCCAGGCCATGTGGTGAGTGTGGTTTTAGGGACTTTCAGCTCCTTGGAAATAGTGTCCCAGCTGACAGCAGGACTAGAAAAACCCCTGCTAGGGGTTTTAGGTACATTTGTTTTGTGTGTATGACAAGCTCTACATGACAGAATTGACCACTTTCACCATTTCTACTAGTAAGTGTGTGATTCAGCGGCATTAAGTATGTTCACAATGTCGTGCAGCCATCACCACCATCCATCCCCAGAACTTCTCCACCATCCCAAACAGAAACTCTGTACCCATTAGCCACGAACACCCCATCCCCCTTCTTCCAGCCCCCAGTCACCTCTATTCTCTGTCTCTGGGAATTTGCCTGTTCGGGTCCTCATGTAAGTGGAATCCTTTGTTCCTGCCTCTGGCATCTTGCACTTAGCATCATGCTTGCTGGGTGCATCCATGCTGTAGCATGTGTCAGAATTTCCTTGTCATGGCTGAATACTACTCTATGACATGGCTATACCACGTTTTGTTTATTCATTGATGGACTTTGGAGTTGTTGCCACCGTTTGGCTATTGTGAGTAGAGCTGCTGTGAATATTGGTGAGCAAAAAGCATCTGTTTGTGGTTCCTGCTTTCATTTCTTTTGGGTATATACCTAGAAATTACCATGTGACTTTCTAGATCACATGATGATTTTCTGGTTAATTTTTTGAGGAGCCACCAAACTGTTTTCCACAGCAGCGGCACCATTTTACAGTCCCACCAGCAGTGCACGTGGATTTCACTTCCTCCACATCCTAGTTAATGTAACACTTGTTATTGTCTGGTGGGGTTGTGTGTTTTTTTTCATACTAATGGTTGTGAAGTGGTACCTCATTATGATTTGGTTGCATTTCCCTAATTAATTAATGTTGAGCATCATTTGATGTGCTTATTGGCCATTTGTATATCTTCTTTGGAAAAATGTCTAGTTTGGCCTTTGGCGACTTTTTAATTTGGTCGATTTCTGTTGCGGAAGGTGTGTTGTTTTTGCATATGTATGTACAGTCCCTCCTGACAGATGTCATTCCAGCATGAATTCACCTGCTCATTGTACCTAGCACACAGTAGGCATTCAGTTTGCACCATGAAGGGGAGGGCACTCTGCTAGGCACTGAACATCTTGGGAGGCATGAAATGGACATAATTCCTCTCCGCGTGGAGTTTAAAGTCTGTGGAGGGAGGTGGCCCTCCTGGAAAAGGCTCAGGAGCAAGCTGGTGGCGCCTGAGAGAAAACGTCTGCCCAGTCTTCCTTCCAGGACAGCGAGAGTTTTGCAGGAAGTCTGCCATGGGCTTCGCTCTTACTAGTCTCTCTCCTGCTGCTCACTCTGCAGTCAGTTCAGGGTCATCTGGGGGAAGTCATGAAACCATCCTTCTCTGTGTCCCTGGGTGATTATTTTTTTATCTCTTTTTCTACAGTGAGTAAAAAATAGGCCCACGTGCTTTTCCAAAACTTCAGAACCAGAACTAAATTTCGTAACTACCCAGCCCACATTTGTTCCCTCAACCAGCCTACAGCCGTGTGCCGTTGGGAAAGGGCCGTGGACCGCCATGGCCTTTACCCCATGTCGAGCGTTCTCTGTTGGCTCTCCCTCCACCCAGGGCTGCGCTCTCCCACCCTCCCCCACACCCAGCGCACCCCATTCGCTGAGAAACGTCCCACTGTCCCTTTGTTAAAAGAAGTAAAACAAGAATGACTGAGTTGACCATTGTAACATACATTTTTAATATTGTTCCTTCTGTCCCACCGCCTTCCCAAACCTCTTCTTCAGTTGGATTCTGCATTAAAATGACTTTCTAGAACTCATTTCCTTAGGAGATCTAAGCTGTTAAGACATTGATGGGAGGGGGGTGGAAGTTGTTAGAAAGCAGTAAAAGGTCTCTGCCGCATGGTAATGAGCTCCCTTCCAACAGCGAGGCTAATTGTAGCTCCTACGTTTGAGATGCCCACGGCCTCGGAAGTAACCTCAGTCCTTGGGAGTTGGTCAGTGGACGGTAAACCGGAGTGTGAACCAGCGGGTGAGGCGGGGGAGAAAGAGGAAGTTTTGCTTCCTTGTTGGGAAAGGTGAAGGATGTTCTATCTGCTCTCTGGTCAGTGCGTGTGTCACGGAGACTAGCCATGTTGCGGGGCAGGCTGGGAGCCCCAGTAGCCAGTCCTGTATGACCTGCCCTTCCCCGCCCCGTTTAAAACCCTTTGCTGAGGGGAACACCCAGCACAGCACGCCTGTGCCTCCCAGGCCTGACCCTCTCCCCTCCTCACCCCAGGTCCGCCCTGCAGGTCCTCCACAAGGCCTGCGAAGTGGCACGGAGGCACAACTACTTCCCCGGGGGCGTGGCTCTCCTCTGGGCCACCTACTACGAGAGCTGCATCGGGTCCGAGCAGAGCTGCATCAACGAGTGGAACGCCATGCAGGACCTGGAGTCCACGCGGCCCGACTCCCCCGCCCTGTTTGTCGACAAGTGAGTGGGGTGCCTCCTCACCCCCACCCACCCCACCTTGTGCCTGACTGTGTCCCCACGATGTCACGCCTGCTCTGGTCGCACCACCTCTCCCAGAGCCAGCCTCTCACGCAGAGGTCCCTAACTGGTGGCCTATGGGTGGTCTGTGGGAGGTCTGCGACCACACCTCACTTTCACAATTACAGACAAACGTGGGTGTGACTGCATCTCTGCGTCCCAGCCCCCGTGTGCCCTGTTGCCCTGCGGCACTGCAGGCTCCTGTGGGAGGGAGCTCTGGGCACAGCGCAGACTCTGTCCCTCTCCCCCGCCTGCTGGGGACACACACCAGGACGTCACCTCTGTGGACCCAAGCCACGTTCTGGTTATCCCAGGGGCGCCGGGGTCTCTGTGAACTCCGACCTCAGGCTTCCCGTATAAAGTTCTGCACTTTCCTCCTTTCCCTCCAGGCCAACGGAAGGGGCGAGGACCGAGCGCCTCATCAAAGCCAAGCTCCGCAGCATCATGATGAGCCAGGACCTGGAGAACGTGACCTCCAAAGAAGTAAGAGCTCTCCCCTTCTTAGCGGGCCAGAGGCCGCGGGGCCTCCTTTGTCCTGTTGCCCAGGCCCGGCCTCCTTTTCCAGGTGGCGCACCGGCTCTCGGGGGCTTTTTCCTGCAGGACTTGGCAAAAAGAGCACAGCCCCGCCACGTGCCCGCTGTGAGGCTTGGGCAAGTTTCCTGGGCTCTCTCAGCCTGTAAGGCCTTAGTGAGACTTCACGAGACCCCTACATGGCACCAGGAAGCAGTTCCTGTGAGCACCCTCTCTGCCCCACGTCGCCTCCCCAGCAGGTCGCTAACCCTGGACTGATTTCCTTCTGCCTTTTGCTGTTTCTCTGGTCACATTCCCCTCCGCCCCCCCCAGTTGCTTTCGGTTCAAGGAATGCGATGGATTTTAATAACAGCGTAACCAAGGTAGATCTAAGAGGTTGAAATGGCTATTTCTAAATATACAATCTTTTTCTTTATTAATAATATACAACATCATATTGTGATACCTTCCAAAGCAAGATGAAACTGACTTGGGATTTTCACGGCGATGTGTTTGATATTTAATTGTGCAGACATAAGTGCTTTCCACTCGGAAAAGTTCCCCTGGGAATCAGATTCCTCGTGTGAAACCGTCATATTTACTTTGAGGCAGAGTAGCCTGCATTCCCACCACCCACGCCTGTGCGCCACTCGGCACAAAAAATGCAAAAAACCACATTTTTTGGAAAACAGCCTCAGTTTGCATTGTGAATGTACTTCTTTGGGGGTGACAACTGTCTCCTTTAATAAATCGCTTTTCTTAACGTTTCCCACTCCACAGATCCGTAATGAATTGGAGAAACAGATGAACTGTAACTTGAAAGAATTCAAGGAATTCATAGACAACGAGATGCTACTTATCCTGGGACAGATGGACAAGCCCTCCCTCATCTTCGATCACCTTTATCTCGTAAGAGGCTCAGCCCACATCGGGGTCTGGCTGGGGGAACATAAATCAGACCTTGGTTGTTTAGAGCAGGTCAGAGAGGGGGAAACCCGAGTTACTGGAGCTTCGATCCTGACTTTTACGGGAACCCCCCTCTCCCCTCTGGCTGCAGCCTCGTGGTTTGCTCTCCAGCCGGATGCTTGCGATGTTGCCACAGCTGGGCTGTGGGGGGTTGTTTGATCGTTAACTGGCAACCGTTTTCAGACTCTTGCCATCCCCTCTTCGGGGACTAGCACAGGCCTCATCCAGATACCTCCAAATGGGCTGCAGGCTACACTGCCTCAAACCCCAGAATTATGCCTGGGAGTCCCGAGACGTGAGAAACAGCACGGAAGGCAGACTGGACAGACACCTGGAGCACAGCTTCCCCTCTGCGTGGCCAGGCAGCCGTGGCTGTCCGCAGAGTCCAGTGATGCAGCCTCCATCGCTCACTCAGATGTTCTTAAAGCTGTAAATCTCCATAGAAGGCAACTGGCAAGTTTTCAAAGTCAGAGACTGTAGACGAGGGCACGTTACTAAAATTAGAGGCAGCACAGCATAGTAATGAAAGTCCGCCCCCTCCGGGCCCAGTTCCCACTCCCCGGCCTGACGGTCCTCCACACGCATGTGTCGTGAGCGATAGCTAATGGGTTAAATATACGTATTTAATGTATTTACAGGTGTCTACATACATATTTCATGTTAAGATGCATATAAGCGTGTGGGTTTGAAGCCCGTATCTAGATGAAAGCTATGTGGCAGCGCTGGCCTCTGATCTCCTGAGAAGTTGATGGTTCTCCCTGGTGGAGACAGCACAAGGCACCGCCAGCCCGTCTGCCCACTAGGTGGCGATCACGGCAAGAGGACGCTCACAGGCTTAGGGAAGCGCTGGTTCTTTTCCGGTGCGGTTGGTGCTTTATGTCACTTTTTCCATGAGAGATACCAAAGGAATTTCTGTGTTGGAGCCTCTCCCTCCAACATGAAAATCCAACTGGCACCCAGGCGTGGCCAGTCCCCGCAGGTCCCTGAAGGCCCTGCCTCTGAGGGGTCTCCATCCGGGAAAGGCAGTTCATAGGGAGACTACGCAGGGTTGTTGCTCTATGTTGTTGGCATTTCCGAAGAGCAAAGTGGTGGTTTTTTTCTTTGTGTTTTTTTTCCTCCATGTTTTTTTGCATGCTCAGAAATGGAGGGTTTGTTTGGGGTTTGTTTTTAATACCATTTTTTAAGTATTAAAATGTTATAGAAAGCTGGGAATATAAGTAAGTCTGAAGAAGAAAATTAAAGGCATTCCTAATTTCACAATCTAGAGGTAGTCACAGTCAGCGTTTTGGTATATTTATTTTTCTACCTCCTGGGTTTTCTTAATGCATGTGTAACTTTTTAAAAAAGGAAAAGAAAAGGGAAGAACCGTGCTGTTTATGTTTACATAGATTTGTGTCCTTTAAATGTTTGTTGTCATTATGCGGTGTTTCCCTGTGTTGTGAAATACCCTCCAAAAGTATGAGTTGTCTTCGTGGCTCCATCCTGCGGATCCATCATCATTTGTCTTACTAATTTCTCCCTGTTGGACCTTTGGGTTGTTTACTCTATTTTGTTATTGTGAATAACCTTAAATATCTTTGTACATAGATCTCTGTGCAAATGCTGGGTATTTCATTGGGGTAAGGTTTTGTAAGTGGAATTTCCGGGTCAGAATATTACTATTACCAAGAAACCTCCCGGAGAAGGTAGGCTGATTTCTGCTGTAATTAGAGGTCTGTGAAAGTGCCCCCTCCTGAGTGGGAGGTCGGAGGTCACTGCCTCCCATGAGACCCCGCTGGAGTCTCAGGAAAGGAAGTGGTGAGAGCGGGACAGGTTTTCCTGAGCTTGCCCTTCCCCTGTTGTGCTGTGGATGCCTCGGGAACCTGCCTTCATACCTCTGTTCTCTGAGGCCAGGGGCCCGTGTACTCACCATCACCATGAGGACTAGCATACCGTAAGCAGTCTGAGGCTGACATGTGACACTCACGGGGGTTTGTGTGATCTGTCCCCAGGGCTCTGAATGGAATGCATCCAATCTGGAGGAGCTGCAGGGCTCAGGGTGAGTCTGCTCCCCTTGTCTTCCCCTGTCCCTCTAAGCAGCCTAGAAACCTGGGCTCTGCCCCCGAGGTCAGGTCCAGCCCCATGCTACCTGCCTGTGCCTGTAATTGCCTGCACCCCAGCAGCCAGGCTGATCTGCATAGCCACACAGGTGGGCTTCAGAATGCCACCTCCTGAATAATTCATGGGTTTAGATTTTCCTGGGGTTTGTGTGATGGTGTGTGTGTCCCAGAGAATGGTCCTAAATCACAATCCAGTGGGATAGACAGCCTGGATGCTGTGCTGGTAGGGCCACGAGCCCCCTCCCACCGGCCCACTGCCCTGCAGAGCTGCTGAGAGTCCCGGTGTGGACATACCTAGCTGTTGGCCAGTCAGTACCTCTGACCCCTGGACCACTGCTTGTTCTATCTGAGCTTCTACCTTTGGGCCTGGAGGGAACCTTGAGCTAAATACTCAGCATTGGACAGAAACACATGCCTGCCTTGGTCTGAGAAATGCCCAGCAGCAGGAATAAAACATCTTTAAATCTAGACCTCCAAGAACAGATGTCTGGACATTAAAAAAAACAACAACAACACAGCCACAAAATCACTGTCCTGTGGGTCTGACATGATGACATCCTTGAATTACTGCATTTAAAAATCAAGACTAAACAAATCTTAAAATATATCTTTAGAACTGCCGGTTAAGATGTGTTCTCTCAACAGAAAGTATTCTTAAAATGTAGGGTGATACTGTCTATGCTTTCTGTTTTGCTTGGAAGAAGTAAATTATTTTAAAGGTATTTTTTAAAAGCATTTGTTAAGTATTCACTTATAAAATCTACTTGAGGTATTTTCAACCTCCTGAAATTACTTTGGCCTTCCAGGAATATAAGTATTAAGTTTAGGGACCTACAAGACCTGGTCGGCAGACCCTTCCAGCTATTTATTTATTTATGGCCTGCCTTGTTTTAAAAAGGATGTAAAGTAGTTCCCAAGGACATAAGTAATGGACAAATATATTCTGCTTTTTAACTATTTAAAAGTGGAGACTTTGTTTTTTCTTAAAGTCTCTGTATGCTTGTAATAGTTATGAATTTTGAGACTTTGAGTTTACTAGGTGTACCGTTTAATAATGCGGATTTTTTATCAATAGATGGAGTTACACATATGTTGATATATATGCTATTTGATATGCGTGCTATTTCGTTATATTGATAACAAGCTTCAAAACTTCATATGTCAAGTTTGCTGAAGGTGTTAACATCATAGATATTTTTATGCTTAAAAATGTCAAATTTCGTGCCCAAAAAAGACCATTTGCGGGAACTTTTAATTCATTACTTTATTTTGAAGAAAAGCGCTGCTGAAAGTTATCGTATACTTAAGGAGGCTTATGGTGAACATGCTGCATCTCAAGATACTTGTGAATGCTGGTTTAAATGCTTTAAAAGTGATGATTTCTATGTGAAAGACAAAGAACGTCCAGGTCAACCAAAAAAGTTTGAAGATCAACAATTACAAGCATTATTGGATGAAGATGTGTGTCAAGCTCAAAAACAACTTGCAGAAAGATTAAACGTTGCTCAGCAAACCATTTCCGATCGTTTACAAGCAATGGGAAAGATTTTAAAGGAAGGAAAATGGGTGCCACATCAACTGAACGAAAGACAAATGGAAAACCGAAAAGTCATCAGTAAAGTGTTGCTTCAATGGCATGAAAGAAAGTCTTTTTTGCATCGAATTGTGACTGGCGATGAAAAGTGGATTTATTTTGAGAATCCCAAATGCACAAAATCATGGGTTGATTGAGGTCAACCATCAACATCGACTGCAAGGCCAAATCGCTTCAGAAAGAAGACACTGCTCTGCGTTTGGGGGGATCAGGAAGGTGTGGTGTATTATGAGCTTCTAAAACCAGGTGAAACGGTTAATACTGATCGCTACCGACAACAAATAATCAATTTGAACCACGCTTTGATCGTAAAATGGCCAGAATGGGCCAGAAGACACAGCAAAGTAATTTTGCTTCATGACGCACCATCACACACTTCAAAACCAGTTAAAGACACGTTAAAAGATCTTGCCTGCGATGTATTAACCCACCTGCCGTATTCACCAGACCATGCTCCTTCAGATGACCACTTGTTCTGATCAATGGCACACACACTTTCTGAACAGCACTTCAAAATGTACAAAGAAGTGGAAAATTGGGTCTCTGAATGGTCTGCCTCAAAATAAGAAAAGTTATATTGGGGCAGTATCCACAAGTTACCTGAAAGATGGGGGAAATGTGTAGCTAGCGATGAATATTACTTTGAATAAAGCACTTTTGATGTTTCTCTTGAAATTATCGTGTTTTCTTTTATTACAAAATCCACATTTTTAACCGTTATCCGCATTTTTAACCAGTTAATAGCTAATCCACATACCAGTTAAAAATTCGGATTAGCGCCCTGACAGGTTTGGCTCAGTGTATAGAGCATCGGCCTTTGGACTGAAGGGTCCCAGGTTCAATTTCAGTCAAGGGCATGTACCTTGGTTGCGGGCACATCCCCAGTAGGGGGTGTGCAGGAGGCAGCTGATCGATGTTTCTAACTCTCTATCCCTCTCCCTTCCTCTCTGTGAAAAAGCAATAAAATACATTTTTTAAAAATGCGGATTAGCTATTAACCAGTTAAAAATGCGGATTTTGTAATGAAAGAAAACACAATAATTTCAAGAGAAACATCAAAAGTGCTTTATTCAAAGTAATCCATCACTAGCTACACATTTCCCCCATCTGTCAGGTAATTTTTGGAGACCGTCCCAATAGAACTTTTCTTGTTTTGAGGCAGACCATTCAGAGACCCAATTTTCCATTTCTTCGTACGTTTTGAAGTGCTGCTCAGAAAGTGCGTGTGCCCTCGATCGGAACAACTGGTCATCTGAAGGAGCGATACAACAAAATAACATACATATCAAATCACATATATATCAACATATGTGTAACTCCATCTATTGAAAAAATCCACATTATTAACCGGAACATCTAGTAAAAATGCATTTAAGTAATATATATCTACTTTCCAGAGTTAACATTGCTTAGCAATGCTTTGAACTGTTTCCTTTTTTAAGTTTTTTATAAAGAAGTTTGTTTTTTATTATAAATATAATACATTCTCATCAGAGAGAGGGCATTTAGAAAATACCAAAGAAATTACTATTAAGAAAGAAACAGAAGTCCTACCATAAAAACATATGCCCTTTAATAACGCATATTTGATTTTCTTTCTCTGTTCAACTTATTGTTACTTTGTTTTTCGTAGCTCCTCTTTCTGGTTCTCCAAATGTGTTCTTTTTTTTCTTTTTTTGTCATTGCAGTGTTGACTACATCTTAAATGTCACTAGAGAAATAGATAATTTTTTCCCTGGCTTATTTGCATATCATAACATCCGAGTCTATGATGAAGAGACAACAGACCTTCTTGCCCACTGGAACGAGGCGTACCACTTTATAAACAAAGCCAAGTAAGTGGGCGGAGAAGCCAAAGAAACCGGTCTGAGGGAGAAACTGGCAGGTGCTGGGTGGGCAGAAATTAATGACAGCCCTGGACACAGAAACCTCCTGGCAGGGAGCCTGGGTGTCTGCTGGCCCTCTGATTTCAGACCACAGGACCCCTCAGAGTTGTTGATCTCCAGGTGGGGGCCTGAATGAGCTGGTTCTCTCCCACCTATCATTGGCTGTGACATTTGACCCGTTTCATCCTCAGCACTGGTTCCAGTTAAGAATCCAGTACCACATGGACACTCTTGGGAGGCTCTGCCCCGGGGGAGTCGCTGAGCCAAAGGAGAGAGACGGGAGGGCCACTTGAATGTGGACTTAGAGCACCTTTGGGACTGCTCCCTCAGAGAAGTCTACTCAGGCGATGCCCTGAGCTATGGCTGCCTTCCCCCCTGAGCTGGCGGGATTGTCCTGTCCCAGCAGAATGGGACAGACCGTGAGCCCGTCATGGTTTCACACAACACTGGTCCTCACTGTATTCTCCTGCAGAACAGCTCTGCCTTACGCAGTCAGAGCAGAAAGAGAGGACCCCTTGGAACCCCATCTTGCTCTGCACCCCTCCAGGTCAAAGCTATATAACCTGCTCTTCCCCCGTGTCCTCATAGTTTGCATTCCTGGGCCAGACTGCAGACCAGCAGTCCAAAAAAAAAAAAGGCACTGAGATTTGGTGATAATTTTAAGCCTGAGGTAGGAGAAATGAGCCTGCTCCACTGACAGGCTGGCTCCTCCTAACGTAAACAGGCAGGCAGGTGGGCTTGCCTCCCGTGCAGGCAGAGCTCCAGCCCGGTGCTCCCTCCCATTCCCCAGCAAGCGATACCGGGGAAACACTGTGTCTGGCCTTGTCCTCTCTGTTCAGTCAGCCGCGCCCGGGCCAGCACTGCCTCCTCACAACCTAGGGCCCCATCCTACCCTGGCTTTTCTCTGTCTCGGCCAAGTCCGTGGTGCTGCTAGCCTCGCCCTGTCTTCTTGACCTCCTGTCTCCCGAGGGCCTTGCGGCTTCCGGTTCTCTGACCCCATTCTTCTGTAGTAACCCATTTCCCATCTCCATCTGCTCTAGCTGCTGTGTATCTAGAACTCTCTCTTACAGATCTCTCTTTCGCTGCCCACTTGCTTCCCACAAAAGGGTTCTTGGTCTCCGAGCCTATCCCTGCGATGTGGGAAGATACCCACCTTGTCCCTGAAGTCCGCCCAGATTTTGAGCTCTCCCTGCAAAACTTGCTGGGCAAGGAGAGGTTTATCTTGATTTCCCATTGTGTGCTAATTGATTTCGCAGGGAAGCGATTTCCTTTAGAGGGTGTGTGGACATGTGCTGCATAAACATCGGGACTGGGAGCATTTGGGCAATGACATAACACCAGGGTTGAAAACTGTCCGTTGTGTAAAACCAGAGAGAAAGAAGTCCAGCTTTTTTAAAACTCTCTCCCCCGCCAGGAGGAACCACTCCAAATGCCTGGTACATTGCAAAATGGGTGTCAGCCGCTCCGCTTCCACGGTCATAGCTTATGCGATGAAGGAATTCGGCTGGCCCCTGGAAAAAGCGTACAACTACGTGAAGCAGAAGCGCAGCATCACGCGCCCCAACGCCGGCTTTATGAGGCAGCTGTCTGAGTATGAAGGCATCTTGGACGCGAGGTGGGTGACTGTCTGCGAGGATTGGCAGGACTGAGCTGGAGGAGCCGCCGTCCGCAGCGAGCAGTGGCTTCCGCAGCCAAAACCCTGACGCAGGGGTGGGGGGGAACCGGTTTGAGAAAAACAACTATTGTTTGGCGTTTGATGAGTGGTTTCCAGGAGGGATCTGTTCTGATTTTGTTGGCACGCACGGCTGTTTTGCTGCGGGAGGGAACAGTGCCTAACTCCTATTCGAAGGCACGGCTTTGTGTGCGGCACGGGCATGTGGGTGCCCGGTTTCCTGAGCATCTGCTTTGGGCCCAGCGCTGTGCCAGGCTTCGTCGCAGGGCAGTGCCAAGGACTGCGGGGCAGACGGGGTCCCCCCACTCATGAGCAGGGCAGCTCAGGGCAGGCTCGTCAGTCCCCCCAGCCTCTCTTTCTGAGTAAAGAATCAGCAGCCACCTGGTAGGGTCGTTGTGAGATGCACATGGGTACTGCCCAGGTTCACCTTGTAGAGGCTCTGCTAGACCTGGCTACAGTAGATATGATGTTGTTTTTCTACATTTCTAACCCCACCTGGGAAGGGCTGCAGGTACAGGTTACCCCCACTTACGGGAGAATAAGGGACTGACTGACGCTGGAGATTAGCTTGCCCCGCACCTCACAGCCAGGGACAGCAGAAGGGGGCACCTGCCCAGGTGTGTTGACCTCCAAGGCAGGGAGGCCCTGAGGTCCTCCCGCCCCCAGTGGGAGGGGTCCTCCAGCCACCCCGGAGGATCCCTGCTGTACCCCGGAACTCTGTCTCTGTCCCCCTCCCCCGTTTCTGTTCCGTCTGTAGGAGGCCTCCCCGGTTATTTCCGATTGGTGCTGGGAGGGAGCCGCAGGCTAAGTCTTGGCCTCTGGCTGCTTTGGGGAAGCAGGCTTGGACAGGGTCCAGAGGACAACTCCGGACATCTCCACTGTCAAGCAGAGAGTGGCTGGACAGATCCCCAGGCAGGGCTGAGGCCGAGGCAGAGAAGTGTGCATCCCTGAGCCCTTCAGCCACTCACTACACCGGTGCCCTTTTAGCCCATCCAGGGGGTTCCAGGCTGGGTTCATAGCTACGTGGTATTGACCTTGAATCGCAGCCCCACCTGAGGGCCCCTGGCCTCGCCCAGAGCATGCCCAGGGAGCAAACAGTCATGAGTGATCGTGCCACTCTCTTGCATTGACCGACAATAGCAGATCCTTAATTTACGTTTAATTCTCTCATCTCAACCCTTACAACCCCATGATGTCTGTATTGCTCTGAGGCTCATGGAGGTGACTTCTTTACCTTACTTCACTGTAAGCCTTTCTCTTTTTATCTTTATGTTTTAAAAATGCATCATAAAAATAACACCATAGTATTAGAAGACAGATTTTTAAAACTGACCTGTAATCTCTCTGACCTAAACTAACGAAGCAGAATTTTTGGACTGGGCAGGATGTCCCGGATTCTTTGTCTGCCAGAGTCGAAGAATGAATCCACAGACAGAAGATGGTATAGCAAAGGTGGAGTTTTATTGAGAAACAAGTACAGACTCCCCGTGGGGAAGGGGAAAGGGTCCCACTGAGTTCCTTTTCCCTACAGCTTATAAAGGCTGCAATTTCCTGGTGCCTTGATATCCCCTCTGATTGGTCACTATTCCCTTGACTGGTTACTATAGTAACTCCTGAGCTCAAGGTCGAACCTCACATGGGACATGTGAGGTTCTCCCCCCTCCTTCCTTATTGTTTTCCTATTCCCTTCGGGCTTTCTTCTTCTCCTTCTGGATGAAGGGCTTCCTTCCTTTATTCTGTAAATATAGACCTTTTCCTGTTCCCAGTTCCCTCATTCTATGGAAATGGACCTGTTGCAGCTTTTCAGCTTCCCTGTTCTGTGGAAATGGACCTTCTGCTCTGTAGCCCTGAGCTGCTTCCATGGTCCTCTTAATTTCTAAAATTTCCTAAAACCTGTCTTTTTCACCCCAAAAAATTCCTATTGCAGTAATATTTATAGTTTCCTGGAACCTTCCCAACTTCATTCACGTGCATTACGTACTTACATTGCTATATTAGTATTACTGTGTGTGTATATAAATATTTCTACTGACAGATGGAGAAACCGAGAGGTGGGACCTTAAGTGGCGTGACCCGATGAGATGGGACACTAGGCTCCTGATAGCGTTTCAGGCGGAGGTGCCCTTCCCCTGTCTGCCACGTTGTCGTCACGTGACAGAAAGCCCTTTAAGGTGTCTTGTGAGGGCCACGATGGTTTTTGGGTCCTAGTGCTGTTTCTCTCATCCTTTTATTTCTTGGGGACAGTAGAACAGAGAGAGGCCTTACACCAGCCTTGCTGGCTCCCCCTACCCCGCTTCCCAGGAGCGGCTGGGCCCTGGTCTCTGATGACCTTCCTCTGCCCTTCCTCCCCCAGCAAACAAAGGCACAACAAGCTCTGGCGCCAGCAGACCGAGAGCCGCCTCCAGCAGCCTGGGGATGACCTCGCGGGGTCCGGGGACTTCTTGCCGGAGACCGTGGGTGACACCCGGGAAGCCCGGCTGTCCTGCTTGGACGATGCTGCCCAGCCTGGGTTCCCAGGAGGAGGAGGAGGACCCTCTCTCTCCTGCTGTTTCCGGCGGCTCTCAGACCCCCTCCTGCGTTCCCCCAGCGACGAAACCGGCGGTGTGGTCCAGCTGGAGGATCTGGAGAAGGATGCTCTGTTGGATGATGCAGCTCAGCCTCCAGCAGCGCCCAAGCCAGCCCGACCTCCCCAGGAAGGCCCCGGGCCCTGTGAGAAGGAGGTGAAGAAGAAAGCAGAGTTTGGAAGCCCGAAAGCCCAGAGTGGCCCCTTGCCACCGGTGGAGGAGATGGAAAGGGAGGAGGCTCCCGGAGGAGGGAGGTGGGGGAGGTCCCCAGCCCAGCTGGATAAGAACCTGCTCAACCGGGAAAACCTAAATAATAACAATAGCAAGAGGAGCTGTCCGGACGACTTTGAGGTAGGTGTGGGGCAGCAGTCCGGCCACATCACTTCTGTTCTGCCCCCAGAGCAGCCCCCTCCCAGCCTCCTCCTAGCCTCCTCTGCTACTGCCAGCTCGGCAGTTCTTAGCCCCAGGGACCCCTGGGTTTGTTTCAGAGCGAGCGGTCCCTATTCCTGCTGTGAGAGCGCCATCCCTCCGGGGCCCCCCAGCCTGCCCCGCGCCTCCTGGTATGTCGTGGTCTTTGGCTGTATCGCACTCTCACGACGTTCTTGTCCCCTTCCAGCATGATGCTCTCTTTGGGATCCTCAACAAAGTGAAGCCTTCCTACAACTCCTGTGCCGACTGCATGTACCCTACAGCCAGCGGGGCTCCCGAGGCCTTCGGGGAGCAGCGCGAGGCCCCTGGGGCCCCCGCCATCTGCACCCAGCCAACCTTCCTGCCCCACCTCACGTCCTCCCCGGTGGCCCACACAGCCAGCCGGTCCCGAGCCCTGGAGAAGCTGGCCTCCGGCCCCCCCGAAACTCCCCCACTCCTGCCACCAGCAGGCCCAAGGCGGCCGGACCCCGGGGGTCCCTGGGCCCAGGGCTGCCCTGGAGCCGCCGGCCAGCCCTTTGGAACCTTCCAGAGAGACCCCAAAAGTCCTGCCAAAGTCCCTCCTTTTGAAGAATGCTCACTGTGATAAGAACCCTCCCGGCATGGAAGTGGCGAAGGAGGAATCGCCACCCAAGAAAGACGTGAAGCCGGCCAAGGACCTGCGGCTACTGTTCAGTAAGGAAGCCGAGAAGCCGAGCGCACACAGCTACCTGATGCAGCACCAGGAGTCCATCATCCAGCTGCAGAAGGCGGGCTTGGTCCGCAAGCACACCAAAGAGCTCGAGAGGCTGAAGGGCGCGCCCGCAGACCCGGCGGCCCCCCTCAGGGACGGCCCCGCCAGCAGGCTGGAGGCCAGCATCCCCGAGGAGAGCCAGGACCTGGCTCCTGACCTGCCGCCGCCGGGGGCGAGTGACGAGAAGCCAGAAGCCACGCCCGTCCCGCTGGAGGGAGCCTCGCTGAAGAGCCCCTCTCCCTTCCTCTGCCGCCTGGACCACACCAGTCACTTCTCGAAAGACTTCCTGAAGACCATCTGCTACACGCCCACCTCGTCCTCCATGAGCTCCAACCTGACCCGGAGCTCCAGCAGCGACAGCATCCACAGCGTCCGCGGGAAGCCGGGGCTGGTGAAGCAGCGGACGCAGGAGATCGAGACACGGCTCCGGCTGGCGGGCCTCACCATCTCGTCCCCGCTCAAGCGCTCACACTCCCTCGCCAAGCTCGGAAGTCTGGACTTCTCCACAGAAGACCTGACCAGTGAGGCCGGCGTGTCCACCATCGCCGACTCCCAGGACGCCAAGTCGAGCGAGGCCTCCTTCTTGCACGAGCCGCAGGCCGCCCCCTCGAAACCGTCAGGGAAACCCGCGCCAGAAAACTTGAAAAGCTCCTCGTGGCTGAGCAAAAGCTGACCCGCCATCCGCTGATCACATGACCCCTCCCTGAGTCTCACCACGGGTTTCGGTCAGCCCCTCGTGTCTCGCTTTCCCTCAAACAGCGGCGTTTAAGAACTCGCAGCCCGGGAGGAAAGGGGTGTCTGTTGCGTGGCCAGCAGACTCTGAGCCCGAGCCATGCGTTTCCCAGCAGAATCGTGCTGCAGCACACGTCAGAGTACTCCGTTTGCACAGGCACAGGACAGCTGTGGTGGCGGCCTTGTCGCCCGGCGCACGGTCCTTGCTCGTTCAGCCCGCGTGGGAAAAGTCTTGGATGGCAATATCAGTCCTACCTCTGTTCTTGCTGTGCTTTTTACGTCTAAAATACAGTGATGACCAAGGCTCATTCCAGGGAATACTGCTGTGTCAGAAAAGGGGTTCCCAAGAAGGAATTTTGCTGTTGTTGTTTGGGACCCCAAAAGGTGTTAGGATTTCTGACTTGACCACACCGAGCCCTGCAAGGTACAGGGGTTCGAAGGCGTCCGAGGCTGTTGCGGAACCAGCTCTGGGGCGTGGTCCTCTGTGCTGCCGACTCCCTGGTCCTGGCGTGTTGTGAACGCTGAGTGATGTGCCTCTGGCCCGCACCGGGGTCCGGTGGGGGAGGAACGTGTGTGATGTCCTCAGTTGTTCCTTATGGTGGATTTCAAATTGCCCCCCATCTGGGGGAAGAACCCAGGAGCACTGTTGGTCTCCTCTGCTGTTGAGCGCCGTGGCGGGGACGAGGTGTTGACAGTGTCTGGGGGGTCCGGGGTCCTGAGATGCAGACGGTCATGCCAGGGACCCGGCACTCAGGTTCACTCATTGTCACATCTGCTGGTATTTGGGGGGGAAAGAAGACCCAGTAGTGAGAAACGATCAGTTCCTCCCTAAGAGCAGCTTCTGTGAAAGAAACATGACTGTTGCAAAGCTTTTCCATGTTTACAGTTGCCCCTTCCTGGCGGGGACGCTGCTGCCCGCTTCTCTCTGGCGGCTCCCAGTGGGAGGACGGGCGCGGGAGGGCCTGCGGTCCCAGCCGGGCTCTGAGCAGCCCCGTTAGAGTCAGGTGAGCTCAGTGCCTCGATACCGCGGCTCTGAGCTTGAGTGGAGGGGCGCCTGGTGTGTCCGTCAGCAAGACAGGATGTTAACATTTTGAGAAGAGAGAAGGGGCTCGGTTAGAAAGGTTGAATTCAGGGGTCAGCAAACATATGTGGTCCCATGAGCTAAGAATGGTTTTTACCCTTTTCAGGGGTTATAAAAAAAATTAACGAATCGGCAACAAAGACCACGTAGCCTGCAAAGCCTAAGATGTTTATTGTCAGGCCCTGTACATGCAAAGTTCGCTGGCCCCTGGGTTTAGTGGACAGCACAGGCTACCCAGAGCCCTCTTGGAAGAAACGGGGCCTCTTGACGCCTCAGGCCAAATCCTTCTCCCAACCCAGACCTTGCAGCCTACCCCAGGGTACCTCCTGCAGGGCGGGGGGCTGTGTTTGGGCGGGACACTCCTGGCTGGTCGGCCAGGTTAATTCCGTGAAACTAGAAGGCCTTCCAGAACCAGCCAGATTCTGAAAGGGGGTGAATGAGTTGCCATCGGACATTGGTCAGAATGGGACCCCCGACAGCCATCTTTCTAGAAGTACCAGGCAGGGTCTTCGTGGACCAGGCTAGTCCATATTTCAACCAGTGCGAGAGTTTGTTTTTGTTTTGTTTTTTGCAAAAAACCCTCTCTCCAGCAATTTTTTCTCCCCAACCGTATCCTTTTTAGTTTTTAAAAATATGTTATTTTTACTTTATAGGAATTTTTTTTTCCCACCACCATTCACTGAAACCACCTTAAAAGGTGACTATTCACTTTTCCCAAAACCCCTTTTAGGTTTTTCGCCCTCTCTCTCAGCCAACAAAAGCATATTCTCAAAAATAAATAAATAAATAAATAATCAAGATCACCATGTCTTGCCAAATTAAATTTCATGTGGAGGATCAATTTTTGTGTCAAAATAATCCTTTAGGTTTGGTGATGAAAGGCTGTTTTGCTTTTTTAAACCATGTGTATGAGAGCGATACATTTTTGAAAACTTTAATTTTGAAAGCCATAATTTTTCCTCTCCAGTGAAAAGGTGGGAGGAGGATGACAGGTCTGAGTGGGTTTTTGGCTTTTGTCGAAATTATCGATGCATTTTTCAGAAGCACAATTTGTATATTAACATCAAAAACCAGGGCCCCATCGTCAGAACAAAACGAAGAGGCATCCTTGAGGTGGTGGGTAGACTTTTCCCACGGACCCAGGTCAGTTGCGTGTTGACGTCTGGCAAATCGCTACCTGAAATATACTGACGAGAGCATCCTGCCAGGCGGGGGCACCTCGGCCAAGACAGGCCATGCTGTTCTCTGAAAGGAAGGTTTGCCCCCTAAGCTATACCGTACTCTACCCGATGTTCTGTCTGTAATTTCTCTGGTGGGGAAAATTCCTAAGGCGAGTGGCACAAGTCAGAGGCAGGGTGCGTGCCCTGGAAGTCCTGGACATCGGCGACTGTCCCCTTCGGGGAATGCCGTTGTCTGATGAGGAGAGAACAAACGTTTTCTCAGCTGCATTTCATCGTCACCTCACCTTCTCCCCCCCATCACTTTTAGTCACATGGCACGCCAAAGGTTCGAGGGAACTAGATCTTCCTGTTGCACTGGTACAGGGGGGTCACCTTGCCAGGAGTTGTTAGGTGTAAGGGGGAAGCTGATCCTGGAGCTAGGAGATGCCACTTTGACAATGTCGCTTTCCATTTCTTTGTCTTGGAGCAATGTCTGTCATTGCGTGAGCTTCTTCAGAACAAGGTTCTTACTCTTGCCGTTTCCCTGCCTCCTTGGTCTCAGACCCCTGGGCTGGTGACAGCTCTCTGCCAGGTGATGACACCCTGCCCACCTGGTGTGCAGGTCATTCATCAGGCCCTCAGGTGGCTGCATGCTCCAGCCCCCTCCCCCTCCACCCGCCCTCGCAGCTGAAAGCATTCCAGCCCATCCTAAAGCCTCTTCCCTCGTGGGTACGCCCAGAGGATGCCACAGGATGGAGCCAAGTTTGCAACAGAATTCACACTTTCAGGACAGCACTGCACCCCCCGGCCGGCCGTCTTGTCTCCCCCCACAGGCCCGATCCTAGCAGGGGGATGAATCCCCCTGCTCCCCCGGGGCTGTTTCCATTGGGAACAGACGCTTTAGTCAAGATCATGTGAGTCACCTCCCCCAAGGTGTCCGAAGAGGGACTTGCCCTCTGATGCCTGGAAATGCTTGATGCCGGAATACATTTCACCCAACCCTCCTCTGGTGCACCACCTAGCAGGGCGCCCATTTCACCTCTGGCCGTGGAGCCGGGCAGGCGGGGAAGATGGTGACATCTGCATAGCGCGGTGCAGGGCCACCCGCTCTGGTCCCACCCCGCAGGCTCTGGCTGACGCCACGTGCCAAACCAAGGTAGTTGATTGACCCCCTTTTATTGTCTGCTCTGCCATGGAATGCCTGTTGTGTTTGAGTTCACTCTGCATATATATATATATATTTTTGGATATAGATATATATAGAGAGAGAGGTAAATGTAACTTGAATCATGTCATCATATGCATCACTTCTCATTCACACACGCACCGTCCCCACGCCGTGAGGCGGATCCCCTGGAGCGGTCCAGGGTGACGCTGTGTGGTGCCACGCGCTCGGTAGCTCTAGACAGGACTGCCCTGTTCTGGTCCCGGAGGAGGTGCTGCGGCCCTGGCCTCAGCCCTTACCCAGGAGGCTCTCTAGCCAGACCCCCAGTCCCCTGCTGTCCTTCCCGTCGGCTGTGCTGCACGAGAAGGTGGCTGCTTCCTCCCTTCGTGGACACTGTAATTATTGTTTTACAATTGAGTGCCTTAATCATAGTTTACAAATACTGTGTATTTATGGGAAAGGGCTAAGCTCTCACCTTCTGTGATGGGATACTTGGCCTTGTCCGTGGTGGTTGGCGTGAGGGCGGGAGCTTGCCCTGCCCCGTCCCTGTGCTCATCTGCTGTGCAGTCTCGCGCGTGCACCCACAGCTGTCCGAGGAGCATGGCTCGCATCGGCTCTGGGAGTCCCTGTGGGCAAGGCCGGCTCTGGCCCACGCCGCGTCCCGTGATAGTGAGGGGAGACTAGAACTTGGTGTGCTGGCAGCGGGGGGTGCTGACCACAGCCCAGCCCTCACCCGTTCCCCCGTCACACAGCTGTACTCGTCTTTAATAGAGGTTTTTATTACCACCTAGCCACCCTGTCTTCTTCTCTGTTGGTGTCCTGAGCTCTTTGCAACAAAATGCAGGTACAGACACCCCCCCACACACACCCCCAAATCAGGAGCTCCACAAGATGGGCTGCCCTTTGGTTTTCAGAAGCTGCCAGTGGGTTCCAGTGTGTTGTGTAACGATACCCATTTTTTTTATTGTTTTTTTATAGTATATATTTAAAAGGCAGTATCTTTTGTACTGTGAATTTGCAGTAGAAGATGCATAATGCACTTTTTTTTTTTTTACTTCTGTTGGTGTGTACTGTATATAGTCTGTGTGCTTCTTGTGATGAAAATAAACGTTTTCTTTATAAATGCCTGATGACCTGTGAACTCTCGTGCAAAGGAAAAGGCCTGCTCCACCCTTGCCAAGGTAGTCAGATGATGCATCTGCATCACCACAATGGCCGGTCTTTCCTGAGCACCTACTGTGTGCCCGGATCCACGCTAAAATCCTGGACAGTTTAGACCCAGGAAAGACTCAAGGGAGGAAATAGCTCCTCCAGGAATTGCCTTTTTCCCCTGATTTTGCCGGTGAGGAGGAGCGGGCCCCAAAGCGCTGTCCCTCAGCAGAGTGGGACTTGGACTTTTTTGCGTGAAGTCTCTTCCTGCACCAGCAGGAAATGTAAAGCTAGAGGTGTGTGTGCTGGGGAGAAGCACCGAGGCTGCAGACACTGCATTCGTGGGAGGACTGTGGAGGGATTGCTGCTAATGCCCAGGGCAGGGCTCTGGGGAGTCCCAGTCACTGACACGGCAAAGGCTTCTTTCTTTCTTTCTTTCTAATAGGTTTTATTGATTTTTAAATATATTTTTATTGATTTTTTACAGAGAGGAAGGGAGAGGGATAGAGAGTTAGAAACATTGATGAGAGAGAAACATCGATCAGCTGCCTCCTGCACACCCCCCGCTGGGGATGGGCCCGCAACCAAGGTACATGCCCTTGACCAGAATCGAACCTGGGACCTTTCAGTCCGCAGGCCGACACTCTATCCACTGAGCCAAACCGGTTTCGGCGGTTTTATTGATTTTTAGAGAGAGAGGAAGGGAGAGGGAGAGAGAGAGAAACATTGATGAGAGAGAAACATCCACTGGCTGCCTCCTGCATGCCTCCTGCTGGGTATCAAGGCCATAACCTGGGCATGTGCCCTCACTGGGAATCGAGCCTGTGACCTCTTGGTGCGTGGGTCGACACTCAACCATTGAACCACACCGGCCGGGCGGCCAAGGCTTATTTCAAGCTCAGGTCCCAGTCCACTGCAGGTCAGGACTTCCTGGTGGCTCTCCTCCCCTGGTGACCAGCACAACGGGGCTGCTGGCATTTAAGGCCCTGCCTTCTTGGAGTTCTTTGCCTCCAGCTGTGCATTCGGTGGGGAAAGAGCACAGGGACTCATGCTCATGCTTAACCGCCTTTGGCTGCGATACATCATGTCTGCTCACGTCCCAAGGAGCGAGGCCTGTGAAGTGGCCCCACCCACCCCAGCTGCCGGCGCCGGGAGATGACAGGTGCACATGTGCCTGGTGCGGGCTGACTGCCCACCACCCGTGCCTTGGCGGGACCCCGACATTCCAGTGCCCGCGGACCCAGAAAACACTACCTGGGCTTGCTCTGTCCCTGACCTGGACTTGGAGGACATTGATGGGTAAACTGGATGGAATGGGAGTTTATTGCTTTACAACAGGAATTATTCTCACTTCGAGCTAGCATGCTAAATCCATCCTGTTAAACCTACCTATGAAGTCAGTGATGGTCAGGAATCGCTCACAGAGTCAGCGAAATGACTCATGGTGAGCTGGACGCGGCCTTCTCTGTAGGATGTTTGCACAACAACCTCTGAGGGTCATGGTCCCGGACGCTCTTCCTCGGCAAAGCTGGACACACCTAGGACTTGCCCCCTCGGGCTCCAGCCGCGAATCAGAGCCCGGCGAAGGAGCCCAGCGCTCGGCTTCTGAGGGGTCCCCTGGGAATTCTGTTGGCCGAGGTTAGAAGCCACTGGAACAAAAGGGTGATGCAATCCAGCAGGCTTCCACTCTGCTAGTTACAATCCCATTAACACATGCTTTCTGGAGACAACACCCACGTCGCCCTAACAGGAAAACGGGTTTTCTCAAGACACGTCAGATACTCATTTACCCCGGGGGCCCTAAGGGAATGTTCCTGGAACTGGCTGTTTTTACCCTGATTTCGCCCACAGAATAGCAACCCTGAGGTTGCGAGTGATCCCAGATCACCCCTCCAACGGGGCTGGCTTTGCAGGGAGTGCGGGCTTGTCTGTGCTGCCTGGGGAAGCCCCTCTTGGCAAGATGCTTGGAAGAGGCTCCAGCAGGCAGAGCTTGGAGGATGACCGCATGAAGAACATTTTTTTATTGATTGATTTAAGGGATAGAGAGAGAGAGAGAATCGATCTGTTGTTCTGCTTCTGTATGCGTTCATGGGTTGATTCTTACATGTGCCCTGACCACAGATCAAATCGGCAACCTTGGCGTATCGGGACCACGCTGCCACCCACTGAGCTACCCGGCCAGGGCAGGATGACTGCAATTTTTAAAATTTTCTTTATTGATTAAGGTATTACATATGTGTCCTTAATCCCCTATTACCCCCCCACCTCCCATTCATGCCCCCACCCCCCTGTTGTCTGTGTCCATTGATTAGGCTTATGTGCATGCATACAAGTCCTTTGGTTCATCTCTCCCCCTTACCCCCACCATCCCCTATCTTCCCAGGATGACTGCATTTTAGGAGGATTGGTTTCATGGTGGGAAAGTCCTTTCCAAAGGAGATGTCCGCCAACAGTGTGCAACGCAAAGCCTGCCCAGGAAACACCGCCCCCTCGTCACGCACCCGCGCACCAGGGAGCAGGATATATTTCCGCACTGTGTGCGCCCCGCACTTGACACAAGACATTCCTTTATGTGGAGTCCTCTTAGGGGCCCTCTGGGCGTTATCCTCTGTTTACAGATGAAGAATCAGGCCTGCAGAGAGTTTGTCCAAGGTCATTTGCCCAAGGTTACATCTCAAAAGTGGTGAAGCCAGGAAGGTATTGCTCCTTCCCCACTGACCCCTTTCCCAGAGCCACCGCCACCCAGAAGGAGAGAGCAGCAAGCCGAAACTGCATCTTGATCTCACAGGAGCCTGAAATGAAGCCTCCGGCCCCCGGGAAATCTGACCCACATCCTGCTCCGAGGGCTACCTGGGCGACACAAGGTGTCTCCCTTCTCCAGTTCCTTCGTTCGTGTTCACCATGGTTTGCCTTTTAAAGGGAAACTGCGCCCGGCCGGCATGGCTCAGTGGCTGAGCGTCGACCTATGAACCAGGAGGTCAAGGCTCAATTCCCTGTCAGGGCATATGCCTAGGTTGCAGGCTGGATTCTCCAGTGTGGGGCATGCAGGAGGCAGCTGATCAATGATTGATGTCTTCCTCTCTCTCCCTCTCCCTTCCTCTCTGAAGTCAATAAAAATATATTTTTAAAAAATAATTGGAGAATTAATTGATAATGGATGCAAACTCCCTTCAGCCTGGTGCACCATCCATGCTGAATCAATGGTGGCCGGGATCACGTTCTGGCAGGGGGGATGGCGGGGAGGGAGGCAGGAGGGAAGTAGCTTACACTGAGCATCTTTCCCATGTGTTACCAGGTTGATCCTCACAGTAAAAAGGTGGAAGCTCAGAGAGGTTAGGTAAGATGGATCAGGGCCACACAGCCAGGAAGGCTCCAAATTCATCCACTCTTCACAGCTGTGGGCTGTAAGCTTCTCCAGGCTGCTGTGCCCACTCCCTGAGCATCTGAGGGGCTGGCAGTGGAACTGGGAGGCGTGATGGTGCAAGTGTAGCGACCAGGGCTGCCTTCGTGGGCGGTTACACAGGACTGCACACTTACAAGACCCAGCAGCTGGTCTAATGCTCTCCTGTCCCCATTTTTAATATTTCTATTAATTTTAAAAATACATTTTAATTGATTTCAGAGAGAAAGGGAGAGAGAGAAACATCAACGGTGAGAGAGAACCATTGATCACCCCCCTGCCCCCGCACACTCCACACTGGGGATAGAACCCACAATGTGGGCATGTACCCTGACCAGGAATTGAACTGGTGACCTCTTGGTTCATGGGTCAATGCTCAACCACTGAGCAACACCGGCTGGGCTCTATTGATTCTTTAACCATCAAATTACTTAGCTGGTCCTGGCACTGTTACCACACTGGTCAACAGCCCTGGGTCTTGCTCCCTAACTCACCCACTGTGTGACCTGGAGCAAGCGACGTAACCTCTCTGTGCCTCAGTTTCCTCAAGTGAAAAGCAAGAACAACCTCAGAGTGGTGTTGTAAAGATCAGCACTGTGTAATTAGCACAAAGTAAATGCCACTGAAATGATATATTATTTGCCTTATAAAGTACTTAGCGCAGGTCCAGGCTCAAAGTAATCCCCCGGTGAGTACAGTAGTCGCTATAATAGTGGGGAAGACACTGGTCACCGCCCACAGACCAGCCCTGCGGCCTGCCAGCCTCCCTTCCCACCCGGCTCCTTAAGGATCGCTCCGAAGGACAGAGAGGAGCAATCGCAAGCTCCCTGGACTAGGAGGGACTCTGCTGGGATGTGCACATGCGTCCTCCCCTCCCCTGCCACTGACCCCAAAGAGGATGCTGGCTCTGCCTCTCTCCCATATAAACACCATTTGCCCCTGACCTGGACCCCAGCGGTTCCACCCATCAAGCCTTTGGGGAGGGGAATGCGAGGGCGGCCTGGGCGCGTGGGCTGGTCCCCGCTGCGATCCAGAGGCACATCCTGTTCTGGTGTTGCCATGGCACAGCCAAACATCTGCCACAACAGACGGCTGGGGCTGCGCTGGCAGCGGGGCGTGGATGGGTGAGGGCCCGGGCAGGCATGGGAGGCAGGCTGCAGGGGGCACAAGACCCAACAAGACTTAAGCCTGAGAAAGAACCGCTGCCCCGAACACACGCATACACACAAACACACATACATGGCACACACCCATGCATACATGCAAGTTGGCCTTCCAGGACAGGCAGACTTCACAGAGGCAAGCGTTCCCAATTCTCAACTTCCTTCTTGAGGTCCCGGGAGAAGATCCCAAATGCACAGTCCTGGCAGGAGTGGGCCCTCCTGAATTCTCACCCGGGCCCCATCCTGCTCCCAAGATGGGAATTCGCTTTCCTGTTTGTTATTGTTTTTCCTGATTAGAAAGCAAAACACAGTCGCTGTAACAAAATCACATGACCTAGAGGCGTGGCAAGAGTTGCACTTGTGGTGTGGCGTATGAGCCGGCCGCTGGGCCTCAGACCTCTCATTCAAAATAAGTATAAAAGGGCACCCCAGGCCGAAACCGGTTTGGCTCAGTGGATAGAGCGTCAGCCTGCGGACTCAAGGTTCCCGGGTTCGATTCCGGTCAAGGGCATGTACCTTGGTTGCGGGCACATCCCCAGTAGGGGGTGTGCAAGAGGCAGCTGATCGATGTTTCTAACTCTATCCCTCTCTCTTCCTCTCTATAAAACAATCAATAAAATATATTTTTTTAAAAAAAAAAAAAGGGCGCCCCAGGCTCTGATGTCAAAACCTGTGCTCTTTGTTTTTTGTTTTTTTTAAATATATTTTTATTGATTTCAGAGACGAAGGGAGAGAGAGAGAGAGAAACCTCAATGATGAGAGAGAACCATTGATCAGCTGCCTCCTGCCAGGGATGGAGCCCACGACCTGGGCATGGGCCCTGACCAGGAATCGAACCGTGACCTCCTAGTTCATAGGTCAACGCTCAACCGCTGAGAAAGCCCATGCTCTTTCCACTAAATTGCTGCCTCCTCAGATCATCTCCTTGAACCCCACAAGGGCTGGATTCTCAGCCAACGGCCAGGGGTGCTCACTCTTGTTTCTTGTGGCCACCCCTCAGCTCCGTGGGGGTGGGGCAGCCGATGTGGACATTGCATCGCTAGCCTGGCACCGGGACCCAAAGCTTCCACACCAACAGGAGTTCCCCCGCACAGGAGCCTAACAGGGACCATGAGTCGGGAGTGAGAGTGAGGTGAAGACTTGGGGGTTGTGTGGGGAGCCAGAGGTGGACAGTTCCAGGCAGAGGGAAGCGTGGGTGCAAGGGCCCGAGGTGAAGGCCGGGGCCCGAGCTTCCACCAGCTCTGAGGAGTCAGTGTAACAGGTAGAGCGAGGCCGAGGCCCGGGCGGTGGGTGGGGCATAGACCCTGCAGGGCCTCGAAGGCCAAGGTCAGGCCACGGTCCTGGACTTGATCCTGAGGTTGCAGGGAAGCCCCGGAGAGGCTGTAACTGTGCAGGAATGAGGTCAGCTCTCCCCCTAGAGCCATGCTGCCTAATATGGTAGCCACTGGCCACATTGTGAGGGGCTAAATGCTTGTGACCTCATGCCCCCAAAGCATATGTTGACGCCTCAACCCACAGCATGACTGTATTTGGAGACAGAGCCTGTGAGGAGATAATAAAGGTTAAATGAGGTCATAAGGGTGGGGCCCTAAGCAGTGGTCGGCAAACTCATTAGTCAACAGAGCCAAATATCAACAGTACATTGAAATTTCTTTTGAGAACCAAATTTTTAAAACTTAAACTACATAGGTAGGTACATTGTTATTAACTTAATTAGGGTACTCCTAAGCTGGCCTTTGCTAAAAGCTCAAGGGGCCAAAGAGCCGCATGTGGCTCGCGAGCCGCAGTTTGCCGACCACTGCTATAGGGACAGAAAGAAACACCAGGGTGCTCTCTCTCGAACTCTCTCCCTCCCCCCTCCCCCCCACCCCCCCACCCTCTCACCCCTCACCCCCTGTCCCATATGAGGACACAGTCGGCCATCCATCCAGGTAGAGAGCTCTCTCCAGCAAGTGAGTTGGCTGGCACCTTGGTCTTGGACTTCTCAGCCTCTGGGACTGTGAGAAAATAAATTTCTCTCTTTTAAACCACCCAGTGTGGTTTACTTTTATGGCAGCGTGAGTTGACTAATACACACATGGTTCATTAACATTCAATTAAAAATGCAGTCCCTCAGTTGTCCTCGCCACATTTCAAGTGTCCAGTCCCTACATGTGGCTACCACATTGGACAAGGCAGATTTAGGGCATCTCCATCATTGCGGAAAGTTTTATGGGCAGCATTGTGCTAGAAAGATCACTCAGTGGAAACTGTGTTTGGAGGAGAGCAGTGAAAATAGGGTGCCAGGAATTCAGTAACAGATGCCAGTGGCCGGAGCCTAGCACTGTGCCTGGAACACCGTTATGTGCTCAGTACGTGTCCATTGAACAAATGAATGGTCAGATTATAGAATGAGGTGATGGGATGGAGGCGGGAGGATGGGTCTCAAGAGCACTTCGGGAGGCTAGATGGGTAGGTGGTGGTGATTGGTTGAAGAGTCGGGGTTCTGGCATGAGCAGTCGTGTGGAAAGTGGGGCCCTTGCCCAAGATGGGAACCTGGGGAGGAGGCAGTGGGTAAGGGGGATGAGGGCGAGCTTATGTCTGGGCTGCCTGTGGACTAAGCTACCTGGAGAAGTCCAGGAGGCCACTGGATCTTCAGGCCGGAGGCCAGCAGTGAGGTGTGGGCCAGGCAGAGATTTGGAAATCAACGGCAGACCCAGAAGAGGATGCAGACACAAGAAGAAGGGGACAGGGCGGGGGATGCTGGCATCGGAGAGGGGCCAGAGGAGCAGGAGCAAAGCCAGGCGGGAGCAGGCTGGGAAGTGCCAGGGTCACCAGGCAGGCCTGCCGACTGGGACTGGAAGGCCCCGGTGCAGCCCTGGGAGGTTGTTGGTGACCTTGGACAGACAAGGGTGGGGAGGGAGAAGAAGCCGAGGACATGTGGCCAGGCAGACCGGAAGGGGAGGAGAGGCAGCAGGTGGCTACAACTCTTGAGACACGTGTTGGCGGAAGGGTTAAGGCTGATGCTGAAGGGAGACGCAAAGCAGGGAAGGGAATTTCCTCCTTGAGATGGGCAAGGCCTGAGCCTGCTCACAGGTTGATGGGAAATGGAGGGGAGGAGGGTTGGGGCCGCTGAAGACCAAGGAAAAGAGTAGGTGCTAATTCAGTGAGGTCCAAAAGTGGGGTTTAAAAATCTGCTTGACGGACTGCTGACCTTCCGAACACCCCAGAGGGGTGGGTACGCCTTATTTATCCCCATTTCAGAGATGCAGAAACTGAGGTCAGAGTGGTTCAGCAATTTGCCGACCGTCACCCTGGGCACCTCCTAATTTCACAAAGGCTCTGCCTACGCCAGCAAGGCCTGGTCTTGAATGCAATTCCGGCTCTGACTCCAGGGTGCACCCCCCCATACTTTTCTTCCTTTTGGAAGAAAATCGATGTTTTTAAAAAAAGGCCTATAACTCCCAAGCGGGACTAATTTAGCCAGCGACAAAGAGTAAGGGATATCACGCACATTACTGCTGGTATTTCCACATGGACAACCACATATCCTGCCGCCATCTCCTCCCTAAATGCGGTATCTTTTGAGTCTGCAGTCAGGTAATCCTGACAACCATAGGCACAGGCGAGGAAGTGGAGGCCAGAGAGGCAACGTCACTTGCCTGAGGCCACACAGCCCGTTTCCAGGAGAGATGGAGATCAAAACGCGGTCTCTTCACCGCTAAAGCCTTTGTTCCTCGGCCAAACGTTGTCATCGGTGTTAAAATTACAGCAGAAGCCGAAACCGGTTTGGCTCAGTGGATAGAGCGTCGGCCTGCGGACTCAAGGGTCCCGGGTTCGATTCCGGTCTAGGGCATGTACCTTGGTTGCAGGCACATCCCCAGTAGGGGGTGTGCAAGAGGCAGCTGATCGATGTTTCTCTCTCATCGATGTTTCTGACTCTCTATCCCTCTCTCTTCCTCTCTGTAAAAAATCAATAAAATATATTTAAAAAAATAAAAAAAAAAAAAAAAAAAAAATAATTAAATTACAGCAGAAAAGCTTGTCCTTTTTCTCTGAGAAACGAGGACCAAGGGGCGTGGCCACGAGAACAGCCGGAAGTGAGCACGTGAACAAGGGGGCGGGGCCACGTGAACAGCCGGAAGTGAGCGTGTGAACCAACAGCCGGAAGTGAGCGTGTGAACCAGGGGGCGGGGCCACGTGAACAGCCGGAAGTGAGCGTGTGAACCAGGGGGCGGGGCCACGTGAACAGCCGGAAGTGAGCGTGTGAACCAGGGGGCGGGGCCACGTGAACACTTTGAGAAGTCAAGTGAGGAAGAGGGATGGGCACGTGAAGATGGAAGGGATAAGGCCAGGAGCCCCCAGAAGCTGAAGAGGCAGGAAGGACCCTCCCCTGGAGCCCTCGGAGGGAGCACAGCCCCAGACGCCCTGATTTCAGATTCTGGCTCCATCATGGGGAAAGCGCATGTCCCTGTTTGTTCAGGCCAGTCTGTAGTTATCGGAGCAGCAGCCTCAGGAAATAGACCCCTCCTTTGGGTCTTTGACCGGGTTCTGGGACCCGCTGAGCCCTGTGCCCTGGCAGGGGACACCCCCCTAGACCTCTCACTGCAGGGGCTCACAGGGAAGTTCATCCCTGTGTCTGTGCCTCGGCCCTGTGTCCCGCTCCCCGGGGGCTCCTCGGCTGTGACCCTGCAGTGGGCACACCAGGGCAGGCTGCTGGCTGGGAAGTGCAGGCTACGACCGGGACACAGGGACTCCCCGCGCCTTGCTGAGCCCCCAGCTGCAGGATGATGCAGGGTACTCCCCAGCCCCACCCTTACCTCCCAGGCCTTCCCCCTAATGAGTCCAGCCTGGGCCTCCGCTTCCTGGTGCACCTGGTTGACAGGAGCCAGCAACTGGGTTGTCGTGCCCGTGTTCTAGATGCCAAAACTGAGGCTCAAAGAGGAGGAGCAGAGGTCTCTACCCTCAGCCCACCTCCCCCTCAACTCAGCCAGCTCACAGGCGGCTCCCCCAGCTGCGGCCTGGTTGCCATGGTGTTGGAGGAGCTGTTCAAAATCTCTTACTGTTGGGCCAGCCGGCGTGGCTCAGTGGTTGAGCGTCGACCTATGAACCAGGAGGTCACATGCCTGGGTTGTGGGTTGGATCCCCGGTTGAGATACGCACAAGGAGAAGGAGGCCGATCCATGTTTCTCTCTGACATCAATATTTCTCTCTCTCTCCTTTAAAATCTATAAACATGTCCTAGGATAAGGATTTAAGAAGAACAAACAGCAATAACGCCAAGATTTGGGTACAGGGGGTGGGGAGGGGAGAGAGCAGGCTCTGACGTCAGAAACCCCATGTGATTCCTGATTCTGTAAGACAGATATATAATCTCAAGCTCCTTCCCCTCCTGGAGCCTCAGTTTTCCTTTTCTGTGAAATGGGCATGGTAATAAGCCCTATCTCCTAGGACTGCTGTGAAGATTAAATGAGATCTTTCCTGAAAAGCCCCTCGCCCAGTGAGACCGAATAAGCTCTATATGTCTGAGCCAGGGTTTCTCAATGTCTCCACTATTGACATCGGGGGTCAAATACTTCTTTGCTGTGGAGCAGGATGGAGGCTTCCCTGTGCATTGTAGGATATTTAGTGGCATCCAGATATTGCCAAATGTTACCTGGGTGGGGGTATGGGAGTTGGGGAGCAAATTGCCCCAACTGATAACCACTGATCTAAGCGTTTATTATTATCAATGAAAAGTAATCCCCTTTTAAAATAAATATATTTTTTATTCATTTCAGAGAGGAAGGGAGAGAGAGAGAGCTAGAAACATCAGTGATGAGAGAGAATCACTGATTGGCTGCCACCTGCACGCCCCACACTGGGGATTGAGCCTACAACCCCGGCATGTGCCCCTGACCGGAATCAAACCTGGGACCCTTCAGTCCACAGGCCGACGCTCTATCCACTGAGCCAAACCAGCCAGGGCAGTCATCCCCTTTTTGTGCAAGGCTGAGGCATCTGATTGGCGAGGGGCTCACGGGCCAGGCTGGCTTTTGGGAGCTGTGGCTTGTGTTGCAGACGACACAGGCAGCTACAAGGTTTATTATCTCAATAATGAAATTTACGCGGATGAGTGAGCGCTTTGTGTGCCAAGACTCAAGATTAAGTTTTGGAAAATCTTCACAGGAGCATTGTCTGCCCGGAAATTCTTCCAGCTGGGCTCTGCGGAGTTCATCAGAGTGACATCGGTCTTGGGGTCCTGATAGAACACCTCGAATTTACAGAATTCCTTCTCCCCTTTCAAAAAGACGACTTTTGACATTGAAAGCCATTGAATGCACTTTGCAGAAAAATGACAAAATACAGAACAGGACATGTGAAAAGGAAACTCACGCATAGCTGGAATTCTGTCACTCAGAGGTAATTTCTATTACAATGTGTGTGCGTGTACATACATGTGTGTGTGCGTTTGTGTGTGTATGTGTGTGTTTTATAAAAATGGGACATTTCTGTTTTCTGACCTGCCTTTTTCATCTAACAGCACATCAGGAACATTTTTACATATCATTCAGCAACAGAGATTGTTCCACAAAATTATTTTATTTTTCCTGCTTTAAAAACTTTCTGTGGCCTGGCCAGAGTGGCTCAGTGGTTGAGCGTTGACCTATGAACCAGAAGGTCATGGTTCGATTCCTAGTCAGGGCACACGCCCCGGTTGCAGGCTCCATCCTCAGTGTGGGTGTGCAGAAGGCAGCCAATCCATAATTCTCTCATAATTGATGTTCCTCTCTCTCTCCTCTCTCTCCCTTCCTCTCTGAAATCAATAAAAAATTATTAAAACAAAAACAAAAAGGCTTCTGTGACTCCCAGTGGCCAAGGAATAATCAGGCTACAGGAGAGGAAAAAGCCGAGGCCACACTCCACTGTTCCTGTCAAACTGCAGTCCTTTACAGGCCTTCCCTGGACAGATGCAGGCCAGAGGCCACAGACCTCCGGGAGCCAGAGGGTAGAGGCTGGGTTCTGGAAAGTCCTTTGTGCCTCCAGGAGGAGGTGCAGACACTTTTGGCTGCTGTCCATTCCCGCCAGCGCCCAGCCTCAGGGTGTCTTTCCAATGGGACTCTCATCGACAGCATTCTTCCCGATTACCGCCCTGGAATGTATTTCTTGTCATTTCCATCCGGGCTGTTTCCATAGGAAACAGTGGCGAGATAAACATCCTTACACCGACACAGTCGATCCTGTATGCACGAATTCACCTTGTACGTGTAACCCCCAAAGCGAACCTGGCGGTGTTTTTTGTAGTCATTTGTCCTCACGCAGAGCAGTGATAAGTTCGAGTGCACATTGCCAGGGGAGGTCAACCAAGGCAAGGCTCTGCCTCCTTGTCTCAGCTCTCCTACTGTAGCAGGAGTCCTTTCCGCAGTATATTTAGTGCCACGTTTTTAGCATCTGTGTGCTTTTTTTGGCATGACTTCGCTACTTAAAATGGCCCGCAAGTGTAGTGCTAAAGTGTTCTCTAGTGTTCCTGAGCGCAAGGAGGCTGCAATGTGCCTCACGGAGGAAATGCATGTGTTAGAGAAGTTTCGTTTAGGCAGGAGGTATGGTGCTCTTGGCCAGGAGCGCAGTGTGAATGAGTCACTTGGCTTGCAGGAACCTAACTAACCCTGTGTTTCCTCGAGGAGCAGTGACTCCGTCTTTGCTAATTCAGTATTCGTGGTGACTGTATGGAATATACCTGCAGCGAACAATGAGAATTGACTGTATCTTTGCATGTGACCATGATTACTGTCTTAGGATAATTTTCCGAGAATGGAATTACTGAGCACAGGTTGAATACCTCTTCTAAGGTCTTTTGAGTTTGCATCTGTTAGCTCTTGCTGTGTAAGAAATCTCAGTTGGTTCTAGCCTGTTTGGCTCACTGGATAGAGCGTCAGCCCGTGGACTGAAGGGTCCTGGGTTCGAATCTGGTCAAGGGCACGTACATCCATGCAGGCTTACATCCATCTCTGTCTCTCCCCCTTCCTCTCTAAAAATCAATGGAAAAGTATCCTGGGATGAGGACTAACAAAAAATAATTTAAAAATAAATAAAATAAAAAATACTGTTAAATATTTTAAATGAATAAAAAAATAAAAAAGCCCGGCCGGTGTGGCTCAGTGGTTGAGCATCAACCTATGAACCAGGAGGTCATGTTTCGATTTCCAGTCAAGGCATATGCCCCGGTTGCAGGCTCAATCCCCTGTGTGGGGGGTGTGGGGTGATCAATGATTCTCTCTCATCATTGATGTTTCTGTCTCTCTCTTTCTCTCCCTTCTGCTCTGAAATCAATAAAAATCTATTAAAATTTTTTTTCTCTGTGAGAGGCTCGAGCATGGGAATACAAACTACAGACTGGGAGAAAATATTTGCAAACCACATATCCAACAAGACGAGTATGAAAACTATATAAAGAACTCTTAAAACTCAACAGTAACAAGAGAGTCCAATTACAAATGGGCAAAGAGATGTCAAAGAGACGTAAAGATGGCAAATAAGTACATGAAAAAATTTTCAACATTATTAGTCATCAGGGAAATGCAAATTGAAGCCACAATGAGATATCACTCTATACCTATCAGAAAAGCTAACATAAAAAAATAGGGACAACCCCCAATGTTGGCGAAGATGCAAAGAAACTGGACCACTCAGAGCTTGCTAGTGGGTGGGGATGTAAAAGGAGACAGGTACTCTGGAGCGTCCTTCTGCAGTTTCTTAAACTACTAAACAGACAATTACCATTTGACCCAGCAGTTGTACTCCTGGGCATATTTCCCGGAGAAACGAAAACTCACCTTCACACAAAAAACCTGCACACAAATGTTTATAATATTTATAGGGGCTTTATTCATCAGAAACGGCTCCAAACTGGAATCAACCCAGGTTTCCTGCAATGAGTGAATGGTTAAACAAACTGATACATCCATACCTTGGAATACTACTTAGCAATAATAAGGAACAGATTATTCATACATACAGCAATCTGAACCCGTCTCTAGAGATGTATACTGAGTGAAGAAAAACCAATAACGAAAGGTTGCATACTATATGAGTAGTCATTCATGAAATAACACAATTATAGAAATTGAGAACTGATGAGTGATTGCTAGGGATTAAGGAAGGAGTGGGGGCAGAAAGGAAGTAGGTGTGTCTCTAAAAGGAGTCCTCATGGTGATGCAAATGTTCTGTATCCTGATTGTTTCAATGTCAAGGTTGGGATGGTTATATTCTACTACAGTTTTGCAAGTTGCTACCATAGGAGGAATCTGGATAAAGGGTACATGTGATCTCTTTGTATTATTTCTTTTTTTTCTTCTTTCTATTATTTCTTACACCTGCTGTGAATCTACAACGGTCTCAAAATTAAAAATGTAATTAACAAAACATCCTTCTGTAGCCAGTCTATCATTTTCAGCTCTTGTTTTGCAGAAAGAAGTGACGATCAAGATTTACCAAGGTAGAGTGAATTTTAATGCTCTCTCCGAGCTTTGTCACTCAATTAGGGGTCTTGCCTATTGAGATTACTCCAGGGGCTTCCCCGTCTCTCGTTTATTTAATATGATTATTATTTGTTAATGTTCCCCTAGGGTGATTCACTCAGTTTCCGGGTTGCCCTGGCAACCTGAGAATAATGTCCCCCATTTGCTGCTAAGAGAAACTAGAAAAGTGATTTGCTTAGGAGCCTCCGAACGCAGGACCCACAATTCTTTCTTCTTCATACATGAGCGATTTGGAATCACTCTTATTTTTCCCGATCATTAAGTTCATCTTCATCTAGCATCTATCTGCGGCCTCTTCAGAAATCACCACCTTTGGGAAACAGGAAAAGACTCTCAAATTCATCATCTTCCCTGGACCTGAATCCCTCTATATAGGGCCAGCTTGGACAGAGCTATGGGTTCTTTAGGGCCCACAAAGGGGTTGCTATGGATTCAAGAACAGTGAGAGGATGGGGGTTTTCTCCCAGCAAAGAAAGGGTTTTTTGCACTTTTTCCTGCTGCTTCTGGGAATAGCAGCTCTCGGCTGACCACATTTGGAGCAGGTGTGGGGTGGGGTGGTGAGGTGGCATTGCTTCTGGCTTTGGATGCTTCCTGCGTAAGAATGACCTCCTTCAAACCAGGGATAAACCTAGGAACTGAAACAGACAGCTGGGAGGCAACAGCCTTGGGACCTTTCTTTCACAGACTATTCCGAGGCTGTTCTAGCGTGGTGTCATTGGGGGGAAATTAGTGTCATGGAAAATTTTACTTCTAATTTCGTCATTTAAAGAACTGGGAGAAGGGAATCAACATGTTTTGGACTTTAAACACCTGCTTTGTGCTGGGCGCTAGGCTGGATGCTTTGCCATGTCTTCATTCATTGAGTCTAAACTCTCGAGTCCAACCACTCACTGAAGTAAGCATTTGGACGAACACACTACAGAGACGAGGGGAGTTAGGGCTTCGGGATGAGAAGTGACTTGCCCAAGGTCACACAACCGGTAAGTAGTGGAGCCTGAATTTAGAGCCACGTTTCTCAGAATTCAAAGTCTATGTTTTATTTGTTTTATTATTATTTTGTCATGTTGCCATAGAGGTAGTTTAATGTAATGACTAATGTACTCTTAGTACAGACTCTACAGAGGAATGTCAGTTCTATCATGAGCTCCCCTGGTTCAAGCTTGTGACCTTGGGCAAGTAATTTAACTTCGCATTTTCTTTACCCATATAGATAGGGGTTACGAACTATTTTGGGGCCATAATATTGTTGAGGGAACTTCAGAAGATTTTGCATTTAAATCACGCAGAGAGTGCCTGGCATGTAGAAGCGATGGGAAATGTTAGCAAGAATCTGTTTCTAAAGAGTAAGCCAGCCCTGACTGGTTTGGCTCAGTGGATAGAGCATCGGCCTGCGGACTCAGGGGTCCCAGGTTCGATTCCGGTCAAGGGCATGTACCTTGGTTGCGGGCACATCCCCAGTAGGGCGTGTGCAGGAGGCAGCTGATCCGATGTTTCTAACTCTCTATCCCTCTTCCTTCCTCTCTGTAAAAAAAAATCAATAAAATATATTTAAAAAAAAAGTGTAAGCCAGTTTGGTTCCCAGTTCCACCTCAGAACACTTTATCAATCTTCATTTTCCTAGAACCCACTCAGAACTCACGTGCTATCCATGCCCTTGTTTCATTCAAGATAGGAATCACAATAATGCACTAGAGACTTCACCATCTTCCTCTCATTTCAATGAAGCGCGCAGCGAAGTCAGCCACAAAAAGGGTGCTCAGTCCCTTCTGTTGTCAGCGATTGCTTCAAGGCGAAGTGCAATGCGTTCCTCCTCATTGGAGCACAGCAGTAACGGCAGCTGGCACCTTTGCTGAAGGCTTCTTACAAGGCAGGCACCCAGCTAAGTAAGTGCACCACTAACAGCTCTGGGAATCCTTCAGGGAGGGGCCGCTACGACAGCATCCCTATTTTACTGAAAAAGGAACGGAGGCTTAGAGAGGATAAGTAATTTGCTGTGATAGCTGTTCTGGTTCAGGTGGTCATCGATTTACATAACACACATTTCTGAGGCTGATGTTTAAAATGAAACATTCCCGTGAACTGCAAAAGTTGCCTTGCTTTGGGCAAGTAAATCTTGCCCTATCCAGTTTCCCCAAATCTTGGCTCTTCAGAGCTTGGTATTTTTGAGAAAGGGACTCTGCTGTTATTAATAGGACGACTTTCCTACATATCAGGACATTCAGGCATATAGAGGTGAAGGAAACTGCCCTGGGACCCCCGTCTGACAGCAGCAGAGCTGACACTCAATCCCAGTGCTCTGACTTTCAGGCCGGGTCCTCTAGTTATTAAGCAAATGGGTGAGGACTTCGGCCAGGAAAAGGAAGGGAGGGACCCTGTCTCCCTTATTTCCTCACCTGCGAAAAGGGGTCAAGACCGGAGCTCTTTGTCGGGGTTGGGGCTTATGTGGGTGTGGCCCAGCCCAGGGTCAGCCACTGTGTTCTAGGAATATGACAATAGAAAGTGGGGAGAGGGCCCAGCCAGTGTGGTTCAATGGTTGAGCACAGACCCATGAACCAGGAGGGCGCCAGTTTGATTTCCTGTCAGGGCACATGCCTGGGGTGCAGGCTCGATCCCCAGAGGGGAACACACAGGAGGCAGCCAATGGATGATGCTCTCATCAATGTTTCTATCTCTCTATCCCCCTCCATTTCTCTCTCAAAACATATTCAAAGAATACTGAGACCTAGCCAGTTTGGCTCAGTGGATAGAGCATCCGCCTGTGGACTGAAGGGTCCCAGGTTGGATTCTGGCCAAGGGCACATGCCTGGGTTGCGGGCTTGATTTCCCCTGTTGGGGGCATGCCGGAGGCAGCCAATCAATGATTCCCTCTCATCATTGATGTTTCTATCTCTCTATCCCTCTCCCTTCCTCTTTGAAATCAATAATAAAAAAAAGAATAATGAACTTACAATACAACCCACATTTCTAAAAAAAAAAAAAAAAAAAAGTGGGGAGAAGGCCAGAGCATGGGAGTCCCCAGAGGTGGTGGTGGGAGGGTATGTGGGGGAGCAAAGGAGGAGCTTCGGTAGCCAGAGGCGGGGAGTCGAGAATTTGGGGCGGAGCTTGGAGTTTTAAGCGGTTAGATGGGCAGTGGGCGGGGCTTGCGATGCTGCGAATGGGGTGGTTACTCTGTGGGCGGGGCTTCTAGGACTTGTGGCGGGGTTTTGTGTACCGATAGGTCAGTTCTGAAGCAATGGGCGGGAGCTGGGTTTAGGGAGCCAGAAGGCCGGCTGAGGGCTTGGATGGGTAGTGGGCGGGGTCAGAGGAGCTGATGTTCCGGTTTTAAGGGGCTCAGGGGGAATGTTTGAGGAGCCCGGGATGTGGCCCTGCAGAGCCAAGCAGGTCAGTGGGCGGAGCTCTAGGAACGCCGCTCCGGGTTTTGAGGAGCAGTGGGCGTGGCTCGGAGGCGCCCGTGGGTGTGGCTCTCCGGCCACTGGGATAAATAGTGGGCGGTACTCCGCGGCCCACCTGCACGCTTCGGCTTGACCA